>JAPWTK010000015.1:3952500-4552500 GCA_029963805.1 Aromia moschata | reverse complement strand
GCCGGGAAAAAAAAAAAAAAAAACCCCGGGGGGGGGGGGGGGGGGGGGGGGCCCCCCGGGGGCCCCCCCCCCACCCTTTGGGGGGGGTTTTGGGGGGGGGGGGGTTTTTTTTTGGGGGGGGGTTTTGGGGGGGCGGGGGGGGGGGGGGGGGGGGGGGGGGGGGGGAAATCCCCGGGACGTTTTCACGGCCCGCTTTGAACTCCTTTTACAGTCTATTTTACATTTATTACTCTAACAGTTATTTAACATTTTCAATGAATCGGCACACGAAATTTCGTTTGCGGCACAAAATTTTAAACAAACGCGTTGTTCCACTATTTTTTTCATTGTACAATTCGCCGAGCACACTTTGAGGTCGTCTATTACTAACAGCTGCTGTAAATACACTGAGTGACAGATCGCGCTCTAAGCAAGCTTTATTATAATTAAGGAAGGTGCTACCAACCTGAAGAAAAAGCATTTTACGATTTCTTCTAGCAGTTCCTTTAATTCCAAATTTCCGGGTACGTTTTGTACGTATGTATATTAAAAAAAACATAATTGCAGGGAACGACTCGGGTATTCGACTGTGTTATTCCAGCTCGACCTTCTGGCGCTCAGATTACTCCGGTACGGAAATGAGAAATGTGCTAACTCCGGCAGATTATCGGGGGCGTAAAACCAACACGGAGTTTAAATCTGGGAACCGGTCCGCATTGTAACTATTACGGTGTGAAGTGCCCGTTTTAGGTTGGAACTAAAATAGAACTCGAAGCGGTGGACGACGAGGTCGGAGAGTCTGCTGACGTTCCCGCGTCACGCGAACATACAGGGCGAGTTCGCGAGAATTACCGGCCCCGTTCGCCGTTATTTTTAGAGCTATGAAAACAGTTTCTTACAAGGGTAACTTGTTTTTTCTGGAATTTTTGAAACTGCTGTCAAAAAAGCAATCGAAACAAAAAATTTAGCAAGACAGTGGCGCAGCCAGAAAACATTCTTGGGGGGGGGGGGGCAAGTCTCCCAGGAAAATTTTCTTTTCTTTGTAGTAGTATACACAATATGATATTATTCCGTGAAAACAGGAATCTTGAGAAGTGTGTTTTTATTAAGGTCTATTAAACAATGATAAACGTATAAAAAAACAAAAAATAATAATACAAACACAAAAACATATGCATAAAACTACCATGATTTTTTGTTGGCTGCTGGCTAACTTGGGGGGCCCTGGGCCCTGGCCCCTCGGCCCCTCCCTGGCTGCGCCACTGGTAGCAGCTGTTATTTACTTTAATTAACTCAATTAATGTTATTACCTTAATTAAAATTACTTTTTTAATGGAATAAACGTTTGTTCTTCTGATAAAAACGATACGACATATGTTGTACTTTCCTCCGTACGTTTTTTGAAATTTTACTCATCGAATGTACAGGGTGATTGAGTGTTCACTTATACGATTAAGATGCTTGGAACAGGACGGCAGTGGGAGTACGACTGTGAACTTTTTAGTTATATTACATTATCTTTTATATTATTTGAAACGTTAATCTATAATTTAAAAAGTATACAAGTTTTCTCCTTATATTCACTCATACATGTATTTCATAGATATCATCAGGTAAATTTCAGTGGCTATGATTTTATCAATAATTTAGATACTTCTGTGACATAATGTTAGGCAATGCCATCGAGATGTGATTCACTCACTTTTTGCATTTGTTAAGATAAAATCTCTCGGTATTTTTTTATTATATTATATTATACATTAATAGTAACATTAGAATCACAACTAACATTTTGATGACACGCTAGTGAAACATCAAACGATTTGTTAGAAATTATAAGCAGTTTTTTAAAAACGCTAATAATTAAATAACTAAATAACTATTAAACATAGGTATAGGAAATGCTAATATACGGATTAATAATATATGGATTATTGTATTTATAAAACTTGAGTTTGGATTGCTTGAAGTTGGGCTTAATATGAGGTCTATTTTAAACACCCTGTACATAATTGAAGAATCATAAAAGCGTTACTGCATAGCTTTAGGTTCTACTAAGCATAATGCTAATACGGATACTTAATTTTCTAAAATGACCACTACAGATAGTTTCAAAGGTTATGGCGCTAATGAACAAAATTTCAAAAAACCAGAAGTAACTGAAAATCGCTAAAAGTTAGTTTTAGGGATATCTCATGAAAATATACCAAAAATAAAATGCAGAATCGAATTCTGGAATAAAAAAGGTAAATCTTTCAAATACATTTAAAATAAGGAAGTTGAATCTGTCTTCCGGATGTGCAGCCATCTTCAAAATATTTATTTTCATTAAGTCCGCCATAGGTCTATTAGCTTAAGTCCAAATTTTTAAAAATCAGTCACTTATACAAGCCCCAATACTTTTAATATATGGTTTCGGTCAATCACCCTATATAAAATAATATACAAGAGACTTGTGGATAGGTACTTCCACAAAATTTATTAAAATTCCACCTAAATGCTTCGAGGTAATTCACCTCTACCTTTTTTGAACGTAGCTTACGTCACTAAACGAGGGCAGGCTAATTTCGGAACACTCCAATAAATTGAAGTCAGCAATATTGAAGATATTGAAACTAATTGTCAATTTGTTTGATTGATTACAAATAAAAAATGCTATACACTAAGAAAAGAGTTTGTTTGAATATAATAGACTTATATAACAAAGAATATTTCCTTATTTCATAAAAATTAAGTTGAACGAATAACCCTTTGATATAAGAATATTTGTCACATTTAAGGGGTTGTAACCACTGTAAACGGCGATATTTCATATGGTTTTTTGTTTTTATTAATTAAAAAAAATAACGGCTTGACAGATTTATATGAAACTTTACACATATGTTTTACACAAAAATGGCGGCTATTTAAAAAAAAATTCGCGTAAATGTTCGCACTAAATTGTTTATAAAAAAATGGCATGTATCAAAAAACGGCTACGTCATGCCATAGCGACACAGTTCGTCTACAAAATCCGTTTTTTAATCATATCAATCGGATAAAAACTGTTTGAGTTATGCTGTCAACGAGGTCAAAAAACATGGTTTCGAGAAAAGGCATTTACGTTTTTAACTTGAAAAAACACGTAGATCAAAACTTTCGTTAATAAAACAAGAACACGTTGTGTTCACTAAATTTAGGGTTATGTTTACCACAATACATTTATGCTGCCACGTAGGATTTTTTTGGAGCTAGTATAAGCAAAACAAGTGGGATAATTAACCATACGCGTGCAGCGCTCTGAAGGTCTTTTAAAGGTGTGGCACTCCTTTTAAATACTTAGAGTTCGAATTTTCACTTGAAACTTGAGATCGTCGTTGAGGTCTAAACTATCGATTTAGTGAAAAAAATTGATTTTTTTGAAAATTCCACAGTGTTATAACCCCATAAAGTAACTATTTTTTCGCTGTTTACTGAAGACTTTTTTCAGATCGTGTCAAACGTTCATATGAAGGATATACGTAAGTATACATAGCCAGCCAGTGGCGGTGCGTGATATTTCAGTTAGCCATATCTTAGGAACAATTTTATAGGAACATTTTGTTTCCCAAAATTAAAATGGCCATAACTTTTTGAAACAAAAATATTTTGTAACAAATCGAAAAACGTCTCCTTATATTTGTTTCTAGATTAAGAAAAAATATACTGCAAATATCCCACAGAGCGTTACTGAGAACCCAGGAGTGCTCCAGTGTTTTTGAAAATTTTTTCGCAAACTTTGCTGACGATTTTTTCACTATAAATCCTTTCTGTAAGAGGTGTATAGTCATCACCTAAAAAGTGAAGTGGGTCCCATGCGTCGTTTTCAAGATATGGCTAACTGAAATATCACGCACCGAAGCCAGCAATAAAAAACTCATACCATACACTTACACGATACAATAAATCAAATTAGGGAATTAACCCAGGTCTGTCTGACGCCTCCCTTCCATTTCGAAAATAAAAAACAGATCCAGTAATATATCTCAAATGAAATGAATAATGGACCGAGCGGATGGAAGATTTCAGGGGAAAATAATGATCCTGAGAAGGACCTCGCGAACGCCTATAGGCAAAAATTAGATTTATATTTGTATAAAGATTATAAATACGAATTTTGACGGCAATAAATCTACACTAATTTGATTGATAAATGATCACGCAATTCTCAGCCGTACCGAAAAAAAATACGATACCAATCACAAATTTAATATAATTGTAGGGGGTTCGCGTAAATCAGCTTGTCTGTTTGTCTGCGGGCGCTTGAAAATCTGAAAAAATATAAATTGTAGAGTGCGATATAAATTCTTTCCCTACGAGAACTACACGCATTTTCAAATAATTGAAATTTAATACACTAATTATTATCTAACAATAAGTATATACCAAGTTCAGTAGAAATATTTGATAAACTTTTTGCGGTAATGTGATTTAAAATCATATTTTAGCTTTAAACATTTTTTTCTCTTGTATACTCAATCTGGGGACACACTGTAGGCTTCAGCTCTAAAGAATACTATTAACTCGATCGAAAAATACTCGCTTCGTATGAGCTTAACTAGTTTACCGTTAGAGAGTGCATTAGGGAGAACATTTGGTAGTTGCCCAAAATTTTTTGGTTAAAAAATGTTCAATAGGAATAAAAAAAAGTGCAATAAAAATATTTGATACACATTTTGAGGTAATGTGATTTAAAATCATATTTTAGCTTTAATTATTTATTTTTCTTTTGTACTCAATCTGGGCACACACGGTAACACCAGCATATATGTATATTCGATACAATCACAATCATTTCAATTAATCCTTGCAGCATACAGGGTGTCCCATTAGAAAAGGGAGGCAGCAAAACTGAAAATGTTTTGGTTAAAAACATTGCAAGTTAATCAAACTTACCTTAGTCCAAATGTTAATATTAACCAAGGTGCACCGTGTCAAAATTACAATTTTATTTTCGATTTTCTTGGAAATTAGTCATTTTTTGTGGAGCGGAATTCTAATTTGTTAGGAACGTATATAGTAAAGGTCGCTTTCTACGGCAGTCTAAGTAAATAAAAACTATTCAATGAAGTAATTAATAATAATAATAATAATAATAATAATAATAATAATAATAATAATAATAATAATAATAATAATAATAATAATAATAATAATAATAAATTATATATATATATATATAAACCGAAACCGAAGGCTTCTTGACTGCCATTCAGGACAGGGTTATAAAAACAAGAAATTACCAGAAGCATATCCTGAGAGACGACGTCGAAGACATATGTAGGAAATGTGGATCTGTAGGCGAAACTATAGAGCACGTAATAGGAGGGTGTCCCGCGCTAGCAGAGTCAGCATATCTCGGCAGGCACAACCAACTTGCGAAGATGGTGCACCAACAACTGGCACTTAATTATGGCCTGTTAGCGACGGCTCCGCCATACTACAAATACACCCCGGAAGCTGTGCTGGAATCGGAAGTAACAGTGATGTACTGAGATAGGCTAATCATCACCGATCGAATAGTGGACTTCAACCGACCAGACATTGTACTGATCAACAAGGAACAACGAAGAGGGATCATCATAGACATCGCAGTGCCACTTACTCACAACATTCAGAAGACTGAACAGGAGAAGATCGCGAAATACGAAAATCTATCAATCGAGCTGAAGCGCCTATGGAAACTGGAGAAGGTGGAGACGTACGCCCTAGTAATATCGGCAGAGGGCGTGATGACGACCAGATTCGCCAAGAACATCGCGGCATTAGGACTGTCTGATAATATTATTCGAAATGGCCAGAAGGCAGTTGTACTACAAACATGTCATATTGTAAGAAAGGTTTTGGGACAGGATGAATTTCCTCCCCTCGCCTGAGCCTAATTTCTGCTGGAGGCGGGGATGAGATATCAAGCCATCACTGTCTGCAGCAGGAATGGGTGAATGTTTCCCAGCGTTTACGCTGAGAAGTGTGACTATAAAGTCGGCGAAATAATAATAACACATTTATTTCCAACAGGTAACACCCAATTACAGGAAAAATACAGTGACAAATTAATGAACAGATAAAAACTATTCATTGAAAATATTTATCATTTTCAAGGTATAAAAAGGTATACCTTTTAAACGTCGAAGTAGTTTGTTTCTGGTTCTGTCGCTGTCGTCTAACTTGTCTTGACGTTTTGCTGATCAAGCTGTCAGCTTCGCCAGAAACTTTCCAAAGACTGCTGTTGTCTTCCTCGTAAATACCTTAGTTCTGTTACGCTTCGCTGCTCACCCGCCATCCTTGATTGACCACGACTTTCACCAGTCACTAGTAAATCTAATCTCTATGTGTTGCTTAGGCGGTATCCATCTTTCCTATTGAAGTTGTTATATTCCTTGATCCGGCAATGAATGCTCCTACCTGTTTGTCCAATATAACTTTTGCCGGAAGTACATTTCAACTGTTAAACGCCTTTTGTAAGAAGTTTAGGGACTGGATCCTTGGATGGTAGGCAAGCATCTATCATTTTTTGCCAGAGCTTCCTTGGTGTTATTCAGTTCTCTTGGTCTGCTTTCGTCGTCACATATAATTTCAACCATATGTACTAGCATTCAGATTAATGATCTCTTCTGTTGTGGATGGTGATGTGAGGTTGCATTTCGGGTGACGATCCGTGTGGGTTTTTTTTTCTGTATACTCCATGGGCTATTCTGTTGTTATTTGTAAGCTTCACTAATAAATTCAGGAACGGTGAAGCTCCATCTTGCTCAGTCTCCATTGTAAATTTGATATTGTAATGGAAGGTATTCAAATGATCAAAGAAAACTACTAAAGATGATTCTCCACGGGGCTACATGATTTCTCCATGGAGCCAGCATTTTGGTTTCTTTAATATTGCGTTGGCCTCTTTGGAAAATTATAACTTTGACATTGAATTGTCCGTTGTTAATAGGATACCCAGTATATTAATGTAGGTATAGGGCTAATATAAAAACAAGTAATGCAAACAAGATTTTTTTAATTATTTTTTATTGTCTCGATATTTCCTCTCGGCGTCCGTCAGTGAGTATTCATTGAAAATAAATTGCATCGTGCCTGAACAAACAACGAAGATAAATCATCGAACGAAATGGAAGTAAATACTGCACTATAATACATTTTAACACCCCCGTGTTTGCACTGTGATTCCTTCTAATTAAAAAAATCCTGTCGGGAAGGAGCATTTTATTTACTTCCTGGCGGAAAGCAATCAGCAAATAAATTATCCCCCTATTCGCAGCCGGCTTCGGATGGGATAAATCCTCGCCGACCGAATAGTACGTGACCAACATCGATGTGTGGTTTCGCTGAAACCGCGTTTCAGCCGGTTATTAAGTCAGTAATTGCGATATTTAGCAGAGCTATCGAGATAAACAAAGCGCAGATATTATGTCCACGTAGAGCAGACCTCAAAATTATAGTGGATAAAAAATCATGCAAGAGTAACAACCTACTCCATAAAAATATGTGCCAAACTAAGATACGACGACGGGACGTTACGACGAGCGATGTAATTCAGGGTTATTAGTTATAGGGTTAAGAGCGATGTTATTCTTTAGTGCTCGTTTTTTCGTTTTGCGATTCGGCAAATGTTTCTTACAGCATACAAGTCGTTTAAACTAGCGCATTTTCTACTCCACTGCATGATAAATCTTGTGTTTTATCGAAAATAAGGAAACTTCCTTGACTTTTATAGGCAAGGAAAACCCATAACAAGTAGAAATGAAATATTAACAACCACTTCAAACACATTTCTCTTTTTTATTTATTCATCCCAAATTTATATTTATTATGAATGACGCAGAAAACTCGTACGTATGACGCTGGAAATTTTTGAAGAAAGATCGTATCCTTATATCACCTGTATTATCACCAATAATATAATCTTAGGATCTTCAAAGTACTTCAGCCGACAATACCGCGCCACTTCTTATAAATCGAACGTACCTTCTTTCGTACTAGACATTGCTCGACTGGCTTAGTTTGGGGAGACGAAAGGAAATGGGGGGAGGAAGAAAATTTGAGAAGAAAGGCCATAGCCATATCTCACCTGTATTTGGACGGTACCTCAGCCGACAATAACACGTCACTTCTTATAAAAGAATGACGCAAATCGCACACCATAATCCGTTTTTTTCGGTACCGAAGTCATCTATTTCGCTCGAAAATTCTAGGTCGGGGGATCCCTCGACGAGTTTAAGTGATACACAAGACATGCCGCAGCTCTGGGAATAAGCAAAGCTACTTAACGGGATGACTTCGCGCTCGGTGGCTCTAAAACAATCAGGCGCTGCGCTGCTCAAATCGGCAGACGCGAATACGTCACTTCAAGTGAACCGATATTATCGTGAGACTCCAATTATAGGAGAATTATATTTTATTTGTGCACAGATTACCTTTTACTGTTATGTAATGTACCTCAGTAGTTATACTGTTTTGTTTAAGGCACATCACACGTTACATAATGAAGAGGAATAGAAATGATAGTAAACAACCATCGGTTTACTGCATCGATGCCCTTGGAGTGGAGTAATTTTGGCCTAAATTACTCCTTATGGGAAAAATCGGTAGTGTGTTGACAAATGCAACGCTTTAGACTGATTGGTACATTTTTATTTTATCTGAATATACATGTTTTACTGATTTAAAATCAGAGTTTGGTTGGTAATAAAAAAAAGGAAAAGGGGTGTGCCCAATGGCTCTATCTACTACGTACATTATTAAAATAGAATCTCAACTTTGTCTAGCTTGACAAAATCTCAATCAATATTTGTAAACATGTGCCGTTCTGTAATTTACTATATGGAAAAATAATTCACGCATTTTAAAACAATGATTTTCCGTCAACTTTTCATCAGTATTTGTTTTTGAACAAGACTAAAAAAAAAATAAAAAAAGGGGAAGGAAAATATTTTTTTTTTGGAGAAGGGGGGGATAAAAAAGAGGGAACCGTTTTAAAACAAGACATATGTACAAACATCACTGATAAGTAGTTAATCGCATTACATTTTCCGATATAAACGATTTAAAACATTTTGTCGCCATTATAATTATCCGCGGATATTTCAAACCACCTCACCAAAATACTATATTTGTACAAGTGATTCTTGCTATTATTTTCCCATTGTTCATCTCGTATTGAAGGTATTTTTATTTCCAATATGTTTTCGTATTTTTTTAAACAATAACTAGCTAACTAAATTTATGGTGTTTGTTGTCGTTGAAGTTGTTAAAAATACTCTTCAGTAGTCTCTTAAGTAAAAATATACCACAAAAGGGCAGATGTAAATAAGATAATTGATTTTGGCAAGATGATTATTGAATCTGATTCAATAAATTATGACTTTTATTGTAATAATTACAAACAAAGGTAAGAGTGAATTTCAACCAGAAAATATAATTTACTTTAAAAAATTAAGTAATTATTGAAAATTGAGTTGTTATACATCATAGCAAAACCTTTTAAAAAACTGAAAATGTATGTATTGAACAATAGAACAATATAGTACCTATAGTTTCCGTTTTATTGTAAGGAAAGCCGGTCCATAGTTTAAATATTTTAAAGTCAATTCCATTAAAAGTATAAGTAAAAATAAACAAAAATCGCATTCCAGGACGATATTACGATGCACTTTAAATATCACCAGACTAAGCTTTAAAATTTTCCATGTTGTCACCTGTCAGTGATGATAAATGGGGTTCAAGGAATGTTAAGTTTTTTATGCATAACTTATAACAGAGTGGGTAAGTTTGTCTTTGTTTTCATACATACTGGAATATATTGAGTCTATCGTTCTTGTTTGTTGTTACTTTGAAACTAATACAATATAAACATTTTAAATTAAATATTACTAGGGGTCCAAGCAAGTAGAGTAAATGTGGATAAGCGTAAGTAGACTGTAATGTAATTTTGAAAAATTTTCAAACTAACATAACTTGAAATATGGTTTAAATTAAGTATAATAGACTCTTTTTTTAAATTTTTTATTCAATTGAATTACAATTCAGTATTTCTCCCTCAAAATATCTTCCTGGGGAAGCCGCACAGCGCTGGAGACGGTTCTTCCATTCCTCATAGCAATGCTGGAAATCATATACTCGAATAGCCTTCATTTGGTCGGTTACAGACGTTTGAATGTTTTATATGCTCCTAATATGACGTCCCTTGAGATAATTTTTCAATCTCGGGAAGAGAAAAAAGTCACAAGCATTCAAGTCAGGCGAATAAGAAGGCTGAGGAGCCACAGGAATGTTTTTACTGGCTAAAAACTCGTTTATTGAAATGACTATGTGACAAGGCGCATAGTCGAGATGCAACCAGTTGTTCTTAATGTTTGGTCTCACACTCATGACCCTTTTCCGAAGTTTTTCAAGAACCTCTCTGTAAAATAGTTGATTTACTGTTTGGCCTGGGGGAATAAACTCTTTGTGGACAATTCTCTGGCTATTAATAAAGCAAATCAGTATGGATTTGATCTTCGACTTGCTCATTCTTTCTTTTTTGGGTTTTGGAGAGCTTGAAGTGTGCCATTCCATACTTTAGCGCTTGGTTTCAGGGTTGTACTCAAATACCGAAGTCTCATCACCACTAATGACACGTTTCATAAAATGGGGATCATTTTCAATCGTCTGATGTCCTTTTGTTCTTGCGAAAGGTTTTTTTTGGAACTATTTTTCGCAGATTTTTTTTCATCCCCCATTCGTTAGTCAAAATCTGATGAACAAATGTGGTGTGAATCAAATTTAACTGTTCCCTGATCATTCTTGTCGTCAACCGACGATCTTAACGCACAAGATCCCGTATTCTATCGACATTTTCACGGTTCTTGAAGTGAACCTTCCCTGTGTTTATTTCTATTCCTTCTGAGAATCCTTAAACCACCAAAAAACTGGCTCTTGAACAAACTGTTCAACTTTAATTTTCAAAATACCTGTTCTAGTCTGAGCAAAACTGATGTACACCATTCCATTAGTACTCATTTTTAAAACGCACAAGAAAAAACTGGTTCAGACAACAGTCACAAATAACAATCAAATGATTCTAACAAGTTCAGACTTGTACTGAAGGTACATTACATGTTAACCTACCGCCCTTCCAAGTCCCGTCTCCGCAGTGTTACGAGATTGGGCGCTACGTTGCCAAGCTCATTACTTAATTTATACACCTCGTATATGAAACATGTAAAGAATAAGGTAAAGAGCACATAAAATAAACCTATGAAAATACTTCGGAGGACGATACTAAGATGTAAATTCGTTTATTGAACTTTTTTTTCAGTGTCTTATATTTTTTTTAACGTTCTTTATCACATAGAATTACACATGTATTATACACACATTTGTATGTGTAATTCGTTGCTCCCTGTTTTAGTCTGGTAAGTAATGTTGACATTACTTCGCGCGACAGGATATAAATCAGTCGTAATATAAAAAGGGCAAAATGTTTTTTCTTGACAAACTCCTGTTTCTGATGTTTCTGATGAAATAAGAAGGGCATAAAATCCTATTGTCGCAGTAGATTAGAGAAATAACTACATGCCTACTTTCTGGAATCATTATACGTCCTTGTCCGAATGTTTCGTCTAGACAGCAACAAAAAAAGAGGATAGACAATACGTATTATGTGGCTTTGTATCCTTTTGTTGCTGGCTGTGTTTTCTTGCAGCTAATTGTGTTATCGTTCTTCCCTCGTTCATACCGTTGAAGTCCTATTTCAAAATTACATATTATCAAATATAGTAGAATTGCGAAACATATACAGGGTGTCTCAAATTTAACGATTTGTTGTCATAATTTTAGGTTGTTTTTTTGAATTACCTTGAGAGATATTATTAAGGAGTATAAAAGGGGAATTATAAAACAAACATGTATGCTGCAACATTCATATTGGAATATTCAGAAAACAATTTGGGGGTGGTTTTGCCCCTTTAAGGGGTTAGGAGGTTAAAAATATATACAATTAAATTTTGGACTTTGGAGGTCTGCCAATTTTTTCTTTTATTTAAGACGTGTAACATTTTTTTTTAAATTAAAACTTACCCGTTAAAATTAAATAAAAAACATTGCATAGCCAATTTTCGTTTTACGAAAACATTTAAACAAGATGCCACAAGAAGTACCAACCCATTTAAAAAAAATTAAGGTAAGTGTTGTTCATATGATTGACCGCTTTTATAAGGGTTGATTTTGTTTCTATTATGAGTAAAGCCCACAAAAATCTCAACGTGTTTTCTCAAATATTTTTTCCGAACTTCTAGTGAAATTGTTCCCGTTAAATATCCCACCCGGTAGAATGCTCTACACGTATTTCAGATATCCCAAAATTATAATGAGCAATAAAGCAACAAATGGATGTTAAATTTGGATGTTAAAGAGCAGTTTATTTTATATGTATATAGTTTTGGACCTGCTTCTACAACACTATTTTTAATGCTACAAAATAACTAATCTGGAGTGGCCAATAAAAGTTAATGAATTCAATAACACCGTCTTAATTGCAGTTGCACCGTTTTAATTGCATTCTACTGCTTTAGGTTAACTAAGGAAATAACGAAGGTAATTCCAACTGGTTTAGTGGAGGTAAATTAAATGTATTATATTTCATTTGGATCATATAACCAGAATATTAGCGAATCAAAGCATTTTTTTCCAACATTACTTAACGGAAGAATGGAACAGATATTTTTACGAATATTACACGTCCTTGACATTATTCAAATTTGAACCAATGGAATGCGTTTTGTATCCCTAAACAACAAACGTTATTATCTACAATTAAAACGTATTTTCACACCACCACTCACTATGTCAACTACTGTGGGCAGACATGCTGCTGGTACTGAATTCCAATTCATTTGTAGCTCTTCACTGAAGCTCGTGGTGGTTAACTTAAGCTCTTGGCTCTCATCACTGAAGCTCTTGGTTGGTGATGACTCATTTCATTATTTATTTGTTCTACTGTGGGAAGAATTTGACACACACAGCTTATTTAACGCCAGTGGAACTTTCTGTGAACATTTTAACCTTTTACTAATTTTACGAAGAGAACTCAGCAGTTAATCTCGTTAGTTCGTATAAGGGTAAGAGATCCTTCCCCGATATAACACGATAATCTCATTAGGAGAAGTTGTTTTTAATGTAAAGTTGCCCCCCCGTTAAGTAAACGAAAATATTATCTACTTTAAAACTCGTCCTCGAGTTTCAAGATGTTCCGCTAGCAAAATAAAATGTATACTGTGAAAGTTGACGAATCTCGTGGTCAGCGAGATATTTTAATAACATAACCGCACTGATTAATGCAACAAAAATCACCTACATTCCACAAAAAAATATTCATGTTTCTTGCATTAAAAAGTTGTCTGTTATTCAATTCAACAATATACGCAACGTTATAAAGACTATAACAAAAAAATATACTATATCTATAACTGTACTAACTGTATTATTTTATTATTTTCGTTTGTGTTCTGTTCTTACTACGTTTAGTGTTCATTGTTGTCAGTAAATGCTGTAAATAATATTGTCAAAGCATACTTGATTCTTTTTACATCTCTTTTTTCCACGAACTTTGGAAAAAAACAATTTTTTCTTGGCAACTGATAGGAAACAGATATGGATAATCTTGACAATTAAAAGGTAATTTAATTTTGTATTCAATAATATAAGTTAATGTGGTTATTCCATTATAAAAAAAAGTCAATGCTGTTGAAAAATTGCAGGCAATGACGTAGCCAGGGGGGGGGGGCGATGGGGGCGATCGCCCACCCCCAAATGGTCAAGTAAAAACCAAAATAGTCGGGGGATTTGTCCCAAAATAGTCGCTTGCCGTTGCCTCCAAAGACCTTTTTTTTTGCTTTTTTTGTTTAATCTGCATTGGATCGCCCCCCCCCCCCCCCCAAAGAAAAATACTGGCTACGCCCTTGATTGCAAGTATAGATTACAGCATTTGCGATACTGAATAACCCACAGAATTTTACTGATTTTTGATGAAAATGATATAGTAATTCGTGAATAATCGAACTGTCCAATCTACACGTTTTTATTTAGAACGCTGTCATCGCGATATTTTTCAAAAACGATTTTTTCAATATTTCAGTTGAATATCCCCAAAGCGGTGGGTTTACGTGTCATGTATGATTAATTAAGTCGACCTAAAATTTAATGGGGTATCCAAAAATGTACAAATATACAGGGTGTTCCATTTACAATAAAGACGTTATGTAGCGACCACATGAAATAGGGCACCCTGTATCATTAGAAATATGTTACAAGTAAGCACCACATCGTTCTGGCCAACTTTTAATTGTAACTTATATTTCCCAGTAAAGAAGTTTAATAACACCCTGTATAATGGCTAACGGTGACTTATTCTCCTAGTATCCCTAGTTGTGTCGACCTCGAGCCCCAGTGGAGCAGCCGCCACTGCCGGTGCCGGAAGTAACAAATCATAATTATTGTCGCATAATTCAAAGGGAAACAGCAAGGGCCCAACGTTAACGGTTTCCCCGCCGGCACTTGACTTGACCTCAAAAACGTTTCGGGGCCGCGGGCGAACGGAATTCGCCTTCGATGGCTCGTCGCCTGGTATCTGTATCGCAATAATGTTCCGAAGTTGCGGCCGTGTCAACAGAAACATAATATCTCGAGTAATGTCTTCCTTCTAGGGCGAACGGGGTTGCTCTTCTCCGAGGAAATTATTAACTCCACCTACCGCAGACGTGATCTTCTCGAAAGGGTTGATAAATTAGGGTGACAAGTTATTTTGGCTCAATTAAATGAATCTGAATGGGATTGAGACCTTCACCATAGAAAGAAACATAATACAGCGATGTTACGAAATATTAAACATGTTTTTATTTACTTCAAAGTTCTCCTCGCCCCATAGTAGACTACTAGTCACACATTCACTAATTGTTTTCGCATTTGTGCCTTCCAACCCTTGAAGCTATCAAATTCCCTTCCATGGGTTTTGCTTCATCCAGTCCCCCAACTAGCTACATTATGTCCTTTAACATCCGTTGTTTTGTCAAATTCTAGGCCATATTGATTTATCGTGCAATTCTGTGACGATATTTTTTTTATGTCAGCAGTTTATTTTGACTAAATCGAAGTTAAATTGTCTCTGTCTGTCTCGCGCATTTACACCACCACTTATACGAGCCAGTATGGTAGTCAACTTTTAAAAAATGGCTAAATTTTGAAGTTTAAAAAAATACCATCGTATTCTAGGGGAAATTTTCTACGTTAGATTCGTAATCAGGGACCCCAAAAACCTTGGAATATATTATTCACTTGTCATTTACTATCTCACAGGATGAGAGAATACGCTAAAACCACGTTTTTTCACCTTTGGGCCGTTTTTTGGGCCAGTTCCTAGTCGACGCCTATCATGAATCAAAAATTAATCGAAAGTACGAAAAAAAAGGAATTAAAAAAATCGTGTCACACTTTTCGAAATTTCTATTTTAAACTTTCAATCCTCAAAATAAGGGTAAAAACTACCCCCAATAATTTTGAAAATATTTTTAGCGTATTCTACGAAAAAAGCACATCGAAAAGCCATTGCAACCTTCTTTTTAATTTCTTTTATTGAAAAAGATTGAAATATTAGAGTCGAAACGAAAATTTGTATTTTTTCACCCTCACCACCCCTCTCCTTGAGGCTCAAAAAATCTAAAATTTTAGGGAAATTAGTTTTTTAGCAAGTACTATCGATTGTGATATGTTTCAAACAGAATTTTTTTTGACCTCACTTGGCGTGAAATGCCCCATATATATTTATTATTAGTTATATAGTTTTTTATATTTCAGAAATGAAATGTTTGTATTAAAAAAATTTCCAGATAGTTGATAATTGTATTTAACGACTTCTGTACATTATTTAATACGTGATGTTTTGTGTATCCAACGTTAAAACTTTGTTCAGTAAAATAGCGAGGTCTCTCCTTTCAGCGTATCACTTTTAACCGAAGCCGATTATTTTCTATTATAAATTATCGAGTCTCCGCTTTATAATCCGCCCTCTATTCAGAGTGCGAATGGAGGACGGGTATTAAGCCGGCGATGCATTTTTAAGCTCCCTCGGAAATAAAACGAAAAATCCCGCTGTTATCTTTTCTTGTTTTTTGTGCCCCGCACGGCTTATTCAAATGTTAGCGCGCTAAAATAAAGGATATAATTGAATGACATGCTCTGTTTAAACTGGAGTTCCCCATTATGCGAAAGCTGGCGGAGTAAAAAGTAAATTTTCAAATTTAATCTAGCTACCGTCTGCAGAAACATAAATACGCAAACTGAAAATAATATTAAGATAATCAAGGCCCGGTAATAATAATTAATGAGTGAATATTGACACAAAGATGAAGTTTTTCATCTTGTAACACATACTTAATATAATATTGTTTTGAACAGAATTGGCATAATGTTTCCTTAACGAATAATTGCATAAGAAGGCAAGTCGCAAGAAAAAGGAGATTCATTGCTTTTTAAGAATCAAGAGCATTATTTATAGAGACCCGTCTCGAACGATTATCTTTAGGTTATTTTGTTTTTGGCAACGACAAAAGAAATTTGAATACCTACTTGAGAGCATTGTTTACAAACACATTGATGTGTTCCTGGACTTATAATTTCTGGATTTTTTTCTATATCTGCTGTTTCTCTCACACAATAATTTTATGACAGTAGTAATTGACCACTACCCCAGTACAAATTGATTTGCCTATGTTTTTCACACGCTATACAATATAATATGCTCCCATCCACTTTTCCGATATACCCTCAAGAATCTATAAGCAATTGATGTGGATCGCTACATTTTATCATCTCGACCGACGAAATCACTTGTTTTGTAAAAAAACGTCGTACATTGGCGCGCTCCGCAGCCGGTCAATTAGAGACTGAGCGACATAGAACTAATTCATTAGAGTCCCTATACGCCCGAATATTATCCCGGTAAAAGTAGGCAATTTAGAAAATCGTAACATTACACTGGTAGCATATTCTTCAGGTAGACTTATGTTCTTATGTTTTAATAGTTTTAACAGAAAATATGTACTTTTTCATAAATTATTCCTTAAAAAACTATCTATACTCACTGTCCGACTCTGTCTTTGATATTTTAGTGCTACCTTGAATATATAAATACCACTTTCAGTGAATTGTATTGCCTTATTGTTACACGGAAAATCTACAATCTCTAAAAATACATTATATATAAACTACGTTAGTTCTTTTTCAAGAAAGTTTTAACATAATTTGCTTGGTCGCGTAGAATCTTGTACGGAGTTCCGCGAGCTTGACAACTTACACAATTTCTTCTCGAGTATTTCATTAAACGCGACATTTTCACATGGGGATTTGATGAAATGGCAACTTTTTCAATCTGCTCTTGACGTCGACAAACTGTGTAGGTACACAACAAATATCGTTCCTCTGTCGACTCTAGAAGGCCATGTTCCCTTATTATTTTTTTCAAGTATTACATGTGGGAATTTGAAGGAAAAAAACTATGATGAAGCTTTTAGTACTCCAGATAGCACTCATAATTGGTTTATATTGCGTGAAGAATTTTATTAGTTATTTCTTGCTACTTTTATATGATACTTTTTTTCTAACCATCATAAAATGCAATAAGGACTATTGTTGCGGACATTGAAATATTTTCTTTCATTGTATTTTCCATTATTTTTTATTACATCGTTTCTGTATTCCTTTCTGTGCTGAAGGATCTACAGGTGTAATAATAATAATAAACATAAAAAAAAACTACATCAGAAATATTAAAAATCATCTTATATCAGTGATTGAGTTTTACTATTGATAAATGAAATTATTCAACTGGCATTTTTTGAAAATTGCTCTTTTCTTTTAAAAAACTGAAATTTCAGAATCTAAGGTTAGATTTTCAAAATTTTTCGAAGAAAATTCAATATGGCCAACCTGAGTTGACTAAAGTTAAAATAGGGTCTATGGAACTTTCATGAACTTATTTTCTAATGAAAAAATGGCGTCTTTATTTAGATTCTATTGTATACTAGAAATTTCTAGCAACATAAAAATAAAAATAAAGGTTCCTTATAGCGGAAGCAATATGACGACGAAAATGCGAAATTATAATAAAATAAATGAATATTCGATTGACCATTCATTTTCTATGTTTTCGAAGGAACTGAAGTCAAATTTGATGTTATATTTTCATTTCTTTTAATGAAAAATTCAATATGGTGACCATGAAAATTCGGAAAATAAGTAGGATTTTTGAGATATTCTAACCTAAAAGTACAAAAACTTGTTATTGATTTTTTAAACATGTTTTACGTTGCTTAATAAAAAACAACAATCTTGATATACACGTATCTCTAATGGGTTTTCAGGTATAGGAAAAATCACAAACATTCAAAATGCGATATCTCGGTGAAAAAAAAAAGATATTTGAGCACTCAATGACACTTGAAAGAGGAGGACTTGTACTATTAGATCCCACACGTTTTTTGAGAAAAAAAAAATGGCGGTGCTACATAACCTCAAATATGTCAAAAAATAGCGGTTTTTGCGCGTTTAGGTTAGAATATCCCAAAACCTGACGTGATAGAAAAACACTGAGCCCGGATTTGTTTTCAGCGGGAAGAATTACTTCGGAAATTAATTCATGGTGCAGGGGCACAAAGTTTTGAAAATTTTACAGGATAGTGATATATCAAAATATTGTTTTTTTTTTGGATTCTAAAACATCCCGAAATTTATGTCATTTTTATATCATTTTTCATAAATGATGACGATACAAAGAAAACATATATTATGTTGAATTTTTGACTACCGCTATTGGTATCGAAATTGTTGAAAGACTTGACTATTGATAGTTACGTATCTCCAGAGCTTTCCTTTCTAGTTACCTTTGGCCACCGGCGAGAGACGGCGATAAAGTTGACGAGGGCGGCGCCAGTGCCGTGCCCCATCAGCGTCACCCTCTCGGGATCGCCCCCGAAGGCCGGCAGGTTCTCCCTGAGCCAGTGCAGGCCCGCCACCAAGTCCATTAGCCCGAAATTCCCCTGCGCGCTACCCTTGGTGCCGGTCTTCAGGAATCCTGCAACAAAAAACGCAGAAATTACGTCACTTAGGCGGAATAAGTCCGGCGTGGCGGACAAATGGGGCGCTTACGGGCCTATATCCGAAGGGGTTGGTTTTTATAGGGGCGACGCGAAGCGAAGGGGATGGAAATGTATAGTGAAGAAGGAAACTTCGTGTGCAAGGTTTGTCCTTATAATTTACCGCCCCTTTAAAAACTGTGTTTCTCGAAATTGCAAGACTTTTCCTGAAAACTCAATATTTTAGAGTTTTTTTCCTGAAAACTCAAAAACTATTATTTTTTTCAGAAACACAAAAGGTGAGGAAGATATGAGTGAAATTAAAAAAAATACAATTTTTTAAGTGGAACACCCTATATATTGTCACATTTTTTCCATCATACATAATGTCTACATTCCATATATAATATGTATTTGTTTGGTCAGCTGTTTTTGAGTTATTTCATTTTAAATAACTCCATCTAGTTAGCTGTGCCGGGCGATTTGACATATGTAAGAATATGATATGTTTTATCGCTCTGGCCATGGATCAATGTGAATAACAAAACAAGTAAATTATATCGAGCCATAAAAAAAGCGTTATCAAAGTTGGCCGAGTAAAAAAATACGTATTTCTTTCTTAAATTTATAAGCTTATTTAATTGCCAAAGCTGTTCACTTTATGTGACAGCCATTATTTATTTTAGAGTTGTGACTTTTGAATATGTTCACTAAAAATAGTAAGAAAAAAAATCCACTTATAAACTAGTAGTCTTATATTATGTTTTAATCATCCTTTTAGTGCAAGAAAAAAATCAGGACACTATAAAATGATGATTTTAAACCGTTTTAAGTCGTTTCACGGACAAAAAATTGATTTTTCGCACTTTTGGGCATGACTCAAAAAAATCTGAAAAAAATTTGAGGTAGTAAAAAACAGTTAAAAATATAACATATTAAATATCTGAGTCTGAATCTTTTTTTTTGGTTAAAAGATATGGGATTTTTAAAACTTGAATAATTTTTTTAGATGTCATAATGACCTTGAATGAGCTTAAAAATTTTTTTACATAAAATTAATCATATTTTCTGTACTCATGAATTTTTTTCAGATTTTTTTCGGCAGTTAAAACCCGAGAAAAAAAATAAAACGAAAAAAGTTTTCCATACCTTGGATACATAAATTTCTCTTTAGCCCTAAGAAACACATTTATCATGCGAAGATAATAAAAAAAAGGGGGCATTTCACCATACTTATGGGGGGATACCCATTAAACTTTTTACTAATTTTTTTTCGTTATTCATACCCAGTTTCACATATGAAACTAATTTTTTCCAAAAACTACGTTGCATTTACATTCGAAAATATTCTAAATATTGTGTAATTGTGTAATCCAATTACACAATATAATCCAATTACACACAGGTAAAATGCATTAAAAGTAGCTTTGCCCCTGGCCGCAATGGACAAAACCTGCAATTCTACTCATTTATTGTGTAGCTGCTGTATCTCTCGAGTACGATCATTTTACCTCGTACTACGTTCGTTGTGCGTAATTGGCGGGCAAAGCTATTCTTAGTACTGTACTCTTTTTAAATATACTCAGTTTACTAGCATGGAAGTAGTAAATATATCCTGTAAATTATTGTAGATTCATTCTTTTTCACATTCACAAGGTCTTTGCATTTTTAGGCAACTCAAGTTTGGCATACTATTAAAGACCTCTTTCGCATCCTCTTCGACAGTTAAATAAAAGAATAAATTTGCAAGTCCTCGCGAAGACGTCGCAGTGGAAAACTAATGCTGTTTACACCCAGCGGAAAATAAAACAGCCTTCAATCAAGCTTAACAAAGTACACAAGAAACTCTATTATGCTTTCTTATTGAAATTTCGTCCGGAGTAGGAACTCCGAGAGATAAGGGAGTTGCGTGAATAGTATAAGTATACAATTTTTAATTATACGCCCTGAAAGAAATCCGTTTTTGAAGGACCCTTTCATTTCAGATTACAATATAATATTTGTAAGTGAAATATACGGTGTGTTTCTTTGTGTAGGCATTTCGGTTTTAATAAAATGTTCACAGCAGATCACATTTACAGATTCTTGATTTTCAGTAAAATTAAATGAAAACTGGTTACCACTGGGGTGTGAATTTATTGAAGGGAAAAATGTATTTTGATCGAAGAAGTATTTCAAAATACAGTCCTCCTTAGATGAATTTCTAAAGAAGCCTTATGTAACTATGGATTCAATGTGATGAAAGTAGTTTAGCAGTACCGCAGTATTCAAAATTAGTCTCTAACTGAATGCTTTTATACTTTTTTCCAATGCACAAACTTATAATTACCAGCGCATTAGCTTATTTGAGAATGTCAACAGTTTTGTTAGTTTTGGCGAATGCGCTAGTGAAAGATCTTTTTTTACATAACAAATTCTAGCCTCAGATGATAAAAATTGTTTCCAGAATACAATTTCGTTAAATAATTTACGAATAAATTGACGTGGTCAAGATACCAAGATACGTTGACAATTAAATAAAGTTATAAATTTAAGATTTTAAATTTATACTATTTATAGGATCAGACGTGTCAATTTAAAATTATAAACACGGCACAGATCACAAGTCATCTACCACACTAACATATTTCATATTCCCCCTGATGCATTTTACACCCTGTTAGCAAAGATTTACCAAGTGACAAAAAGCAGAAGACGTACGATCGTAAATAACACTTAACGAAGTGATTCGCACGGTTTGACACTAACAAGAACTCATAACCAGTGATATTCCGCCTTATTTTCAAAATACGCTATGCGCTCCAAAGATTTAGAGGCACTTCGCGTTTGAGGGTGCAGTATAAATGTTTTAGAATGTATTGTCACTAAATATATTTGATATCCATGATGGTTTTGTTGATATTACTTCCTTCATTCACATGCTGTTTTCCTATTGAAGAGATTAAATTAAATTATTGGAAGATTTTTATTAGTTAACTGCTAATTGGTTCCTCATTTTTAATAAAAATTACCTTCTTTGCTTTTATTAAAACTTCTCTAGGCGACGTATTTCAAAGAAAATTTTGCAGTTCTTTGTCACCTTTAATAAATTTACCATCGACGCCTCTATCATTTTGAATGGAATTTACCATTGGCGTCGTTGGCTTTATTAAATTTTACCACAGGCGCCATCATTTCAAAAAGTACTTGTTATGAAAACTTTATCAAATCATCATAATGTGTTTTTATTTATTCATTTAACTTCAAAGAGGCACAATACTCAATTAGTCACCAAACGCAGATACGATATTTATGTTAACATGACAACATTTTTGCAACGTGAATACAATAATTCGACAATTGGCAACTGTCAACAGGCTGTTAATAACAAAGTGCTAATCTAATTTTTTTTTCGTTATGACTTTATGCTCTTTAGGTAACTCAGTTCATACATGATGTGAATACAATAATTCGACAATTGGCAGCTATCAACAGGCTGTCAAATAGCAGTTATAAAACAAAAATCTTCCGTTTTTGTTATAACTTCATGTTTTTTTAGGTCGCTGAATTTAAATATGATGTTAGTTTTACACAATTGGAAGTTGGCAGCTGTCAACTAGCAGTCAAATAACGATCGAAAAATAAAAAAATTAAATCAATGTTATAACTTTATGGTTTTAGGTCACTGAATTTAAATATGATGTTAGATTAACGAAATTGATAGTTGGTTAACTAGTTGTCAAATAGCGATCAGAAAATAAAAATTTTCATTTTTTGTTAGTTATAAATAGCTAGTATTATGTTACACTAACACAAGCTTTTGGGTAGCCATATGTATTCAAAAAATGTGAACAAAAGTCAGTTACGTTTAGTTCTTTTAATAAATGTTTGCGCACTTTCCCAATTCCATTTCTATTAATTAATTAATAAAGGAGCGTAGGATTGGACACAAATGTTTTTTTATCATTTAATATAGATATATTATATGTATGTTTAATACTGCTAACTTCTGCAAAAATTGAAGATTTTTATTTTCTTATCGCTATTTGATAACTAGTTAACAGCTGCCAACTGTCAATTTCGTAAAACTAACATCATATTTGAATTCAGCGACCTAAAAAATGTAGAGTTATAACAAAAACAGAAGATTTTTGTTTTATAACTGCTATTTGACAGCCTGTTGACAGCTGCCAATTGTCGAATTATTGTATTCACATTATACATGAACAACCTCAAAAACATAAACTTTGACTTTGAAATCGAAAAAATAAGTTATTTAAAAATATATAAAGACTGTACGAATAAATAAATCTGTGGTGGAGTCTTAGTTCGTCTTAGGATGACGAAACCTAAAACATATCCAAAATCCAGACTATTTGACCGAAACCCAATTTCCATAAGATTATTGCGGGGTCCTTTAAACCAATAACGAAATTTGAAGAGAGAACTCGATTTGTTAAAAACATGATTATATAGACAACCAAAAAAAAAGTCATCAAAGTTGGCCGAGAACAAAAAGACGTGTTTCTATTCTTAATCGAAATTATAACCTTATTTACTTGTCAAAACTGTCACATCATATGACAACCATCGTTTATTTTATAAATTGTGACAGTTACTTGTCAAAAGTTTGACATAACCGAAAAGCTTAGACATGACCGCTATTTTCATCTCTCTCGTTCATAGCCAGAGTTGATGACGTTTTTTTTTGGATGTCTCTATATATTTTCTGTCAGTGTCGAGTTAACCAGTTGTGAATGTCTGTATTAGATGTAAAAACACATAAGTACGAATAATTCCTAGACATAAATAAGATAACGTAATTTCAGCGCCCAAACTACGTCTGCGACATATTACTTGGTCTTAATATATCAGGCTTTGTTGCGAGATAATTGTCAAGCTGTAGTCTGCTTTATTAGATGACGTATGTGAAATGAGACATCGTTTCTAATTTCCACCTAGGGAACTGCTCTTATTTTAGCGGAACATCGTCTAAGCAGTAATTCCGCTTCTACTAATGACACGTTACCAGATACTTGTTGGAACAGTGTGCGGAAAATTATTCGCCGCAATCCCATTCTCAAATGCAATTCGTCAGATTTCACTCTCAGAAATAACTATAAATGACCATTCTGGCATTACCACGTGAAGTCAATAACTGGTGCAGATTTATGATGTGAAGCGCATTGATTGTTTTTCTATACTCCTACCTGTTTGTACTCTGGTTACATATGACAAAATAATGCAAATTTTTCATAGCCCTTGACAGTTGATGAAAGTCATACTTATTTGCATTAAAGAAGCAGGTTTAAGCACGGCTTACCGGTATTTTCGCGTATGATATCAGTTTTACACCTCATAATGCATGAAATTCGGTTTCCGATGTCGAAACTTATAACCAGCGCATTCGCCAAATTTGAAAATGTTAAAAATTCTGGCGAATGTGTTTTTTTTAAGTTGAGACCTCGAAAAATGTATTTCATACGTATGAATTCTTGAAACTCAGTGAGTGCCATTTTCAATAAATGAATACCGACAATTTTCAATTTGTTAGCTAATTGTAAATGAGTCATCTGCTCCTATACAGTGAATTTTTTTTTAACTTGGCCTTCTTCAGAACTTGTCTATTAGTATTGATCAAGAACCAAAGACGTGACTTTTTCCATTTTTCAATGATCGCAAGCTAACATGGTATTCTTAATTTTCATACTATTTCTGACATTCGTGGAAATTTTAAAAATACCAATTTTAATATACTACTGCATACATATAAAATATTTTTAACATGTTCATTGTCAAAATGCGTTCTAAGGCAAAACAGGAACACCGGACATTAAACACTTTATCTACCGGTCGACTTTACTTAGATACTCAGGATGCTATACATCACTAAGATTACTTCCTCTGTTTATTGCCTGCTTTTACTGGGTATTAAAAGCACCAACGGCTAGTCTCAATAATTTAAAACCCGTAGACCAACAGTGTCTGGCACAATAGAAGCCAAGAAAGAGGGCAATACATTTACTGACTCAAACATAAATCATTTTGAAAAAAGTTGACACGATAAGGCTTCCTTCTTACCTCACTGGTTGAAATAAATATAACTGAAATAATTCTATTCCATTTGCAGTTTAAGAGGAATTGTTCGTTAATTTAAGACCATTTAAAATTACAATCAAAATGCAAAGAAGTAAATCCATTACTTTGTTTAAACACTATTCAAACTTCTTCCAATTATTTATAAATTAATCGTGCAGGAGCTAATGCGTCACCAAATGCTCGTTAGGACCTAAGTTATACCTTACTGTTAGCTGATGCTGCAAAAAGATTACAATTATAGGCAAGAGTGGGGTAAAAGTTCGAATTGGAAAAAAAACAATATTTTGATTTGATCCAATTTGAGTCTCTTTCGAGTCGATTTCGTTTAATATTCTTACCTAAAAATTTTATGGAAGACTTTTGAAATGTTAATAAACACATTGTGAAAAAAAACACAATTGTACACTTTTTTTGGTTCGTCAGAAAACTTTACATTAAGTAGTAATAAAATTATATATTTGATTACTATACTAGTTTTTGGGAAACTAGTTTAGAAAACCTTACGTGAATACTAAAGTACCATTTCACTCTATATTTCCAGAATCCGCAACCTATTTATCAATATACATACTTCTTTATACTGATATACTACACATACATCTTCTGTTTAGTAAAATACCAAAACAAAGCGAAAACTAATAATACTTCTGCCCCACTTTACTCCACCGAAAATCCTGTCTGCACATGGCGCCATATCTACGAGACCCTCGGTAATAAGCCCCCTGCGCCCAGCGGTTTTCCAAAATCTCATGCATTATCCATTATTGCGTCTCCTATCGTCCTTCAAGCTACCCGAAACAAAGAGAAGGAAATGTGCGACGCTGAGATAAGAACAGATAAGTGGTGGTTAGTCGTTAACTAGATAAGCAACTGGTAATAAAATGTGTTTATGTGTTTATTGAGATGGAACTGGAAGATTTATACTAGTTACCTGCTAATTGGATGCTCATTTTTAATCAAATTTACCAACGGCGCCTCAGCTTGTTTTTCTTTCTCAGTTTACCTTATGCGACTTCCTTATTTAAAAGAAAATTTGCAGTTAGCATTTTAGTCATTTTTAATAAAATATACCATGGGCGCCTCTATCATTTTTACTCTAATTTACCAATGGCGTTTTCACTTTTGTTCAAATTTACCCTAGGCGCCTTTCAAAAAATAATTGCAAATGGCATCTTCGTTATTTTCAATCAAAATCATCGGCGCTTCACTAATTTTTAATCGAATTTACCATTGACGTATTTACTTTTATTACAATTTACCATAGGCGCCATCATTATTTCAAATAATATTTGTGATTGGTACCCGTCGCCATTTTTTATAAAATTTACCATCGGTACCTCCGTCACGAGAAAATAATTCATTGATGTGTGCTTTTCTTAAATATCTGAGTTTTCAGTTTCAGTTTATCCATTGGTATATTATAAAGTTAAATTTAACGCGTATAGCATCGTAATTCAAAAGGATATCGGTTAACTTTCCTTCATATTTCATTACTTTATTAAAAAAAAAATCAAGCGAAGCACTTAAATCTATAAAAAGTATAAAGTTTAAAGGTCAAAGGTACTGTATTAATCTGAGATTTAGCTTCCTCCATCTAAAGTCGAAAGATATACGTTTTTTACAAAAGATAATACGTAAATAATGATAAAACTTTGAATTTAAAGTAATAATAATAATAATAATAATAATAATAATAATAATAATAGCTGATCAACAAGGAACAACGAAGAGGGATCATCATAGACATCGCTGTGCCACTTACCCACAACATTCAGAAGCCACTTACCCACAATCGAGCTGAAGCGCCTATGGAAACTGGAGAAAGTGGAGACGTACGCCCTAGTAATATCGGCAGAGGGAGTAATGACGACGAGACTCGCCAAGAACATCGCGGCATTAGGACTATCTTTTAATGTCATTAGAAATGGCCAGAAGGCAATATTGTTACACACTTGCCACATTGTAAGAAAGGTTTTGGGATAGGATGAATTTCCTCCCCTCGCCTGAGCCTCATTTCTGCTGGAGGCGGGGATTCAAGCCATCACTGTCTGCAGCAGGAATGGGTGAATGTTTCCCAGCGTTTACGCTGAGAAGTGTGACTATAAAGTCGGCGAAATAATAATAATAATGTCAGATTATAAAAGTTCGCCCTGTACATATTAAGAAGACACTAGTCTTAATTTCTCCGACACGGGTGTCACTGGATAAGCGGAATATGCTATAGATAAGCATTTCGAGCTAGATCTCGAGCTTAATCTCGAGAGTGATTAAGTGCTCCACGTATTTGAGCTGCACAAATTGACACGGCTATTGTACACCGTGTCTCGGCAGACGGATTACTGCCATGTACCGGAGCCAAACAGTGTGTATAAAACAAATACACGTACTACGGTTCAACAATGGCAAGACTACTTCGCTCTATGCATCTTATTAATATAATTGCGTTGTTGACGATTTTGCGCTATGCTTAATTTATAAGAGCCTTTGTAGGCCGACTGCAGAATTTGCAGTGTAGGGGCACAAAGCGGAATAACCCCTCGGGCGACGTCCTTAGTCATCTCCCGAGTTTACGTCGGGAGAGGGTGCTTCGTGGCTTTTTTTGCGCAAGAGTAAACATTTTATAATAACTCTGTTTTTGTAAGCGTTGTCGTGGAACTCATTTCGTCCTGGACAACGTTTGTTTGTTATCCGAGAAAATAGTAGGGAGCCGGCAAAGGCAATAAAAATCGGTCGAAGTTGAAGCAGTTTTTGTGCTAACAGATATGTAAGGACCAACTTGACTTGTGTATATACGGCTGTTACCTCTTTAGCAAAAAAAGTTATTTTTCTAAGGTAAAAAAGCACTGTTTTATCCCATAAACGGTATTATTGAAATTGGTTTGTAAAAAAATGGAGAAAAAGATAGTCAAAAAAGGTATTAATACTTCATGTTAAAAATTAATTAAGGTATTAATAACTTTGAAAATGTTGAAATAAATTAGGTTAATTACAGATATATTTAAGTGCATTATATAATTATTTATGCTTATGAAAATTTATAGTGTAACTAGTAATGATAAGAGTCACATATTTCTGAAAATAAGTGGAGAAGTACAATGTTTGTTTTTACTACAACTTTACGCTATAATTTTTAATTCACTATCTCAATGAACAATTATTATTAAACAGTTGTGGCATAGGCTATATTTTGACCCTGCAAACGGTTTTATAAATAATTTCACAACTGAGTTGTGTTCCTTCTATTTAATAATGTATTTAACCGACCCTTCTTAAGTACTACTAAGGTTGTGCCAAGGGACGAACAAATTTACTGTTCACACAAATTTTCAAGATAAGAAGCGTTTAAACGAAGGAATTTTCAGAAAGTGTAGTACAAATTCTTTGTTTCTTGTATTTATTTGATTTTCTATTGAAAGAATATTATATTGTTTTATTATTAATAATATTTCTCCGACTTTATAGTCACACTTCTGAGCATAAACACTGGGAAAACAATCACCCATTTCTGCTGCAAAGAGTGATGAGTCGGTTACCCATCCCCGCCCCCAGCAGAAATTAGGCTCAGGCGAGGGGAGGAAATTCGTCCTATCCCAAAACATTTCCTACAATATGACAAGTTAATATTCGCTATTAATAATATAATATTAATATAATAATAATAATAATTATTATTATACAGTCTGTCCCATTATTAATGGGTCGCAGTACAGTACTCGTATACAAGTAATTCTAGTTCACTTTAAGTTTTTCACGCTGTTTTTTTACGGTAAACGTAATGCGAATTCGAGAGCCAGCCAGCTATATTTCCTGCCATTATTTACTCTTCTCTCTGCACACGTTCGCCCAGGTATTTCCTGCACCTTCCGTACGATAAAGAATTCATGGATGCCATTGATATAAACACGAGAGTTGGTACACGTATGAAAACAGTTTTAAAGTGGTATTTACAAAAGCGTTATTAAAACGATTCATTTTATGACGAATTACATTTAACGGCGCAATAATCTGCCAGACGAGAGTACGCGGCATATTTGAGATAGGAAACTGTCGGTTTTAGATGCAGCTAAACCCCTGGAAAAATGTATAATTTGCATTTTAGTAGTTCAGCGGTTTTAAAACTTTCGAAATTATTCACACGGTGAGGCTACTTTTATTTTGAAGCGACGGGTGAAAATAGAGGAAAATGAAACAACTCGCATCATAAACGGCGTATGTGGCATTTCGTTGTGGATAGTTCAGGATTGTCACGAGCAGTAAAGTAAATATCGTTTCCTGTGTCTTTCTTGATCACAAAAATTAGTTAGCGAAAAATATTCGCTTTAACATACCTAATAGTATAAATATTACTTATTATTACTAAATATGCTAGTAGCCATGGGCTGCTCGTGTTCAAAGAGGTTGTTATTTTGAACAATTTTGAGAAATATGGCGCAAATGAAAATTGTTTATTTTTTTAAATCGAAATAAAATTGTAATTTATATTTTAATTTTGAAAGGGCAAATCCTAAATTTAGAAATTTTAAAGGCTTAACTATATTTATAGACATCCAAAAAAAAAAGTCATCAACTCTGGCTATGAACAAGAGAGATGGAAATAGGGTCATGTCTAAGCTTTTCGGTTATGTCAAGCTTCTGACAAGTGACTCACAATGAGTAAAATAAACAATGGATGTCATATGATGGGACAGTCTTGACAAGTAAATAAGGTTATAAATTCGATTAAGATTAGAAATACGTCTTTTTTCCTGGGCCAACTTATATGACGTTTTTTTGGATGTCTCGTTATATGTATGTGTTGTTTAAGTTTTCTTGCTATTGTGTTATTTATAACGAGGTTATAGTAGAAACCATGTTAGAACCTTATCGGAAAAGAAAGATGTTACTTCATTTCATAATCAATTATAGAAAAATAATCGGCTCCTTTTTATTCCCTAAAAAATTCTTGTCGGTAAGCAGTAACTATTTGTAAAAATTAATTTCGTATTATTTTTGAAGTACCCTTCAAACTCTTCGTATGTCCTCTCAATGCTAATTTAAAGGTTCCACAAAAACGACCGTAATTAATCATAATTTGTAAATTGTACGATTCTGCCTCACTTTTTCATAAGCAGTACGCACCTGAGCTTACACAACATTTTTCATAATGTTAATTCGGTCGCCCAAATTATTTAGATCAGTCATTTTTAATTCAATTTTTGTCCACATTTGTTCACCACCAAATAATAAGCAGAGGAGAATTTGTTCACCACAAAAAAGAGCATTGTTTACATTACACCCACATATCCATGCATTTTTATACAACTGTCTCGATTGAATTGTCTATTAAAACATCGTTTTTTACAAGCATCACCTGCACGATATTTAAGTCTGGAATAGGTTTCAGTTTTTCCTGATAAAGATCGGCTCAGAATGACTCTACTATTAATATTTCCACCGAATTCAATTTTATTGACGATACCAATACACAGACCCTCAAGCGATACTCTCCACGCTGCGGTGGACGACTGTCTGAAAAACGTGGCGTGTTTTTAAATAGCACTAATAGCGGTTGAAGCAAAAATTTATATTCCTAAAGCAAAGTTTTTTAATGAAAATATATCATTATTAGTTGAAATTATTTGATATTAATATAAATGCTCTCTTATATTTAAAAGTAGGATGATTATTGGTAAAATTACAAAATTTCCATTTGCATAAACTGTTTGTGTATATGATCAGGAGTAAAGCTCATCTGCACTAACTGAGTATTTCAAACGTAAATGAAACAACCTAAACCAATAGACCAGAATTCTTGTATTTAAAGTGGCGTCTCATGTATTTTTGCTCGAGAGGAGTTCAGCATCCGATGTATAGCAAGGGTAGAGTGCAAAGTTAGAGATAGTGTAACCCTCCTTAATGTTTGCATTTCTGGAGAGAGAATACAGGGTAGGTTCTGAGGATAATAGGAGTGGAATTAATAAAATAAATCGTTTGAGAAATAATACATTGAGAACAGTTAGTTCAACAAAAACAATCTTACAAAAAGAGGTCAGATTTATTTACTAATGTTTGAAAGCTACAAACTTTGAAGTAAGTATCATGAAAGTAATATATTTCAAAACTTTATTTTTTAAAGGAAAAGTCCTTAGATAGAAGATATTAAATGTACCTTGTCTTGTTCAAAAAATTATGTGACCTACTTTTTGATAACAAAATCAACTATAGTTGATATTGGGTAATGAACAAATGGTGTACTGGTGCTTAATGGATCACATTGTATAAAAAAATTTTAAATGCAAAATATATTATAATATTAGTTACATGGATTTCTTCCAAAATTCAGGTGTATATTAAAATATATAATGTGATTCATTCCACTACAAAATTTGTTATACATATATATTTTTTAATAGCATATAGTTCTGTGTACTGTTCAAAACAAATATTTTTTTTCCAGATAACGTTTTTCAAAAAACTCAAAAATAAAAAAAGTTGCTGTATTATTTTATTAATTTAGAAAATATCATTTATACAGTCCTGCCTATGAATAGTTCTACACGCTATTAAAAAATATTACTTAACTTTGGAATCACCGTGTATAAGATTCCACTAAAATAAAATTATATGCATTATGCAAATATTTCTTTAAAATCTATAATTTATTAATAATCTAGGACCACTTCTTTTATCAAAATATACATGAATAAAAAAAAACGAATCTCTGAAACTGACTAAAGGTTTGAATATTTTTCACATCCATCCCAGATACACAGAAAAAAATATCGGCTTGCTTGGCCTCCGGGAACTGCTTTTATATATGTATGTGTACTTTATAAATTTCACTTTCCGGGGGGAAGCCTCTATAAGGTCCTCAGCGGACACAGAGAAAATGTGTAATTAAAACTCCGCATAGGGTGTTTGTTTTATTAACTTGTTTAACCACGTTACTTAAATATTTTATCGCAGTTTGGTACGTGCTGGTTGCCTACATACATATATGAGTTTTATGCATGAATTGAGCAACACAATAAAAAAAAATCATCGACTGAAATCATGAGTGTTATTTTTTATTAACTAATTTTATTTTGACCCATTTCAAGATCACCTATGTCGAAACCCGATGTTGGGTCACAATGACGGTTATTGTGTAGGATGACGTATTCAACATGGCGGATGCTAATTTCGGATGGTGAAGGTGGTTAAGAATCGACAAGGGATGTTAGCTTAAGATGACGGATATCAGTGTGGTACTGGGAGACTGCTAAATTAAATTGGTGTCGATGGCCTTAAAGTGGAAAGTATAACTAGTTCCTTATTTAATTTTTATTGCAAATCCCAACAATGTGATTGCGATAATAGAAAATGTAGCTTGTTTCTGGTAAAAGTAGTTCAAATTACATGATGTCCTTGACACTACTTTTTTTGCATTAGTAAAATATATCTGTAGCTGAGAGGAAAACAGTCGTAACTCCAACTTTTGCCAGTATGAAATGAAGGTACAGATATTTTTTTATGAAATAATGTATCAAAAGAGATCATGGGTTAATTAAAATATTGGCATAATAGGTATGGTACATTGCTCAAGTTCTGGGCTTCAAGTTTCTCAAATTTTAAAATCCATTAGAGTTTCCACTTGTTTTGCTCATTACTGAAAATTCTCTTTCAGCTACAGATATACATCATTTATTTGTTTTTTTTTATCCAATTATAAAAATGTTATCACAAATCATTTTCTGATTTCAGATGTCTTTTTCATATTTTCCTCATTTCCATTTCATTGCCTGCTATTTTTCTTGGTTATTGAGAAAAATCGTGTGGATATTCCTACTCCGAATATAAAACTTGCATTCGCAATTATTACAGAACTCTATTTAATTCGTATTCCATCCGAAGGATGAAATTATAACTCCTTAAAATGCAGCGTCTGAGAAATAGACGAATCGCAGTTGCCTGAAGTGGTCTGGTGGTCGAAATGAAAAATATCGGGGATAAGTTGACACACTAGCCATTATTCTGGTTTAAGAGGTAGTAATAAAATACTTGACGGGATGATAAATAGCCAGACCGAGTGAAAAGTGGAATATGGATTTGATTTATGGAGGATTATCCAGTCTTATAAATATCCATCGTGTTTCTTAGTGTCTACTATGCAAGAAATATATTGTGCAGTCGTTTTTCTGCATGTTATGTGATGTAGTAATATCTTTATCTGAAGCTGTAAACAGGAATAGTGGATGCACAATCATAGTTTTGATGTTTGTCATATACTTAGTTTATTTCTAGTTTCAATTTCTTTAATTGAACCTAGAAAGATTCAACCCATAAAAATGAATAAAGTACCCAAGGGACTTGTTAGCTTGAGATCAATAAGAAGTTAGTTTCAATATTTTAATCTCAACTTACAGTGAGAGAATTGGCGTAGAGGTGACTCATGCGGGATCTCAAGGTGACGTTTGAGTTACGATCACGGTTGTTGTATAACATGATTCTGACAGTGTTCACCACCATGAATGACATTTTTTTGAAACGGGGTTTACAGAAAATACAATAGCCTTTACAAATAGACTAAAAGTCGTTCTTTATGTGATTTCTCACGCTGAATTCAAATCTAACTGTTTTCAGTACTTTTAATTTACGTCAGGAATGACTTCTAGTACCTTCAACACTCGAACCTCCTACCTTATAAGTCTGTGTTATTTATTAAAACCATTTTAAACAGTGAGCAAAAAAGTTTATTCTGGAAATGTGATATTTAATTTACTAGACCACAACAAAAACAGTCAATCCAAGAATTGAACGTTTTCCGTAATATATTCGATTGCATGGATATTCGACATTTAAAGTTCCGCGGATTTATCTGCACCAGTTAGCTCAGCTTCGGTATCGAAAGCTCAGCCTTTTGAGGGTATATAGTGTGAATTTATCACCGCGAATTTTAGGACTGAGCCTTGTTGAATACATGAAAATTCTATGACTTGGTTCTACAATTTGAATATTTTGTATTGGAAAATGTATTAGCTACATTTTTCCAGTCTGTTAGACAGCTTTCCAAAGTTCGCTTCAGTGCACTCTACGTGCAAACAGTGACATCTCAATCTATCAACAGGTATGTATATGAATAACTTTAGTTACTGATAAATTCGTAGATGATATAAATTTATTCATCATTCATTCAAAAATATAATTGTCTGACAGATGAAATGAAATATCGCACTGTTTTTTTTGTTAATAATGGAAAATGAACATACTTTTATATTCAGAAACTATCTTATGGGCATAGGAAATGGCATAGATTAGGGACTTCTAGGGATTTCCGATATTTTATTCTGACAAATCGTTCTCTATCCATAAATGCATTAAGGAAATCGCCATGTCAAGAAAATATCGTCACATGGTGATGTTAACAATACCTGTCCTCAAGCATAATATAGAACATTTTAAGAAACAGACCGTCAATTGAATTTTATTATTTTTGCTTACCTCAATTTAAATAATTATTTATTTTAGCTTGTGTAGTTTTTCGTATACGATAGAATGATTTCAAGACACCCATTACATATTCCAGGATTGACAGAAAAGACAATCGTCGGTTTTCTATCAAGAAAACTCTAAAATTCGTTTTACCGAAGTCTCAAGAAATACTCAAGAATTGTCTGAAAGTTCATAACCAACTTTTTGTTTACCTTCCGTGACATAAATAAGTCTGATAACAAAACAGCTTTATTCTGAAAGAACCGTTGACCTGACGAGGATGTCTCGTTTTATCCAATTTTATTTGCTTGGCATACATACATGTACATACTGAAATATATTTCCAAGAATGCACGTTAAACTGTCTTCCTTCATATCGCATGGAAATATTGAAATATTGGCTCATGTCGTTGCGTTCTGTAAGTTGTAGATATTTTAGCAAAATTATTCCGACATTTATACGTAAATGGATTTCGTTCTATTTTTCTTCGTTGATAAAACCAGAAAATATTCAAAAATTCGTATTCGTAATAGAATTGTCTGCTATGAATCTAGTGTTCATAGCCAACCAGTGATGGTGTGTGATGTTTTTGAAAGGGTGAATTGTGGTTTTGTCACAATTCTACTTTAAAACACTTTTTTGTAAAAACTTTAAAATCTTCGTGATCTTCATATGTTTAGCTGGTCAGTTACATCCGTTTGAATGTTTCCTATGGTCCCAAAATGACGTCCTTGAGGTGATTTTTCAATCTCGGGAAGAGAAAAAAGTCACAAGGACTCAAGTCAGGCGAATAAGGAGGCTGAATAGCTACATGAATGTTTTTACTAGCTAATAACTCGATAACTGAAATAGTTTTTGGGGCGCATTGTCGTGATGCAATATCCAGTTGTTCTTGATGTTTGGATTCAAATTTTTTAATTCTTCCCCGATCATGCTTGTCGTTAACCGACGATCTGAACACACAAGATCCCGTATTCTATCACAATCGGTTCTTGAAGATGAAGGCTTTCCGCTGCGTGGTTCATCTTCAATCGACTCTTCCTTCTGAGAATGCCTTAAACCACCGAAAAACCTGGGCTCTTGAAAAAACACTGTCTCCATAGGCGCGTTGAAATTTTACAAAAGTATCCGTTCCGCTGTGTCCAAGTCTGAAGCAAAACCTGATAGCACACCGTTGCTCAAAATTAATGTCACTCATTTTTAAAACGCACTAGAAAAACCTGTTTAAAAAAACAGTCACAAAGAACAAACAAATGACTCTAACAAATTCAAACTTGTACTGAAGGTGCATTACATGTTAACCTACCGCCCTTCTAAGTCCCGTCTCCGCAGTGTTGCTAGATTTGCTTAACTTAATTTACACACCTCATATGCTAGTTTGTTAAAATCAGCTCATCAAATAGTGACTTCTTTGTAAGATCTTTCGATTTATAAAAATGAGGAAACCCTACCAGTTTTCCGTAAACATTTTTTTTCTATATATTATTGTATGAGTTACTCCCTGTATATTTAATTTCAAAACAAAAAATTCAAAAAGTCGCTGTTTCATATTAAGGACAGAGACGGTAATATAGCGATGAAAAAAATTATTTGAATGTTACGTTCCTCAACAGAAATATGCCGTTTCGCTAGTACGAAGGCGTTCTCGCAATTTATTTCGCGAGCCCGTTGCGAGAAACATATTTATTCACAACTCGTTTATATAAACTCCGAGTGTTCTGGGAACAATATCCGTGTTCCATTAATCATGGCAGGCGAGGTCTCGTTATTTCTGGCTAATTGTATTGTAATTGATTCTCCGCGTAGCGCTCAATGGGTCTGCGTGTCTGTTTCGGTGCGATTGAGCTCCGCATCACGCACATGCACGCGAAAAAAAAGTGCGGATAACGTCAGGAGGTCAGATTTTTTGACACTCGCTATTTAAGCAAGTGGAAACGGGCGCTTAACTCATTCAAAGGTACCATGGAGGTCTAGTCCTGAAATAAAAATTATTTCAGAGCGTTTAAGAAGAATTGTTTAAGTAAAACCTGCGAAAATGGTTTAAACCATACTGCAATCTTGTTTTGGGTTGGACTTCTTTAAATATAATCCCTAATTCTTATTGAAATACGTAGAACGCGACGCGACGCTTCAAAACAGAGTGGATCAGTTCAAAGTTTAAACGCTATTTTATACACAAAAAAAAAAGATCAGGTAGCTCAAGGGTTTTTTACGGCTCTATGAATCGCGTTTTTTTTTTCACAAAGGGCTGGATTGCAAAATTGTTGTGCAAAAAACTATCAGTCTGATATGATGAGATTTGGTGTCTTGTTCTATAATATCAAAATTTTTCTGAGCCACGATCTCTGGTGGTCAAAGAATTTCCTGAATAAACTTGATATTCCAATGGCATTTCAATAAAGGTTAGTTGTCATATGTCTGTATGTATAAGTCCAAATTACCTGATTTGAAAATAGATACGCCTGGTATATTAGGAACTTCTAGTCTCGAAGCCTCGATGAATAAATGTCTACAACTTCGTGCAAAAATACTTCTTCACCATACTGTGTATTGTTAGGAATAAACAACAAACATTTGTAACGCGTTTTCTTTACCGTCGTAATCAAGCTTAAGGGGTTATACTAGCCAGGCGCATTGAAAATTCAATCTTATTTTGAGATTTTTTTTTACTTTCATTTTTCAAAGTTACAAAATGGCGTCGTAGCTCCAGGTAATATGAAACAAAATTTTTCTGTGAGGAGGAAATCGGAGTACACTATAGCAGTCTTGGTACACCACTTAGAAACAAAAAAAAGTTTTCTTAATCTAAATTAGTTTTCCTTTGGAAGTATCCAAGATTTCATTTAATTTTTTTTTGAAAATTCACAAATTCACTTATTTTTTTTTTATTTTTTTCTTAAAAAATCGACCTTGAATTGTTTATTGCAAATATAATTATTTATCAACCACAAAAATTGTGTGTACTTCAATAGATAATCTATATAAGAAGCTATAATTAAAATTTCAAGTCTATTGGATAAATACTGAGCTAGCTACATTGTACGCCAATTTGAAAAATACAGTTTAATTAAATACCCCCCCCCTCCAAAATTCTTTCTGAATATAATTCTTAGATAGTTTATACATCAGAAAAAAAATTAAAAAAAAAGATGTGAAAAAAAAAATGCTGGGTAGTATAGCAGGTAGGGGGAAAACCCTTTACAATTTTCAAAAAATTGATTTTTTGTTTTTTTTTTTCTTATTTCCAAAGTATATATTGGATATATATATCGGGCTCTAAATCATACCACATACCGTAAAATAGCGAGTCAGGTAGCCGGAGCGCTTGAGGTGGAGTAACATTTCTTTCATAATCCCTTTTGTGAAGAAAACCAACTCTTCGAGAAGGCTGAAGGTTTATTATTTCACCTAATATCGCTGATTGATTGGTGTCACTAAATCTCGGAACCGTATTTTCAAAAACTGCTCGTGCTATAACTCAAAAATTTATTGATCGATTTGGCTGAAATTTTGAGAGATTTTTGTCTTATTATCGGAAGGATGTATCTAAAGTTTTAAAGATATCGTGTAATTACATTACTTTTTGGGATGAACATTGTCGAAAAATAGTCGAAATTTAAAACATTTAATTAAACAGCCTACGTAATTTCTAATTTTATAATTTCTTATAATTTCATAGGTTTATCCTTTCCCTGGACGTGTCAGTAACCGGAAAAAAATGTTTTTTGGTTTCCGATCAATAGAAAAATTATAACAAATGCAGCACCTTTCGATGTCACGCCAAAAACGCCTGAAGGACTACCCTGCAAAGCCGCCATTCTCTTAAAAAAAAAAAAGAAAAATAAATAATGTTTTTCTACTCTTCAAAGTTGTAATAAACTGATGTTAAAAAAAAATAGTGTAATTATTTTATCACCTTTAAAAAAATCATAAAAATACTCATTTTCATGCGTCCAAAGCGTTTTCCCTCACTTAAACATATCTACCGGATTTTTAATAGTCGGTAAAAGCGCTGAGAAAATTTACTGTTGTAATTCTAAGCAACCTGCTGTATATATATATCACACAATAAACACGTAAGCACAGAAACGCACGTGCAGCACGCTAGGATGAATAAAAAAATCATAGTTCCTTAAAATTAAACTTCACCTTCTGTTTCTGGCGTTCAACGTGAAAATTACTGATAAGGCAACACTCTGCTCGACTGCTTGCACTAAACGATGTTATCTAGAAACTTAAACTGTTGTTCTTTACCTCATCGTGCCCTAGTATTCGTAGTTAGTGCACTTAATTGAATAAAATTTGTATAATTGCTGCTTTACACTTACTAACTAGTTTTTGCCTTCACAAAGCGTTTTTGAGAAGAGATTTTCATGAAACTATATGAGATATAATGTGTTCCTATTTTTAATGATCCCATTTTATTTAACATTACATTTAACACTACGTCGATAGAATACTGTGAATCACCGAATTTTACGGCTATGATAAGGATTCTTGATAAACTATTATATTTCTTTAACTAACTTACAAATTATTGGACATCGCCTCATTCAAACTACTCCCCTTGGGAAGCTACATACTTTTCCCACCTCCATTTCCACTGCTGAAAAGACATTGAGAACTCTGCTGGAATGTTGTTCAGCTCATCCAGCGAGTTTTCCTTAATTTCGTCACGTGTGTCAAATCTCTGCCCTTTCAAGGTCCAATCATCACAATGGAAGACAAAATCCTCTCCACCACCCAAAAAACTTTAAGTCAAGTCAAATTTAATGTCAAGGTCATACTCACGGTTTTCTTTGACTGGACTGGAGTGTTGAATTTCCTTTGAATTTCTCCCACGAGGTGAAATAATCAATCATTTTCATTATCTCGAGACTCTGAGACATTTGCGAGAACCTATGCGTTCACGCAACTGTTCATTCAGCTTTGCTCATTCGCGATTTTGCACAGAAAATGCCACGACTCACCAGATCTGGCCCCTGAGGACTTTTTCCTATTTCCAAAGCTCAAGAGTCTCTTGAAATGGCAGTGATTTGGCTTATTTCATGAAATTAAAGAAAAATCGCTGGATGAGCTGAACATAATTCCAGAAGATGAGTTCTCAAGGTCTTTCCAGCAGTGCAAACGGAGGTGGGAAAATATATGGCTTCCTAAAGGGAGTACTTTGAAGGGAATAATGTCCAGTAACTTATAAGTTTGTTTAATAAATGTATAACAAAGCAGTCCTGGACCTTTTGGATACAACTCTTGTAGATGTATTCAACTTTGGTTCAACTTTGATTGGTAAGGTTCATGGTTTCATTATTCAACGGTCACTATTTCAATTAGTTTCATAAATGCCTGGATTGAATTTTCTATTAAAACTCCGTGTTTTACAAGACACTGGAATAAGTCTCTCAAGCCTTTTAGTTTCAGCTTTGTCTGGCAAAGAACGACGGCTCTGCCATTAAACTTTGCATCGTGTTCATTTCTATTTGTGACAAAAATTCAGACACCCACGAGCGATACTCTCTGCGCCGCAACTGAACGACAACTGGCTGAATGAACTTTCTACTAATTTTGTGTTTAAAATTAAAATAATGGCGTTTTTTTGATTTTCCGGAGGTTGTGCCACTTGCATATCTTGGCACCACCCGCCATTGCCTTCCTCTTTGGCGTAAACTCATTCGACTCGCGTCCGGTCGAGAAAACGGAAACGAATTCGCGTCTTCATCTATTTCTCTACGGAGCGCCGCGTTCGGTTGATTCTGAACGCTTCTGAAAGGCAAACCGACCACTTACCAATTCATCAGGAAAAACGAAGGGTGGCTAGACGTTAGCGGAGCAACTCACCTAATACTCCGAGCCTGAAATTGATGGTGACTACTATCACTCTTCCGGTGGACGCCAGGACGGTCCCGTCGTACGGGTTGCCGGAGTTCCATTCGTAACTCTCACCGTGAACATAAACTAAACAAGGCAGCGGACTGGGCTCCTCCTCTCCAGTCGCTGAAACAAGAAGAAAAAATGGGGTGAGGCTGAGGTGCTTGCGGGCGTTAGTAGAACTGACAAAATAGGGGGAAAGAGGTGAACGATGGGGTATTTGATTTAGGTATATCGTTGTTGTCTACAGAGACAGAGTAGTTCTGTATGTAAGTAATACGTTGTTGGAGGTATGAAGAACTCACTGCATTCGTCATGCAAATAAAACAATAGTCAAATGACACAGGGTGATATTTAACATCGGGCCCGAGACTGTGACAGTACATCAAAATAGGTAAGGATCTTTATATACACTTTTTATTCTTTCCGAGATACAATTGTAGAACTTAAAAAAAAATGTTTTTTTATTTTATAATTACTGAACTAACAGACCTATTTATATCAAATTTGGTACACAGCATACTTTGCCAGAATACGCAAAGGTATCAAACCTCACATGCTACCAGGGGCGGAAATATGGATTACCTTTAGAAGTTTATTTAAAAAAAAATGTTACAACCTGCACAAAATAAAAAATAATTTTAGGTAGAGTCGTTAATTCTTAACCCGTTTCGGTCGAAAACACTACTCCCGGTACATCACTCTTCAGCGCCTCATAACTAATACTATTTGCGACAGATAAATTTGACAGGGACATATTTTTAAAGTTTAAGACGTGCCTTTTCCGATAGTGTCGATGAAATTCCTCCAAAAATTTATGAATTATGAAAAAAGCAGTTTTAAAAAAAGAACGCGATTTTTTTGCACATTTTTTTTGTTTAAATCAAATTTTCAAGGGGTTTCCGGTCTGCAATGGACCTGAAACGTCACTAACCGGTGGAATAAATGTTTGAACTTTAAGTATACGTGGTTTAAAGATCGATTTTTTGCCTTATACGTTCAAAATGGCGCCTGAACTTCAAAATTTTTTGCGTAAAAATTCAAGAATTTTTTATTGGAAAATGATGCACTTTTACAAAAAATTGTCAAGAATAAAAAGTTCTTAAAATCACAGAATGCGATGTCATGCGAATTGTCAAGAATCAAATAATGCACTGGAATTTTTCAAAATTTTTTGAGCAACTTTTTGGATTTTGCAAATAGTCAATTTTTGCAAAATTTACAAAATTGCTTAAAACATTCTGAAAAAAGTGTATTCTTTGGATGATTTTAAGAACTTTTTTTATTGACAATTTATTGCAAAAATGCACTTCGAGAAAAAAATTTCTAAATTTCGATACTGATTTGATCTTTAGAATTTTTTTCTCAAAAACAATGCATTTTTACCATAAAGTGTCAAGAATAAAAAGTTCTTAAAATCACTCAAAGCATGCACTGGAGTCTTCAAAAAATTTTTTTAGTCTTTTAAGCAATTTTTGAAATTGCTTAAATTTTTTTTATTGCAAAATCCAAAAAATTGCTCAAAAAATTTTGGAAAATTCTAAAAAATTCTAGTGCATTCATTGAGTGATTTTAAGAACTTTTTATTCTTGACAATTTTTGGTAAAAATGCATCATTTTCCAATAAAAATTTCTTGAATTTTTATACAAAAATTTTGCTTGTTTTTCAGGCGCCATTTTGAACGCATAAGGGAAAAAAGTCAATCTTTAAACCACGTATACTTAAAGTTCAAACATTTATTCCACTGCTTAGTGAGGTTCCAGGTCCATTGCTGACCAGAAACCCCTTGAAAATTTGATTTAAAAAATGTGCAAAAAAAATCATGTTTTTTTTAAACTGCTTTTTTTTATAATAAATAATTTTTTGGAAGAATTTCATGGACACCATCGGAAAGGGCACGTCTTAAACTTTAAAAATATGTCCCTGTCAAATTTATCTGTCGTAAATAGTATTAGTTATGATGTACCGGGAGTTAAAGTATTTCATTGTTAAAAATTCATTTTCATAATGTTCATAAAGTTCATCTGAATATGTATATGTAAGATATACACCGTGATATTTTTCCTTCGTCTGTCATTAAATTGTCAGTTTTGAAGGAACAGTCCCGTTATTAATTGTGAATAATTATAGCCAGTTCTGCTACTCAAGGCGTTAGGCAAACGAAGTTAAAAGGGCGTCTTTTTCCTTTACCCCTTCAGATATTTCGCCGGGAGGATTTTTTTTTATCTCGCTCGTAATTCCTTATTCTAATAAAGGAGACAAAGCGCTCTAATTTTCTTTTAATTTTCAGCGGATTATAAAAGAATTATCCCGTATTCGCGTCGACAGGGAGCGAGGGCGTTATCTGGCTTCGGGTGGCGCCGGAAAAAAAACCCGAAGTAAGACATATAAGAGGGGTGTGAGACGGGCTTTAACGAAAACAAACGGTTACACGGAGGCGATTTGCTATGCCATTACCTTTAAGCTCGCTCATAAACGTTGACGTAATCTCGAACTCGCTGATGGCGTAAAAAATTCAAGGGAAATGTTTTTGCCTCGCCGAAGGCCCGGATTAAACCGGAGTTCGGCGCAAAACGGTTATGGTGTAGGGCAATTATTAAAAAAAAATAAGAATGAAAAGTTTACTCTAAATGAGTAACATGAGTAATACAGTGCCAGCCAAAAAGATTGCTAAATATGGGAAAAAAAATTTCAGCGAAATAAGATTTTCTAGGCAAAGACATGGTGCCTAATAACTAAGAAATTATTTACGTTCAATCCGTGGTCACAAAAATAGAGGGGAAAGTCAAAAATATTGTTCCAAAATTGAAAGAAAATGTAGTTGACAGCATGCCATATTGAAAAATGTATTTAGATTCAATGAGGTTAAGAAATTTATAGTTGATTCAAATATAGGTAACTGATTAAACATTCATAAATTTTTTCATTTATGTTTTTTTTATATCCATTTAAAATCGGAATCTATAGCACTAATTGGGATTTCTTAAAACCGCCACATTGAAATTGTAACAAATATACAAGGTGTTTCTTTCTATACGATCTCAAAATTGAGCAAAATATCGAATTTGAGTGCCACTAGACGAGTTAAGTGTGCCATGGAATTGTGTCAGCTGTGAGGCGGCTCTAATTATGAACCGCCCCAACTTATAGACAACAGCTTATACTAATTCAGTTCCTTTTAATCAAACCGGACGTTCCCTTTGACGATAAATTTGCACTCTCCACTGTCAACCGCAGAGCAGGAAGTGCCTTCGCTTACACAAGATATCCAGTGCGCATTCTCACAGATCCTTGACATTTGCACAAAGTATACGCCTACGAAATCGTGTCCCTGGCTTAATTCCAGTCCAAAGGGACCGCGAGAACTGGCTGATAGTAACTTGACCGGCCCTTTGGGAGCTTTAGCTATATTTGTGATTTGACTTTTTCCTTTAAATACAGGAAGTAATAGGACAGGTAGTTGTGCAAATTGTGAGGTGAACTTTGTATGATATTGATATGATAAGCGAATCAATAAGAGGGAGGGAACACTAGACATTAGTAGGGTAGACTGGGGCTTGTTACTTGTAGGGGTAAGTAGACTAACTGTCAATACAATTCTATTTCGATATCCTTATGAATTTGAGATAAAAATTACCTCCAAGGCTGGTAGACAAATTTGTAATTTAATGGTTAGTTACAGTGTATCAAAAGTAGCTCTGCCTCTGGCCGCAGCGGACAAAACCTGAAATATTTAGTTTAAAGTAAAACCTTGACTATTCAGTAAAGTGTACAAACACTTTAAACACATACTTTTTGTCATAATAGGCTTCTATTTAATTCTAAGTCACCTTTTTTTCACAAGAATTTGATATAATTAGGATAAAAGATAAATAAATAAATAAATAACTTTTGCTGATTACTTAATAATTCTAATTTCAAATTCCTCTTTTACATTGTTCAACGAAATGCATTTAGGACAGAAACCTTATAAACTAGATTTTTAGTATCTAAATGTCAATATAGATCAATTTACTAAAATACAACTTAACTGTACAATTATTTTAATAAGTTATGATGCTAGATTTTTGTTTTCATGTTAATTTAAAATTTGACATGGGTAAAGCCATTTGTGTTATATTTAAAACCTTATCTCCCAAAGTTGCGTTCCATAAAGTCACTGCACTTGCCAACTCCATTATATGCAAATTTCGAAATATATTAGATGACGCTGGTACGGTTATAAAGTAAAACATGTTCAATCTTCTACGAAATTTACTTTATAAAAGCATAGTGTGCCCAATAGATTATGTACCTGGTTGGAATGCTGGTAAAAATTAGATTAATAAGCAGAGTTAGATGAGCAAAAAGTTTAGTTAAACTTTTTTTACTTACTCTTTTTACTTAAAAAGAGTAAAAGTTTAGTTAAATTTTCGCGTTCTTTTTAATTAATGTAATTTGTTTTTTCATTGTGAAAACGCGTTAGAAATGTGACAATTCAATTAATGAGTAGAGTTCGTACAGAGCGGAGTGTAACAGGACCGTAGTCAGTTTACGAATGAAAATGTTAATATGTTCACAGAAACTATGTTGCATCATAGTACATTATTAAATATTATTACTCATCGACATTAAGAATGGACTGGCTATCTGAGCTGCGCGTTGATAACTCTAGTAGAAAGAGAGGGAAAACCTGGGCGACATCTCTGTCCTTGTATACTTGCCGGCGGGTATGGTATTTTTCAAGATACGGCACTGCCGGGTGGAAACATCTTTAGTCAACGACCAATCATAGAGCGTTAGAGAGAGAAAAATATGTCGTCCAGGTTATCCCTCTCTTTCTACTAGAGTTTGGATGTGCAGTCGTCAATCACCAATCAATCCAGTTCTATATGTCGATGTTATTACTTATTACCAAGCGCGAATGTCACAGGGCCGACACTGTGCATGTCCTGCTCTTGACTCGTTGGCTTTCACAGCTCACAGCTGACTTGCATTACGAAAACTGCGCTAGCAATTTTAGTTATTTATGGCACGCTGTAACAGACAGTCGCCGGTATTGCATTGCGTTGATATGTTTCGTTTTTACGTATTCGCTGTGTGTTTAAATAACTTTATAAATATCAATAATTATTAGTTGAGGGGAGAAGTGAATAAAGTGAGGTACCATGCCAAAGGTGAAAAGAAATAGACGGGAAGTATTTCAAACGTAGTTTGACAGTGATCCCTGGGGTTTTAGGGAGATAGGTATTCAAGGAAATGACCTTTTTTGTACTGTGTTTGAACGCATTATAAATTCTTCAGATAAAACTAAAATAACACGACATCTGAAAAGCCATGCCTCGTCCAGCGCCGACGACTCCGTATTTTTCTATGAACTTACAGAAGCCTTTGTTGCAAGTAATATTCCATTAAACAAACTAGAGAACCCCAAGTTACGTACGTTTTTAGAAAAATATATGGACCGAAAAATTTCTCATGAAAGTATGTTGACTTGCATATGTCGATCGGGTTTACAACAATGTAGTGACATCAATACGCGAAGACATTGTGGACAATTTCGTGTATTTTATTATAGACGAAGCTACCGATGCTTGCGGGCGTTCAGTAGCTAATTTGTGATAAACGTCGCCGTTTCACTCCAGAACACTTAGAAAAGCACATAATAATATGTTTTAACTACCGCCAACCTGGCATGGGAACCTTGTCTCAATACTGACGTTTGTCGGGGAAGTGTTGCCATTGTTACGTGTTGTCTTAATTTACTTCGAAAAAAGGGCATGCGTGTGAGACCAAACATCAAGAACAACTGGATGTTGCACCACGACATTGCGCCTTGTCGCAGAGCTATTTCAGTAAACGAGTTGTTAGCTAGTAAAGAGATTGAAATATCACCTCAAGGCACATCAGCAATCAGATCATTTTGGGACCACAGAAAACGTTCAAACAGCTGTCACCGACCAGCTGTAGGCTATTCCAGTATATGAGTTCCAGCACTTCTATGAGGAATGGAAAAACATGGAGAAGAATGAAGAGACAATACTGGTTTGTAATTCCATTCGAATAAAAAAAATAAAAAAAAAAAAACTAAATAATTTACACACCTCAAAAGATTTTAAGAAATACAAAAGTGTAATAGAATAATTTCTAAAAACCCCTGGTTTTTAAAATATAATAAAAAAAACAAAATAATAATTTTTAATCCATTAGATTGACTTAATTTACACACCTCGTAAAAGGATTTGTACAGAAATAGCATAAAACTGTAAATTAGAAGAGTTTCTTAAAAACCTACGTGATATTTTTAAACCGTACAGTATAGGGACTTTGCTTATCATCCCTTCAATAGCACCGTTCAAATTCTACATTAATTTACTATGGCGCAAATTCCGAGCTGGCGGAGACACCTGACTTTCGAGTTCGAGCAACGTCTAAATTAGTGAAGTTACCAGAGACCGATGTCCCAAAAAGAACCAATAACGGATTCAGTACGATACAATTATTCTAAACTTAATTCATTCCTGACCGATTCTACAGGCCGTCGATTTTTCGATTTTCGGTACGCAGAAGTTGTACGAAATTTCCATGCAAATATAATTCCGCAGTCGCCCCTCATGCCTCATTTAGTCTACTCAATAACGATATATTTTAGTATCGCCCGTTATAGAAGTTGTTCACACTGTGGACTTTGGTTTCAGCGTGGAAAACTTATAAATTATGAGGAGCTGAAGGTCGCATTTATCGTTTGTTGAAATGGCCTATAAACTCAACCAGTACGACAATTGCCCTTTTAATTTCTCAGTTAAACCGTACAGTCTCGGGAAACTTTGCTTATAAAAACTTTATCCAATTAATCAAATAGCTTTCGTTTAAATATCTAAATTAATTTATTATGGCGCGGAAATTCCGAAGCTAGTTGAGTTTGTACAAAAGAAGTTCCTCACGAGTTCGCGCTTCCACTTCTGCGAAATTTCCGAGTGAACTTCAGAACTCGATGCGCAAAAATGTAGAAACATAGAAGGCGACAGTTAAGAATTCATTCACTTTAAACTTTTCATTTGACGCATTTCTACAAACGTCGATTTTAACAATTTTAGGGTACACGCAGAAGTCTGTACCAGAAATGGTACACAGAAATATGTATTATAAATGGTACCCACAGCAGTGTGTAAGAAATGGTACACACAGCAGTCTGTACCAGAAATAGTACACACAGCAATGTGTACCAGAAGTGTACACACTGCAAATGTGACATTTTGGTCACAAGTGGAGGAGGTATTATAACTGATGTGTATCACAGAAGGTCGCATTTGTCGTTTGTTGAAATGGAGTATAAACTGATCCAGTTTGTAGGAAAAAAATGGTAAAATACTTTTAATTTCTCAGTTAAACCGTACAGTCTCGGGAAACTTTTCTTATAAAAACTTTACTCGGTTAATAAAATAGCTTTCGTTTAAATATCTAAATTAATTTATTATTGCGTGGAAATCCCGATGCTAGTTAATCTGTACAAAAGAAGTTCCGCATAGGTTCGCGCTTCCACTTCTGCGAAACTTCCGAGTGAACTTCAGAACTCGATGCGCAAAAATGTAGAAACATAGAAGGGAACAGATAGACCGACAGTTAAGAGTTCATTCACTTTAAACTTTTCATTTGACGCATTTCTACAAACGTCGATTTTAACAATTTTAGGGTACACATAGAAGTCTGTACCAGAAATGGTACACACAGCAGTGTGTACCAGAAATGGTACACACTAATATATCTGGTTAGACTCTGTGTACCATATTTGGTCACAAGTGGATGGGGGGTTATTATAACTGATGCATATCACAAAGGTTGCATTTGCCGTTTGTTGAAATGGAACATAGATTGATTCAATTTTCATGTAAAATTTGGCAAGATTCCTTGGGGATTATGTCGTACATTTTTATAGATTATTAATATTTATGTTTGAAACGTTTCTTTACCATTTAGCAAATTAATATATGTCCACATATGGTACACGTAGTGTAATAAATTAATATTCGTACTGTATATAAGTGTGAACACAGAAAGTGAAGGCGCGTGCGTGTAAGTCGACATGGAAGGTAGGAAGAAAAATATTATAGTTTTATAAAAAAAAACTAAAAAAAAACACGCTTTAATGGCAAACCGAACTAAAAAGTAGAAAATAATTTTTTAAGTATCAAGAGCTTGTGTTACAGCAATAGAAAATTCCAACAATCAATTACGACTAATTAATTTGGAATAAGATTAAAATAAAAATTTAATTATTAATAAAATAATTCAATTATAGTAAAAAAAGCGTGGGGTGCAATTTATTATATTTTCACAATGACTTTAATATTATAAACAGCTCCTACTGAAATAACTGTAACATTTACTATCAAGCACCCCACGCTTTTTTTACTATAATTGAATTATTTTATTAATAATCTAATTTTTATTTTAATCTTATTCAAATTAATTAGTCGTAATTGATTGTTGGAATTTTCTATTGCTGTAACACAAGCTCTTGATACTTAAAAAATTATTTTCTACTTTTTTAGTTCGGTTTGCCATTAAAGCGTGGTTTTTTTAGTTTTTTTAAACTATAATTTATTTTCTTAATTTTTAGTCTCAAAACGATATCAAAAGTAATTATATAAAAAAAAAAATCAAAGTTCTTGTATCATTCTTGTTTTTTACTTTCTAATTTATTAATTTACGAAATTTTAGATATTCAAAACTTCAAAATTTTCATTCAAAATTCTCTCCAAAATTTAATGAAAACCTCTGAATTAAAAATTTTTCCAAAATTGTTAAATTTTCAAATTTTTGAATTGAAAATTTTTTTCCGAAAATTTTTATTTGAATTTTTTTTTTAATTGATCAAATTTTTATTTACTTCCAAGTTTTTTATTTTTATTTTATCATATGATTCTATAATCCCAAATTTTGTATTTCGAATTTTTTTTTTTAAAATTTTTTTTAAAATACATTTGTATTTCTACTTTTTTCAAAATTATAAATTTTAAATTTGGAATTCTGTATTTTTAAAATTTTCTTAATTAAAATTTATCGTTTCAAAAATTTTTGAATTGCAAAAATTTATTTCGTTTCGAAATAATTTTTTTTTGACAATTTTTTTCATTTTTTTTTTTTTCAAAATGTTTAAATTCAGAAAGTTTCTGTTAAATTACAGTTTCGTGAAATTATAAATCACCTTCCAGAGTTTTTCCAAGTAATTTAACAAAATTTTTAACAATTTAAAAAAAAAAAAAAAAAATAAAAAAATTTTTTTTTTTTTTTAAAAATATTTTATATAAAAATCTTGAAGATTATTGATTTAAAATTAATATCTAGAAAGTTATTTATATAACTAATTCCTATTATTTTTTCCGCAAAATTAAAATTATTTCAAAAAAACTTAGTGTGGTCCATTGTAATACGTTTGACTTAATAATGTGATCATTTCAAAATACATGTAGAAACATTCCGTAGTGACATCTATGGTACCACAATCGTACCAAGTGTGGTCCATTGTAATACGTTTGTAACCACCTATTGTAACGCCTCATAAAAACAGAAAAAACTGCATGTCTGTAGTTATAATGCAGCGTCAACAAGTTTTTCACGAATCGACATGATACTCCCCAATCGTAACAGCCTATGTGGTTGAGACTCGCCCGTCATAGTAAAGACACGACAATTCTAATCGATCCTTCCTTTTATCGTACCTTTTTGAACACCTGAGATCACCGGTTAACTCATACTCATCATCTCGTACAAGATATTGCAGAAACATAAATATATCTGACTGCATAGGGAAATATACAGATAAAGTAAACAAACTATGCACCGTTGTTATCCTGAGCGCTTGCAAGACGCTCAAGAAAATGTTATTGAACAATATCAATTAAAAAAATTTATTCTCAAATATGGCGAATGCGCTAGTGATTATTAGTTCTATTCTAAATAGTTTCTTTTTTTTATCCTGATGATTCTAGTCAGAACATTAGAACAAAGTTATAAAATAATTGTATTGTCATCAGTCCTTGACCCCTGTGCAAATTTTCAAGCTGATCAGACTTCTGTAAATTGGTAAAAATTACGCTGAAAGATTCCGTTACATACATACATATATACAGGTGAAGCTAATATAAAGCGTGTAAAAAAAGGGTAATTGTAAGTCTACCTGTATATGGGAATAATCATTATAATAAATACTGTAGTTTAATAAAAAAAAGGTGTATTCTCAAAAATATTTTGAAAGTGGTCACTTTATAGACAGTAGTATTACCAATATAATATTTCCAGTCCGCACTATTTGTATATAAAAAGATTAACTCTATTTATCATTACATTTCAGGCCGAAATGAAAAATATATATACCATGAATATTTTATCTTTACGGTTTGAATTTTGCAAGAGGAATTTACTGCATTGTAGGGACCTAAATGCTGATGCATTCACCAGCAAGAATGAAATTTATGGAAGGGGTGTTATCTACTTACGTGTTTGTACAGGTTCCAGCTACTGAATGATATAATCTCGTTTCAAGCAACATGGAAGTAATGTAAGTAAATATCAAATACGTTAGGCTTAGATATCACTTTAACTTCTGGTACCACACGGCTAATATGAAAACGTTAATATGGATATTAAAATAGTAATTAGATTTTCTTTTCATAAATTACAAAATAAAACAAAAAGCTTCCTAACATTCTATTCGAGCTTAATCGTTCCTCCATTTGACTCTATTCGTTTTTCCACAAACACGTTTTAACTCTAGTTTGCGGAAACTAGTTAAAAACTAAACACGTTATGTGTGTTATTTGCTGCTCGTCCACATTTGCATTTAAAAGCTGAATTATGCATGAGTCCAGTGGACCTGAAAATCCAACATCTGGTGCAAAACAACTCGCATGTAACCTCCCTTAAAAAGTAAAAGAAAACAGGTGTTCAGGAAAAACTAAGGGCGGCGCATTTCGAGAGATTTATTCGAAAAATAAGGTGTGATACCAGCTGCTGTGCATGTCATGCTCGTTGACTCCTAACTTTTGTTAAATGTTGCGTCAAGATTTGCTTGTAATATATCAGTGAGGCGAGAATTGCCAAGAAAGAAAATTGCCGTCGTATGTATCACACTGATGAGTTCTAATAAGGTCGTAATCCGGATCTGCGGTTTCTGCTGTGGAATGACGATGAACGGAATAAAATATGGAATCAATTTAGCTTCAACAGGTGGGAATTCCCTTTATTGTACTGAGGTGCTCTTTAGTTAAGGAATAGGATATAAAAAAAACCCATTAAACCTAATTTCGTCTTATTAGCTATAAAATTAAATGCATGCTGACAACTTCACTTTGTTGAACACGACAGGCCTAAACATAACGCTATAGATTTACAATTCAGATTCGCTAGCTGTCTTTAAACTATATTATAGGAAATTATTGATTAAAAATGTTCTCGGTTTGAATTTAATTAAAAGCGAACAAATTTACTTTCAATAAAACTTTCGAAGCGCTTATTTAATAAATCAACTTCGCTCACAAATTGTGGTTTTAGTTAACCGGGCTTTGTCAAAGTGGAAAGTATTTGGAAAAGTTTGTCAATTTTCTTCAACAATGTCTCCGATAACGGTTTCTTGTCTTTGATAAATCCTTACTTGAAACCAGACATAGATACAAAAACATGAATCAGTTCCTGGAGTGGGTACTGGAACCTTCGGCGTAGAAACAAAAAACTGGACGTTTTCCACGAAACACCGAACTACTACACTTTTCTCGACGCGAGTTTCGCCAACCAAGTTGGCATCTTCAGGAGAAGATTAAAACTAAATTCTAGACTACACACTTGCACTATTTATACCAAATTTGTTGCCACGGTTCACCGAACCGTAACTGTCTTTGTTTATCAGAGCAAACAGTGGACTGGTGGGTATGTCCCTATTCATACTATTGTTACACTTAATGATTTCTAAACTTTCAAAAGCATCCAACTGTCTACTGTTTGTTACATTTCTAATTAATTTTAAATTATTTATATCTATCCTATGGTTGTTGTCAAAAGCGTGTTGGGCAACACAAGATTTTTCTGTTCTGCCATTGGCCATTGGTGAACAGTGGCAACAAATTTGGTATAAATGGTGCAATTGTGTAGGCTAGAATTTAGTTTTAATCTTCTCCTGAAGATGCCAACTTGGTTGGCGAAACGCGCGTCGAGAAAAGTGTAGTAGTTCGGTGTTTCGTGGAAAACGTCCAGTTTTTTTTTTTATGAATCAGTTCCTAAAATATACTTGATAGCAGTTATAATTATAGTAGTATCGATCAAGTGATTGCTCGTAAATGAATGGCTCTAATCTACGTGGAAAATCTTGAAATACTCTCAATTATAATGCTAGTCCCCCCCTCGTATCTTTTGAACGATTTTAATTAGACTGATATAAGTTTCTCTACTAGTGGTAACAGGTGACGTAATCGTCATAGATGACGTCACAATGCCACTGTGACACCTTGTTTGAAAGGTAATAAAATACCTATTCTATCGTGCTTTTCAGTCATGCAATTTTGTTTGGGTTTGGAGTAGTTTTGATGAATTGAATAAATAATCACTTTTCAATAGAGGGTTCAATTAATACAGATTCAAAAGGTCAAAAAAGATAACGTTTTTCTAATTCTCCAACTACGTTTACTTGGCTAAGTTTTTATTACAACCTTGCATTTTATGAATTACGGGTCTTAATACCTTAGACATGTTACAAAACGCAATTGAGCTATTATTTCTCTAAATTCAGGAAAATAATTCCAGTTGAATTGACGGATTGAATCACGAGGTCCGTTAGAATAGCCAGCTCGGTCACCGGACCTCACACCTTTAGATTTTTTCTATGGGGGGATCTTAAATCAAAGGTTTACGCTACAGAATCAGTATTGACGTTTTAAAACAACGAATTGTTGTAGAATGTAGGACAATTTGAACGATTACGACAAGGTGTTAGCAGTAGAATGTTTTACACTTACAATTAGTGCAAAATCTGGTTCGTAAATCTTTATTAATAAATGCTAAGCTATAATTGTAAAGTTTATTTATTTAATCCTCTCAAACAACTCTATTCCCAAGCAAAATTAATATTACTGGGTAGATATTTTTAATACCTATCAAACGAAGTTATTAGTCACAGTGGTCCTGTGACATCATCTCTGACAATCACGTGTTACTACTTACTACTAGTACAAAAGCTTACATCTGTTTATTTTCGCTCTCCAAATTTCTTTAGATACTAAAGTAATACTTTTTCTTAGTTTTTGAGACACTCTGTAGAGTGAACGAATTAAATTCGATATCATCAATCAACTCTTGAGGCAGATTGTCCCAGATATCAACAAGAGCTGCTGCTACTGAAATATTGCGCGAATATTGGGCGAAGAATCCTTGCATAAATAAAAGATCAACATCCTTGTAATCGTATATTGATTTTCTATTGGGTGTTGCCTATAAGAAAATGACCGTATTGTTTTCATTATGAATGTAATTAGTAAACAAATTTTTGTCAGCTTGAGCAATTGAGCTATAGTATTTTAGAGCATTTGGTGTAATGGGTAACTTTCTGCCCTTGAACCTGATTGCCTCAGTTCAAAACCCAGCAACTACAAAATGTTTCGGTTTATATCTTTAACCTTGACAGTTTGAAGACTGTCAAACACCAGATCACTGAACAAACTGGATCTATCAAAATTGTTTCAGTTCGTCATCAAAGTAAAACCAGAGTATAAATCAGCGCCATAAAATAGATTACATTTTAGGGCAGGCACCACGAAAAAGTAGAGGGACAAACATCGCAACGTGATAAATCACTTGTTTAACAATTACGAAGAATTTTTAATCAACTAAGGGGCTGCCACCGTTCTAGATTTTAATATCTGGATGCTAGATTAATCGGAAAGTGAAAGCAAACAGTTAGATCGGTCCCAGACTTTAGAAAGACGGGCTGGGTTGTCTTTCCAGTGAGATTTATTAGACGTACCAGATGGAAGGGAGCAATTGGGGGAGTGGGGAGGACACCTAAAAATGCGTTTCGTTGTTTCATTCGTGTCAAAAGTTGAAGGCGAATTTTAAATTTAGGTCACGGCGTCCTGCCTCGGACAAATGTATTTCGGCCTAAAATCGGGAATGACGAAAGAGAGAGATAAAATAAAATCTACGACTGAAACAATTTATGGCGTCATCCGGAAATGTCCGCACTCTCCAGAGTTGAAAGTTACTCGAGGGGGATAAATGGAGGCACAACAATTTGCATTTTAAGGCGGTGGATGAATGGAAATACAAAAAAAAAAACGCCCCGCTTGGAAATTATTAACTTATTTTTTTCAGGTGCTCGTATCTTATTGCGTTTTTTGCGGTGAAATGAAAAGGTCTTTCCAAGATAATAAACAATAAAAATATTTTCAAAAAAATTATCCCTTGACGCTTTGAATTCTCGACGTAACATCCTTATATTTCTAAGAGCTTCTTGAAGGGGGTTATTTATCTTTGATAGCCGAGGAAGTACTTATAAACCCATTTTGAACCTGAAAGGAAGACTCTATGGACGAAACAATTAACTCAGGTGTCCTTTTTGTTTGATCACAACAATAATTCAACCATTTTAAGAAGAATCTCATGGGAAATATAATGAACTGTGGGATGAAACAAGCACCTGCCAACTTGCTGGTGACTTTTTAAGGTTAAGGATGCACCAGCAAGCAACTCGATACTGGATGATTATTGGCCAACATAAGGGAGATCACCGTAACGTCAAGTTTTTTTTACAACATAAAGATGGCTGACGGCTTAGATGAGTTGAACACCCAAGGGAGGAAACACAAGGATCCCAATGGGGTATAAGTTTTGCGACCTTCTGAAAGTATACCAAATGATTTTGCTCACCAACACACCCCTGACTGCTACTATTTGCTACTATAGAACCCCTATTGCTACTATAGAACAAATTTGGATGTGATAATGGGGAAACTCTTAAGACATCCACCAAAAAATTGGTGTTTCTACAGCGGTTTCGAAGAGGCGAATCATTGGATCAATATTTTTAACCAAATCGAGGTCGATTGCCTCATGTGCTGTTTATCCAAAAAATCTGAATGGTGAAATCAAACCTTTCAAAACTTATAGAGGATGTCATCGTTTTTCATTTTTTCGAAAAATCTAGGGGCCTGAGTTTGTGAACTGTTTGGAGTTTTATATAATTTAATAAAAAAATGCTCATATCGCGAATTTAAAAAAAGCGTTTTGAAGCGCCAAGGCTCTAGTTTTCGGATCCATTTTTTTTTTAGAAACCATGGTTTTAATGCAATCCGCAAAAATAGCGCGAAATTTTTTTTTTCCAAATTTTTTAGCCTTTTTTTCTCGCTCCATGGGCTCGGACAATTTTTTTCGGTTAAACGACTATATGGACCAGATAGCCTGTTTATTCAGCTTCAATTTCCTTTTTTTAATTGTTTGCTATGTCCATTTGTCGCGGATATATCCGAAATTCAACGAAAAAGGACACTTTTGTTTTCAACCATCGATATTTCACAGCCAACATCTATAGGAAAAAGGCAGTTTCGGAAACTGGAATAAATTCAAAACAAGAAAAAAATTTTTTCCCTAAATCACTTGAAAAAAGTGAAAAAAGACTGTTTCCTTGTTTTGGAAAACTGCACTTAACAAAATAGGGGGGAGGACTTTAGGAATTTTTACACCTAATACCCCCAAAGTGAAAGCAGATCGAGCGAGCGAGCGGATTTTCCGGGCCGATTATTCAAAGTTTCAAAAAAATTAAAGGAGCAAATTTTGATACTTGTTTACTAACATTGTGTAATCTTCATAAAAATGGAAATACCACTTTCTTCCCCTTTTTTTCATTCTGCATCGGTCAATTTGTAAATTTGAAAAAAACGAAAATTTTCAAAAAAATTTTTTTAATAAAAAAATAAAATGCGAGGTGACACTCGCGACAAGGACGTAGTAGATCATTAAACAAAGGAAATTAAAGCTGAAAACAGGCTCGGTCCAATGGTCGTTTACCGAAAAAAAGAGCCCGTGAGCGAGAAAAAGAAGGCTAAAAATTTGGAAAACACTTTTTTCGCGCTATTTCTTCGGATAGCGTTAAAACCATGGCTTCTTGGAATCGAAAACTAGAGTCTTGGAGCTTCAAAACGCTCTTTTCAAATTCGCGATACGACCGTTTTTCACTTAAATACAACACGTCAAAAATCGAAGAAAAATTTAGATTTTTTTGTGCTCCCTTAATTTTTGTGAGTAGTTTAAATAAAACTGTAAATCTGTTTTTACTACGTAGGGCATGTTCCTACATATTGTGACAGTTTAGCAATAGATTTGTTGAGCGAGTTTTCCATTTGGCTCTGAACGTCTGCCCTTATATTTAGTTTATTCCATACAATACTTCCACACTCATTAAATCGACTGTCCGTTCTAGGTCCTTTGGAGAGGACTTCTATTCCATCAACTTTTTCTGAAATATTTAACGTACTTCGTATAAAAGAGGTGCCTTTTTGGACGTATTAAAAGCCGATAGAGGTTGCGATCCGGTTTATTAATAAAAGATATTTTTTATTCCGCGACAGCTGCGTAAAATCCCCAAAGCAAAAAAAAAGTAGTAGATCCCAGGACATAACGTATAATTATGTTTATTTTTGTAACACTCCGTTTTTTGCTCCTTTTGTTGATTCTAGGCTTTGCGGGGCCAACGTATCAGCTTCGAGTATCTGCTCTGTTTACTAAGGTACCCTAGCTTGGATGTGAATTTTACTTATTGTGCATTTTTTTGCGCTCAGTTTACTCGAGTGAATATATGGGTAAAATTAGGATTTGCATGTATGAATTTAACACCCACTGAGATTATAAAAAACTGCTGATCCAAATTGACAAGAAAAGCAATCAAAGATTTGCTATATGCAAGATATTGTATTTCAGCATTTATTAACCGATCCGTTATTGAACTAAATGCAATAAATTTGAAGAACACCCAAAACAAAAAATTACTTTTATCCTTATGATTCCAAGGAAGTTCAATAGGCGTTATAATTTAAAATGCCAGCGCCAGTGCGGAAATAATGCGAACTAATTATTGCTATTAGCCGTTTGTTTTTACATCGCTTTTGAGTGTTTTATATTCAAGTTGCCGCTTTAATTTGTTATTTATGTGTAGTATTTGATTATTTCCTGCCTAAAAACACCTTTTGTGATCAAGGTTTACTGTTTACAAATTGTTGGCATAATTGTAGTGGTTTTCTTTTGATTTTTAAATTGATAGAAGATACCTATGGAAGATACATTTTTAGGTTGGATCGGTTTATTTTGAAAAAATTGAATAAATGCTTCAAGGTATACATGTGTTTTTGTACTAAACTGTTTAATATTTTTATTGAAAATATTTTTAAGTAGAATGGCAGACATTAGATTGAATATCTTGAAGTATATGGAATATTTAGATGGGACTAATTTCAAAGTGTGTATATAAGGGTGAACATGTCTGAATGCAGGCCATTCATGAATTCATGAATTTGAAGGTACCTACTGCAGTTTTTTTTTCAGTATCTTCCGCTTTTTTGATTCCTTAGCAGAAACAGACGATAATAATTATAAATATCTTTACATTAACCTTAAAAAATACTAAAACTTGTATCGATAAAAGTAATCCTCCTCAGCAAAATGAAGAGAACAGACTTTCAAATTTACTGATATACTCAGCTTTCCTATAGTCAGTTTAAATATCCAAGCCTTGTGTCTGTCTACATATTCCTTTTGACCAAATTTATTTACCAGGGAAACTTAATGCTTTCCTTGTTCAGGAAATATATGAAAAATTAATTGGGGATCCCTCTTAATCCAAGACGAACAGCGAGGTACACAACAATAGTGATTCATTTTAATTATAATACTCACAAAATAACGCTAATAGTGTAATTATTAATGAATACAACATAAATATAAATGGAAAATTTCCAAAATACAATGACACTCAAACGGACGTTTGAATAAATTATGGCCCAGTCATTAGTTTATTGAGCGACCACCAGGGAGCGTAACGCTTATGTTGTATTACCTATAGTATAGTAACTGGAATTTAAGGTAACTATATATTTACCATTTATTTTTATCTTTTCCAAATACTTCTATTTTAGAATTAAAAAAAATCATGCCAATAAAAACTTGGTAGTACTTCATTATTTATGTTGCCATTTTATAAAACCTCTAGAAAGTAAAGTACAATGAATAATTTTGCTAATAGCATTTGTCTTAAAAAAAAAACTCTAAAGTTAGCAACTCATAGCTACGTAAATCTCGAAAACAAATTGTCACAAGGGACTGTAACGAAATTTCTGCCACCTAGGCATTATTGAGAACGTTCGCTTGGCGCCGGTCTCGTATCGAAAAAGTTAGAGAGGCTCTTGAAAGCAATTTAATTTAAATTTTCAAGTATCCAAGTTGACCGTCTAAAGTTTAAAGAGGGTTCGACTCGATTGGCACGCACGATAGACATTAAAATTAATGAAAAATGTCTAACTTCTGAAACTAATTGCTTCTCTATACTCCCAGGAATTCTCCAATGATTCTTATTACAATATTTCCTGGTCCAGGTATCAATCATCCCAAAACGTTTCTAATTTCTCTCATACTTAAACCAAATGAAGTTGGGAAAAATGTATATTTTGAATAATTAGGACTTAAAAAATTTTACGTGCATATAATTTGAAAAGGTTTATGTAATAAAGGGTGTCCCATAATTCAGGCAATATTTTATGAGTGGTGCGAAAAAGAGTTAGGTGACAGTTTAGGGTTAGTAAAAAGCAAACACGTTTACACATTTCAAAAAAGTTGTTGGTCGGACTAAAGCAGCGCGCAGTATTAGAAGAAGGCGATTTTTCTGCCGAATTGTGTTTTTGAAGAAACACAATTGAACACAATTGGTTGAGTTGTGTTGAATACGATCATCATGACGTAAGTAATTAAATAGATTTTAATTAATTAATTTAACATTAAATTAACATCTCTAGATTGCACTATGTCCCGATGCTACCCTCTAGAGACAGAAACGCGCCCGAATTCAAACAAATAAACTATTATATATGATTCACAATTATATAAATTTATAAATATAAAATTTCAATTTCAAAGCTGACCCGGAGAATAACGTAAGAAACCCGGAGCCCGGAGATACTTCGTGGAAACCCGGAGTATCCAGGTCATTTTCATGGAGGTGGCAACTCTACTCAGAGAACCTATGTATGTAGATTGTGTCGAAAAACAAATGCATCCACAACGTGTCACTGTTTGGTATGGATTTTGGCCTGGAGGGGTCATTGGTCCATACTTCTTCGAAAATGAAGCTGGTCAAACAATTACTGTTACTGGATCGCGACATGATAACCGAGTTCTTTCTGGACTCTGGACTAAATTGGATGATATTTATATGGACGACATGTGGTTTCAACAAGACGGTGCCACATACCATACAGCCTGTGAGACAATCCAATTACCGCATGAGACATTTCCTGGTCGTGTACTCTCTCGTTTCGGTGATCAGAATTGGCCTCCTAGATCATGAGATTTAACACCATTGGATTTCTTTCTATGAGGTTATTTGAAGTCAAAGGTTTAAACAATCCTACATCCACCCGTGCGTTGAAGGAGGATATTCAACGATGTATATATGAGATGTACTATTCCATCATAACCTATTTTGTTTCAATAAACAAAAAATTACAATTGAAAAAAAAACTATTTTTTCTATTTAATTCAAATCTTGCGTAAATTTTGGGACACTCTTTATAATCAGGGTTTTCTACATTTTTGGAGATAACCTTTTAGCATTTGACATATTAAAACATTTGTTAGACAATTTCATGTCAACGAAAAAATGATATCGCTGAAATTTATAAATAAAATTCCTCGAAATATGGTAGTACTTTTTAAATTTAATATATCTTCCTACACAGCCCAAAGTATATGAAACCCGTTCGACGCTTTTGCCATTCTATAAAACCAAAAATGAAACATACCTTCCTACGACAAAGAGGATATTTTTCCGACAGGAATTTAATAACTGGAACGATATAGAGACGGACGGCAATGTTTGAGATCTAGGTTAAAAGATAATTGCAGAGATCGACTTGTTGGATTTGACGCAATTTGTACCAGCCTGCAATCTGTACCAGACGTTACATACTTTCCTCTTACGACCTGTCATCGTTTCTTTAACTCCCTTATTGCAGGGAGAACGCCCACTGTCGTTTTCCTCTTGTAGCAGTCAAGAACAGAAATTAAGATGCATAAGATGTAATAAGGATACATTCCAGAACACAAGAAAATTCTCGTGTCTACTTTTAATTATGTGCCAATCTTATTTTTCAAGGTAATCGATTAAACATTTTTTGTTTTGAAGAGCATAGAAAATGCTTGCCTTTGATGAGCCCCGGCCTGCTACGATTTTTTAAACCCGAAATAATGACCACTCAACGATTTTTTATTTATGGGTCTTCCGTCAACTGGACCCCCCTTTCCATTTCGGTTTGGTAAAAGTGTCTGTAGGGGCTTAGAATTTTCGTTGAAGTGTCTACTTTTGAATGTCATGTGTCCCCTTTATAAATTCAAGATGGCAGTCGCAATATGGCGGCTTAAACGACAAACTACCTAAAAAATTAATAAATTCAAGATTAATGGTTTGTAATATGATCTGTAGGGGATTACATTTTCTTAAAGTGTCTACTATAAAATGACATAGTTTTATTTAACAATTCAAGATGGTGGTTCCAATATGGCGGCTTAAATAGGAAAATTTCCCAAAAAACTACCAAATTAAGAGATGAATCCTTAAAAAATTACATTTAGACGTACAAATGTCTATAGGACCAGTTTCTTGAGTGTCTAATTTATAAACATGAGTCCTATTTAAAAACTAAGATGGCGATACCAATATGCGCTTAAATGAGCGAATTCCCAAAAAATTAAAGTTAATTTAATTTAAAATTGGTTTCAGGTCGTAAATTTATTCCTAGGGCAAAAATTTTAGGTCTCTTTCAAGTTCAAGATGATGCACAATGGAAAAAAAATATTTTTTTGGACAAAAATTGCGACAGTTCAAATCTTAATGAAAATCAAAGTTTTTTAGTGGGAAATATTCGTTACGAGTAGTAGTTTTTAGTACCACTGTTTCCTTTTTTTTTTAATTAACACAACAGAAGGGAAAACCCAACAATCTTAACCAAATGACTTTAAACGAATCAAATTTAACACAACAGTAAGGCAAACATACCGAGCTTTTAACCAAATGGCTTTAATCGAATCAAAATTTAGGACAACAGAAAGGCAATTAAAAAAAATTGGGAAATTTTCCTGTTTATGCCGCCATATTGGAACCACCATCTTGAATTTTTAAATAAAACTAATGTCATTTTAAAGTAGACAAGTAAGGAAAATTTTAAGCCCCTACAGATCATTTTTTAGGCACGAATAATTCATTTTATAAATCATTAATCTCTGAATGTATTATTTTTTTTTAGGTAGTGTTCTCGTTTAAGCCGCCATATTGCGAGATCCATCTTGAATTTAAAAAGGGGACACATGGCGTTCAAAAGTAAACACTTCAACGAAAATTTTAAACCCCTACAGAACACTTTTACTCAAAACCTGAAATGGACAGGTGGGGAGGGGGGTCCGGTTAACAGAGAATGACCCTTATATACTGGGTGTAACAGGATCATGGTACACCCCCTTTTCTCCTTTAGTTTTCAAGATATTTAATTGAAATTTGGGATATCCTATATAAATAATAAGCGACACTGTCTGACATACAAGTGATTTTTTTCCTCTTCCGGTTTCGCCGTAAGTGACACTAACTTTCGATTTTTAAATGGAACACCCTGTATATTATTGCAGTTTTGAATTCTGCATAATTTTCTGAATCCAACGATACCAAATAAGTGACATTTCAAACGTCAATATTTTTTACAATTATAATTTTTACTTTTCCATTTAAGTGGGCCATGACGGTTCCGATTTAGTCTAAATGACCCATGTAATGCTACAAAAATTACAATCCCGTCAAAAATACTAAATTATGTGATTTATGAGCAAATAAAGTTCATCAAATCATTTCTCTTAGCTGTAATTTTGTTTGTATTTATCGCACATATTAATACGACATAAGAATACATTACTTATTAATAGTAATAATAAATGGTACTACGGTACCAATATGGTTCCATTTGAAAAAATTGAGTTCTGCTGCAAAAACAATTTTGATGAATTTTATTTGATCATAAATCACATAATTTAGTATTTTTGACGGGATTTTGATTTTTTGTACCATTATATGGGTCATTTACAATAAATCGGAACCGTCATGGCCCACTTAAATGGAAAACTAAAAATTATAATTGTAAAAAATATTGACGTTTGAAATGCCACCTATTTGGTATCGTTGGATTCAGAAAATTATGCAAAATTAAAAAAATGCAATAATATACAGGGTATTCCATTTAAAAATCGAAAGTTAGTGTCACTTCCGGCGAAACTGGAAGTGAAAAAAAATCACTTGTATGTCAAATAGTGCCGCTTATTATGTATATAGGATATTCCAAATTTCAATCAATTATCTTGAAAACTAAAGGAGAAAATGGGGGTGTACCATGCTCCAAAAGCAGTCTGAAAATACGACGACTAAGTTCGAAAAATATCTTTTACTAATCCTAACTATAAATCTCGCGAAATTCAAATTACATCTAACTGATCCAGGGTAAGATAGTTTTATAGAGACTACGTAGCCGTCGGAGTTCCAAAGAGTTTTCCAACTTCAGAGGGAAAGAATCTTTACGCTGTCAATATTCAAATTTATACTTCGCCTATCCCGTGTCGCTTACATTCAATCAATACATTTCTGCACAATAAATGGAAATATCTGAGCCGGGAGTATATCAAAGGACCCTTTAAAAAGCTGATATAGCGAACGTTGAAAGTATTTACAGAATTTGCAAGTAATAATCTCGTAATGCAGCCTCAGAAATCTTTTACCGTAAAAAAGCGTAATCAAAAAGATCACTTTTAGGCTGCGTGCTCAGTAGAGCGTGAAAGCTAAAATTTAGACTGACTGAAGTCCGCCCAAATACAGTGCGTTCCTACGCATAAAAAATGAGTACGTATTCTTTAGTTCAAAGCAACCGCTTTTTTCAATGGAGTCAATAAAATATATAGGTATCTTGAAACTACAGATAATATCATTTGAAATTGTGAATAAATAGTCATTGGTATTAATAAAGAAAGATAAATACATTGCTTCTATGTTGGAACATATCTATTATGTTGTAGAAATGATATACAGGGTGTTTACGGACTTGAAAAATGAACAGTTTTCACAGATGTTACAGATTTAATCTTCGCCTGACCTATGCTACTACAAATCTGCTTGTGCTGATGTGGAGGTGAGTGACTACCGAACAGGACTGAAAACAAATGAGCGACAGCAGTTCATGTATGCAGCTTAGCTTCCGCTTGCAATGTTGGTTTCACAGGAATATGAGGTGTGTAAATTAATTAATGAGACTTTTTTAATTTTTTTTATTCGAATATAATTACAATTCAGTATTGTGTCCTTCAAAATTACTTCTTTGGGAAGCCACACAGCGCTGGAGACGGTTCTTGCATTCCTCATAGCAGTGCTGGAACTCATATACTGGAATAGCCTTCAGCCGGTCGGTTACAGCCGTTTGATTGTTTTGTATGGTCCAAAATGTCGTCTCTTGAGGTGATTTTTCAAACTCGGGAAGAGAAAAAAGTCACAAGAACTCAAGTCAGGCGAATAAGGAGGCTGAAGAGCCACAGGTATGTTTTTATTGGCTAAAAACTTGTTTACTGAAATGGCTGTATGACAAGGGCATTGTCGTGATGCAATATCCAGTTGTTCTTGATGTTTGGTCTCACACGCATGACCCTTTTTCGAAGTTTTTCAAGAACATCTCTGTAAAAGTGTTGATTTAATGTTTCGCCTTGAGGCATAAACTCTTTTCTCATTCTTGCTTTTCCATTATCGCTTTTTTGGGTCTTGGAGAGCTAGAAGTATGCCATTCCATGCTTTGGCGCTTAGTTTCCAGGTCGTACACAAACACCCAAGCCTCATCACCAGCAATCACACGTTCCATAAAATGGGGATCATTTTCAATCGATTCCAAAAAGTCAAGACACCTTTCTCTCCTGATCCAAGGTTTTTTGGAACCATTTTTGCGCAGATTTTTCGTTACCGTTTCGATTCGATCACCAATTCGTTAGTTAAAATCTGATGAACAGTGGTGTGATTCAAATTTAACTCTTTCCCGATCATTCTTGTCGTAAACCAACGATCTAAACACACAAGATCCCTTGTTCTACCGACATTTTCACCGGTTTTTGAAGATTAAGGCCTTCCGCTGCGTGGTTCATCTTGAATCGACTCTCTTCCTTCTGAGAATGCCTTAAACTACCGAAAAACTTGGACTCCTGAAAAAAACACTGTCTCCGTAGGCGTGCTGAAGTTTTGCAAAAGTATCCGTTGCGCTGTGTCCAAATCTGAGGCCAAACCTGATAGCACACCGTTGTTCAAAATTAATTTCACTAATTTTTAAAACTCACTGGGCACTCTAATCTGTTACGTCGCCAATGAGCTGTAGCTTTTTGTATACACTTCTTTTTTGCTAAAGTTTATTGCGAAAACGTATGTAACAGACAAGAAGACCAACGAGAAGGTACATAAGGTGATCGCTCAGCTCTGTTATTTATTGGGATAAAGTTACTTGACGAAGCTGTAGCATTTTTTATATATTTCTTCTTCATCTCCTAACATTCGCAAGGATATATCTCAACAAATTTGGCAACGTTCTTGTTAGGGTATGACAATTTGTCACCCAATGGGGATCTTACGTCATATTCAAGATATAAAAGCCCGTAAAAATTTGCGAGACTATAGCAATGAGGTGTTTAAGATAAGATCGTATTCGACATCACTTCCTCTTAACACGGCTCTGTTGAAGTCCTCCATTCGTTTCCCCACTCGGGTTAAGCGATATTTAATGCGCGTCCCCTTATTTCGACTCGAATAAAAAATTGATTCCGACGAAGTATGATATTCGTTCCTCTGTTTACATTTGATAGAGTGCCCGTGAATTCGGGGAAAGTGGATTCCCGAACGTATCGCGGACCCTGCTCGCTCTGCTCCCCCGATCCTTGATTGAAAATCAACAAACGCCTCGCCTTTTCCGTTTCTTTGATCTTCGGCTACCCAGCAACTCCGCTGAGGCGTGTCAAAGGATGAATGAATCCTTATGCACTCCACTAAAAAATTAATACAGTCGTATCGTGCGTATGGACGCGTCAGTCTTTTTAAATTCGACAAATATTATTAATATATATGTATATAGTCCTAGTGCATTTTAATGGTACCAGATGGAGAGGTCCAACAAAATCGACAACTACCAAATGTCCTGACTATTAATCACGAAATGCTGCTCGCTGAGCACATACATGAATTTCTTTTTTTGCCTATTCAACACTTTTTAGGAGGCTCATAGCGTCCCCTTTTGGCTAAAGTTTATAATGAAATTTTATACCCTTTTAACGGTTTCTTTCATACGTTTAAATTCATAACCTCCCTTTCCCCCTTTTTCTCCTTCCATTTAACGTTGCGTACATTGCTTCTGAAATAATTTGGTCGTCTCTGTTGCTGAATGGATTAGGGAAGGTAATTACTGCCTCAGAATTTTAATATAAAAGGCAACATAATTCCAGAAAATAAATTACCCTTATCTCCACTTCACCCACTAATTATGTGGGCTGAAGGCGCCTTTGCATTTTTTGAGCGTTGAATTTAAATAACTGGCAATCTCCAAAAAGATTGAGGTATCAAATGACACTTTTCGCTTATTAAGGAGGCACTTTTAAGATTGAATAAAACGTGGCAACATAGCATACGCCATAATTAGAACTTTTATTTACAAAAAATTACTAGTACCTAAAAATTCTTCATACAGTTAATATTTAGGACTGTAGGCTTAATAGTAATCCTAATACGCTGCTGTTTGTTTTTAAAAAATACTCCCAAGATGTGAAATATAAACAATTTTAAAACAAAATGGATTACTATGTGTTTCAAATGTAATGAACCCTCACTTTGATGGTTTACAGAAAAAAAAAACTGATGTACCACGGTCTGAGGACAAAAATATAGGTATTTAGCACAAAGCAAGGCCCTTATACACCTATGTACTAAAAGTTGAAGGCCACCTAAACAAAATGTGCTAATGAGATCGAGACCGTTCTTCATATTCTATCAGACTGTGAGGGACCAGTTTGCAGGATAAAAGAAATATTTGGGAATACAAAAGTGCCCTTGGATACATACAGTTCTTCTGTGGACCTGCATCGTTTTTTGAAACACACGAGACTACAGGAGTGCTAGCCTGTGTTGTTGCTGTCCTCCCGCAGGAGCGCTGCTAAATCCCGAAATGGGATCAAAATAATTAGATGTGTGTTTCCCTAGATACTTATTTTTGATGCTCTTTCTTTGTATTTTCTCAGTGCTTCTACTCAAAAACGTCATGATTTAAATTAAAAAAGTCTCTGAAAACCGGAATCGTTAGAGTGACGAAATTTTAATTACAGAAACAGAACATTAAACAGGTACCGGAACACGTAATAAGAAAATTAAACTGGAAATTCTCCAGTCAAATTGCGCTCAACCGAGAAAGTCAACTGTAAGAGATGGGGCGGTTAAAGACCATTTAATTCCATCGAGGAAATTCCCAGAGACTGGGTCTAAATGCTTTAACCGAGGTCCACCGCGTTGCATTAGCAGTAAAATCGGAAAAATGAAGAGGACGCCGCGAATATTAAATTTCCACACATTATCTTAAAATAGATTCGTAATTTATGTCTAGTTCGTTTCTGCCTCGCTACCTCGTAAAATCGGTAAGGCGGCTAAATTAAAATTCTTTTCATTTCTGCCCATTTTTATTGCACCATAAATCGACCGACCGACTCTTATATTCGCCGTAGCAGAACATGATTATAATTTCGAGGAGCCACCGACGAAATCCCGCCGAAGATTAAAGTTTACAAAGTAGTAACGCTTTTATTGCCTATTTAAACGGGGGTTGGAGTAATAACTTTTGATGTACTACACGCAAAGAAATTTCTAGACATCACAAACATAGCGCGTTTCATCCCTTACATTGAGGGCTGGCGTCGCGGAAGTGGTAGATCATCGCTCGCTATCTATTGCAATTCAGGTCTAAATAAAACCAATGAAGGCTCAAAAGGAAATGGATGTAGGTAAATATTTTCAACTGATCTATGGAAAGTGTTTGGGTTCGTTGTGTAGAAAAATTCATCATAGTACACTAGTGGAAGGGATAAAAAAAAAACAAATTTTTACGTGTTTTTCAACAGGCCGTAACTTGCAGAAAAATGGTCGCACAGAAAATTTAAAAAAAAGTAAAATGTAGTTCCAAGTATCTAGTTTTTGGATTTCAACTTCGAAATTTTTTAGCGTCAGCGATTTTCGAGTAATCCTGAGAAAACCACCGACAAAATAATTTTCGAAATTTGTTCTTTTTTTGTGGTCTACAAACTTGAAATTTTGTTTTTGACTTAACCGCCAATGGACCAGATAACTTGTTTATTCAGCTTCAATTCCTTTTTTTAAAGACTTTGATACGATTATTTCTTGTCGAGATATCGGTATTTGAATGGAAAAGGATCATTTTGTGTTTGATTATCGATATCTCAGCAACTAATGATAGCACAAAAAAGTTAAAGGTGGGTTTCGAGAACTTGAATAAATTCCCTACAAGAATTAGCCATTGGTTCTTCGAAAAACAATTTTTTTCCTTTCTTTACATGAATTTGAAAATGCAACAAGAAAAGGGCTTTTGGTGGTTTTTCGGAAAATCAAGCGCTGAATTAAAAATCTCAAGGAAACCACTGATGTTAACTGTGCCTTTTACAGTCCAATATACCCACAAAAAACCCTACAGAGATTCCATTCAAACCAGCCAGCCAGCCGTACCTTTGTTTTACTCGATTGAATTTTTAAAAAAAATTAAAGGACCACGTTTTTTGCTCCAAAAAGCTCATAAACTTTGATAAAATGAGAAAAAAATTTTTTTTCAGTTTTCGTTACATTTTTATCACAAACAGCGTTTAAATTTTTGATATTGATGAAATTTTTCAGATCACTCTACCACTCAAAGCACTCAAAAAACCAGCAAGAATAACGGCACTTATCAACGAAAATTTCTAAAACACGGAACAATAAAAGATAAATATTAAATTTGTAGGTTAGGTTGTTGGTTCATGAAATCACATAACTCGCTTTCTGCGCTGTCACGTGTGAGATATGGGAGGTGGGCGTGTTTGCCTCCGCTAAGCAGTTTTTTAAATGACCTTTAATGAAATTGAAGTTAAGAGTTAAATTTATTAACAGACGTAGGTGGTTGCGAAGCGGGAAACCCGCTATCCCGTATCAGTACATATTCATACGTATATGAAAACATTGGCATCGGAGGCTTGCCACCACGGCGATAGGGCCAATATGTTGCAAATAATAGTGCAGAAACTCCTTTGACATAATATTTTTATTTTTAATAATTATTTTTTTAGCCAATATATGAATTTAATAATAAAAGGTATTATAGGTAGGTAGGTTTATATATAAAAAAACTTCTTTGGAATTTTCACAGGGGACGCACTGCCTCCCCTGACGAGCTGCCACTGCTAATTACATTCATCAACCAACGAGATTGTGAGTACTCATTGAACAACTGCACTCATAATTCTCTTACATATACTACAGCATAGGCTTCATCAAATTATTGACAGAATAACCACTAGTGAAAAGAAAATACTATTTTCCTAATATTTTTTACATCCACTAATACACTACATACACTACACTACATCCCAAAGAGTTCTGACCCATTTTGATCGTAAATATTTTTTGATACAGCGAACTTACAAGGACGCGAAATATTATCGTACTATGTTGAAAACTTGTTACTTGTCCTACGCGGTGTTTGTGAAATATGGTCAGTTCAACGTTAAAATTAGCTATCATTTTGAACGCAACACCCTGTATATGTTTAAACCGCATCAAAGGAGAAAATTTGCAACTTTTGTTTGATGTAAACATATACATCCTTCTTCATTCGCTCTGTCAAACGATATTTATGATCAAGATGGGTCTCTGGGACACCCGGTAGCTTTCTTGTCCTTTTGTTCACGCACCATATTGACTATTTTTAAATATGATTTCATCTTTTGCAGTAATATCACGTCGGCTGTCAGAATCGTCTCGTTGTTTTAGGGGTAGAATGGAAATATAAGATCTTTAATTTCAATAAAACAAATGGGACGCGCAATATGGCGGTTTGGAGTCATTTGAAATTGGTATACGCACCCTCTCGCACTGGTAGGCTTGAGTTATGTGACAAGCCGCATAGATAATACTAAAATATTATTTCTACCCGCTGTATGGCCTCTATTTCGTGGCAAATATAACCAGAACAGATAAGTATAAAAAATATCACTCCTTCGAATTTGCTGTATCCATGAAAAATTATAAATTGACTAAATGTTGACATTCGCTCTATATTATGCTAGGCTCTTGCTGATATCACATAGTATCGACAAATTCCTAAGAAAATTAGCTATAACTTTTTTGCAGCACAATATGGTAACACAATACAGTAGTAAATAGGTTATTTTGAACTCCAATGATCCCATGAAGACCCCAATAATCTCATGGTCCCAATGATATCATGACCCTGACTCTAATGATCCCATGAATTTAACGATCCCATTGACAGCAATAATCCAATAACTATTTCAATCTCCAACTATTGATCCATCAATCCCCAATCATTCCATTGACTCCCAAGACCCCAATGGCCTGTATCCGTTACATATTATAGAAGATTAATAAACGTGCTTTTTAGAACTTTGCTCTGTATATGAGGTGTGTAAATTAAGTAGTGAGACTGGCAACGTAACGCCCTATCTAGCAACACTGCGGAGACGGAACTTGGAAGGGCGGTAGGTTAACATGTAATGCGCCTTCTGTACAAGTTGGAATTTATTAGAGTCATTTGTTTCTGCGTTTTAAAGATGAGTTATATTAATTTTGAGCAACGGTGTGCTATCACCGTTACATCACCTTATTACGGAGACAGTGTTCTTTCAAGAACCCAGTTTTTTTGGTCGTTTAAGGCATTCTCAGAAAGAAGAGAGTCAATTGAAGATAAACCACGCAGTGGAAGGCCTTCATCTTCAAGAACCGATGAAAATGTCAATAGAATACGGGATCCTGTGCGTTCAAATCGTAGGTTGAGGACAAGAATGATCGGGGAAGAATTAAATTTGAATCACACCACTTTTATCAGATTTTGACTAACGAATTGGGGATGAGAAAAATTTGTGCAAAAATGGTTCCAAAAAACCTATCGCAGGAACAAAAGGACATCAAGTGAGACAGGTGTCTTGACTTTTTAGAATCGATTGAAAATGATCCCCATTTTATGGAACGGGTGATTACTGGTGATGAGACATGGGTGTTTGAGTACGACCCGGAAACCAAGCGCCAAAGCATGGAATAACACACTTCAAGCTCTCCAAGACTCCAAAAAGGCAAGAATGAGCAAGTCGAAGATCAAATGCATGTTGGCTTTTTTTTTTGATAGCCAGGGAATTGTCCAGAAAGAATTTGTGCCTCCAGGCCAAACAGAAAATCAACACTTTTAAAGAGAAGTTCTTGAAAAACTTGAAAAAGTGTCATGCGTTTGAGACCCAACATCAAGAACAACTGGATGTTGCATCACGGCAGTGCGCCTTGTCACACAGCCAATTCAGTAAACGACTTTTTAGCCAACAAAACCATTCCTATGGCTCCGCAGCCTATTTATTCACCTGACTTGAGACCTTGTGACCTTTTTCTCTTCCCGAGATTGAAAAATCACCTCAAGGGACGTCATTTTCGGACCATAGAAAACATTTAAACCGCTGTAACCGACCAGCTGAAGGCTATTCCACTATACTATGAGTTCCAGCACTGCTATGAATAATGGAACCGTCTCCAGCGCTGTGTGGCTTCCCAATTTTGAAGGAGACAATAATGAATTGTAATTCTACTCGAACAAAATTACAACTTAATTACTCATTACTTAATTTACACACCTCGTAGATTCTCATACATATTTAAAATGCCATTGCCTAGGTTTGGGACAATAACACTGCATATAAGCACATTCACGTAACAATATTTTCTCGAACCGAAATTAGAATTTCGGATTCGCACCTGCGCCATCCCATAAGTCATGAGATAGTTTCCAGAAACTTTTAATCTCTTTCCAATGTCGTACTATAAATTACTGATACACAAACTGTTGGCAGAAATATATCATTGGCGTGTTTCGTGATGCTGCTTTTACGATAAGAATTGTAATGCCATCGTAAAAACGTTCTGGAGAACTTCCAGTGAGGCTGGGTGCAACTGAAGTGATTTATGCCAACGTTCGATTGAACGAGCTCCTCGTTTCATTCTTTTTACACCACCTACCGTTCCGACATATAAACGTAACTTTTCGAAGGAACAGACTTGTTTTTTAAAGTTGGTACGCCTGCTAAAAAGAATCGAGCTGAAAGTCGTTAGAAATAAAAACATGTTTCCAATTTAGTTTCAGTTTTAACAAGGCGTTGTAATTGAAAGCTTGGATAATAAATTAAACTCAGTAAAAAAATCCACTTTCGATGCTTCGAGTCTCTCTATTAGGTGAGTGTAATCAAGAAATGAGGAGACTCAGTCTGCTTCGTATACATAGAATATTTAATATTGAATTATTAAAATGCAGTGTCTTATATTAAGAAAAATGCAAAAACAAAGAATGAACTTGTTCCATGTATTTAATAATGCCATTATTGCAGTAACTCGTAAGTTTTATCATTCATTCATTATTCTAAAATCAACGTTGTGAGCTAAAGCTCTTTTGTTTCTCTACATTAAGTGGATGTTCTGTTTTTGCCGTGAGTACGTTGAGATACGATATTAACCTTATTATGAATATGAATTATTCAAAATGATCTTGAGAGCAGCTACTACTTTATAAAGTAAATTAGGTTTTAGAATACACTACAGCGGGAGATTTTATTTATTAATTTTATAATTTGACCTAAAAGAAAAAGAAGAGTATTGGATGTTTTAAAAAACACCACAGTATTTCAAGCCAGTCAGTTACGAATATAAAAGAATTTTTTTAAACATTAAGTTAAATGTGAAACATATTAAACACAGCTAGACAATTGTGTCTTCCCTAACGTCCATTTCAGAAGTAACATTTCCACTTCAGCGACAGTAACAGCCCTTATCTGAGTAGGGTAGGATGTAATTGTTAGGGTACAAGTTTCCGGTCGCCTTTCTATGCTTCTGACCCAGTAGTGCGTTTAACCGAAGCAAATGTCAAAAATTAGACCCCTATTTAGCCGCAGGCTTCTGTTGACGCAATCATTTTTATGATGTGTACTCACCCGCCTTGGTTTTATCGAGCTGTATGCGACATGCCCAACTGGAGGAGTTCTGCTTAGGAGGGAATGGACTGGAGCGAATTAACTGGAGGAGTTATCCATAAAGGGAAGTTTGATCTTGTGTAATACGAGGTGTGGCTATTAAATAACCGAAGTAATGCTACTACCAGGGCGCTGCGAGCGTGTCGCGATAAGTTTGAACATAAATATGTCTGGTGATACTTCCCCATCCACAGCTCGCTGGACAAGCCAGTAGGTCGCTCAGTTTGACTGTAGCAGCCGTTTGAATTAGTCTACGCACCAGCGACGCGTCTCCCCTGATGTCCTTTTGTTCCTGCGAAAGGTTTTTTGGAACCATTTTTACGCAAATTTTTCTCAATCCCAGTTCGTTAATCAAAATTTGTGTGAATCGAATTTAACTCTCTCCAGATCATTCTCGTCGTCAACCGACGATTTGAACACACAATATCCCGCATTCTATCGACATTTTCATCGGTTCTTGAAGATGAAGGCCTTCAGCTGCGTGGTTCATCTTCAATCGACTCTCTTCCTTCTGAGAATGCCTTAAACCACCGAAAAATCTGGGCTCTTGAAAAAACTCTGTCTCCGTAGGCGTGTTTAAGTTTTGCAAAAGTATTCGTTTCGCTGTGTCCAAGTCTGAAGCAAAACCTGATAGCACATCGTTGCTCAAAATTAATAAAACGTACTAGAAAAAAACGGTTTACGAAAATAGTCACAAAATGCAAACAAATGCCTCTAACAAGTTCAAACTTGTACTAAAGGTACATTACATGTTAACTTACCGCCCTTCCAAGTCCCGTTTCAGCAGTGTTGCTAAATCGGGCGCTACGTTGCCAGTCTCATTACTTAATTTACACATCTCGTATTTACTTTAGGAGATTATTGACGTAAATAGGAAAAGAAGAATCCCCAAGACTGTTCCCTGTGGAACTCCGTATATTATTATTTACGAATAACCCATTTTTATGTGAAATAAATTATTTCGAGTGAAATCGATGACTTAGATATGAATCAAACCTGAAGAAATTTTCCACACAAAATACAACAGGAAAACTTTTACGCGTCCGTGTTTAATAGCGTGCTTTCGTTCACTACTTGAAAGGATAAAATCTGTTTCTGAAAATGGCCAGCATTATTTCCAACTTCGTCGACAATAAGTAACGCGGTTGCGAAATGTGTTAAAAATTCGAAAACTTTTCGTATTACGTCGGGAAAGTTTAGAGGGCTGGAAGGAGTACGCCCTGGAAGAAAAGTTGAATGGGTAGTGTAAAAAGTATGCAAATAGTTGGGCTTTTTGTCACCGTTCGAAATCTCCAATTCAAATCGTTAGCGGGTCGGTCTTGGGAGAAAAACGAGTCTGTTTCGTGTCTCTGTTACTTTGAAGCCTGAAAACTAGCGCGTACTTTGCATTTTCTAGAAAGCTTGTGGATCCTGATGGAAAATTTTATTAACAACCATCGAAATAATCTTTAGTGAAGGTCTGAATATACCGTTAATACGATTTTAAATTATTTATGTATTAATTAAAATGTATATTGATTTGTTTGGAAATGGTTAGGACTCTGTATCTCAAGAGGGATGCAACATTGGATTTGTACGAGGTGTGTAAATTGAGACTGGCAATCATTCTGACATCAAATTCGTGATCAGCGACCCCAAAAACCCCCCAAGTAACCAAATTCAGCCCGTTTAGACAATGTATTCTTGAATTATGATTTTTTCTTTAATTGGCTGGAAAAATTACATCCCAAAATGTATTTTTTAGGTGCAATAATGCAGTTTCTGATTTGTATATGACAAAAATAGGTAACATTTTTTCTAAATTTTACAAGGAATCCAACGAGCCTAATTACATCAAAATTCATCTTACTGCGGAAATTTTGGAGGTTTGGCTCTTTTTTGTATTAAATTTCCTCGTCTATATTTGTCTTCTGTGAATGGTCTCTTCACCGCGATGTATTTTTTTGAAAAACCTGGAGTATCCTATTTATCCTCTTTCACGGCTACACAATCCAACTCGCAGCAGTCCTACAATAAATAATTTACACTCTGGGGTAGCCGTCAAAGCTCGACAGAGAGTAAAGCGCATACATAATAGATGCGACACTACCGCTGACGAAAGGCGCTGCTACTCCTAGGCCCATTTGTTTTCAGTTTCAGCGTTGTAATTATATTTTCCCCGGCAGTAGAGTAAATAGCCAGTCGCCCGAGACGCTAATTACGTACCGCGTTCTTTCGAGGGAGTAAAAAAAAAAAACGCGGCAATTTTGTGTGCCCTCTCAAATTGAATTTTATGAACCGAATTGCGCGCTCTGTTTAGAGGAGTCTGTAAGAGCGATTTTTCATAACTGCGTTGAGTTTGTTGTCACTTAACTTGCGTTGCCTACATACGAGGTATGTAAACTGGCAACACAGCGCCCGATCTAGCAACACAGCGGAACTTGACTTGGAAGGGCGGTAGGTTAACATGTAATGCACCTTCAGTACAAGTTTGAACTTGTAAGAGTCATTTGTCTGTTCTTTGTGACTGTTTTCGTAAACCGTTTTATTTTCTAGTGACTTTACAGAAAGGTTCTTGAAAAACTTCGAAAAAACATCATGTGTGTGTATGTGTATACCAAATAAATTATTAAAAATAATCATCGAAGCTGGCAATGAACAAGAAAGTATAGTAGTAGAAAATATAGTAGTCAAGTTGAAACTATACCGTCATTATTATTTTTTTTAATAAAAATGCTTGACGTAGTCATAATCACATTTCCGCAAAATTTTGAAGACAGGTATTGTTTAACGTTCAAATAACCGTTTTAAATTTAAATAAAACCCATATTTGTACGCACAGTCACATATCCCAGTATTTGTCAAACGGCCAACACTTTCTCTGCCATTTTTGTACCGGTGGAAAAAAGTTAACGTGATAAAAGCTTTATAAATTACTAACGTGCTTTGACTACTATTTCGCCTACCGGATTTTAAAGCCCCTCATAAAACACATTTCTGGATCTATAGTAAGCTTAAAAGCCAGGAGTGACTTTCCTGCAAAAATGTTTCGATGTATTGTCTACCGAGAAGAATCGATTGTTCAGAAATTTTCAGCTATAGGGTGACCTTTGGTATAAAATATGCTAGAAATTATAGCAGATTTGAAATAGTATCGACTATGAAATTATATTGTTTCAAAAACACAACCGGTTTTTTTTAAGTTTAAGTGAAACCATTATTTAATGCCTTTAAAAAAGGTATGTACATGCTAATCTTTCTGGTTATATTCGTTCAATTATTTTCTAATATTAAGTATATGATAATTAGGGTTCGGAAAAGTGTACCATAACGCAGACAGACCAAGAAGACAGGAGTCAACATGTGTTAATAATGTAGATAGACACCTATCGCTTGTGTCATTCAGAAACATCGACTGACATCATTGCTTGAGCGTACATTGCCACAACCAGTAGTGTTTTTTCTCGTTAAACGTGAGCGAATTGGCCTGTACATATGGTTGAAAAAGGAAAATGATCGTTCCACATCTGTTGAAGTTAAAGGTACAAATTCAACATAGTTCACATGGGCAGATGACGACATACCGCACACATTATCTTCACGAATTTCGCACAATTGTTTGTATCACTAACATTTATTTGTTCTCACTAACATCAGTGCATTATTATTTCTTATATCTTAAGAACATTAACGACCTTATTACCGTGAGAATCTGTTGTTTCGTGAAGAAGAGAAGATTTTTGAGAGAGTGGACCAAACTTTCGTCCACTGTCAGCCACAGAAATTTATTGCGTATGTCTTCTTTGATATCTCCCATGACACGTTGATATATCTTCTGTAAATATGTATGGATACTAGGCATATAAATATTGTATAGTATAAAATAAATATTGTCGACCACGTTCCATGAAAGGCTACATGCGCAAAACATTATGCACAAATCAAACCAAAATTCCTCGTAAGTCAATTATGATTTGTTTTTGTTCCAACTATGTAAAAAATTAATAAACTATTATATATTTATCATCAAATATATTATATCATTATCAATATAAATCATTGGTAATATGAACATAACCTTCATGGATTTTTATGAAATTCTTCAGATAATAGCTGTGGAGTTCAATGGAATTCAATCGCAACTTAAAAAAACCTAAATAGTTACCTAATTTAAGAATTATTTTACAAAGCAAAGTTAAATTTGATGCAGGATTGTTAGTGAAACTACAATAATTACTTGTATATAGTGAGTTATATATTACTTTATATTGTACAGGTAATTTTTTTTTAATAGGTCTGGAAGAAAAATGGAATATTATTTCTTGTTCGTATCGTGAGTGATATGATAAAAAAGCAATATACTGATATAAGATAAGACATATTTTTGCTTGTTATTCCGAAAAACACAGCACTTTAGATCAGATATATTTCCTTTATTTTCAATTTGTTCCCCGCGTGGAGAGCAATGATATCATAACCCCTCCCATCTTATTTAGGTTTTCCGAGCTATTCACAGTCGTATATCAGCCACCCCATTCAATTTCTATGCGACAATTTACGTACAAAGGGAAAAACTTATTATACTCCGAAAATATTATTTGGATGCGGTGAATAGTACAATGGAGCACCGGTAGGAAAGAATATATGATTTTCATGCGTTAACGAAATGGATTCTGCACTCTGAAGTGCGTAAGTGTATTCTACGGTTGTTGTTGGTTCAGAGACTGTGTGATCTCCAAACATTATAATCCAAATAACACCCCACGGCCTAGGGGACTACTTGAAAATGGAAGATCAAACTGTGCTTTATCGGCATATTTTGCTTTTTTATTTAGGCATATTTTTTAAAGGAAAAACGCAAGGCAGGCCTGTGAAAAATTGCGTAAAGTTTACGGTAACAATGCCCTACAAGAGCGTCAGTGCCAGAGATGGTGTACCAAATTCCGTGTTGGTGACTTTGATATCACTGATCCTCCTCGCTCCGGAAGGCCCATGGAGGCTGGTGACGTCCAAATAAAGGCACTGATCGAAGCAGACCCACATTCGAACACTCGTGGCATTGCGGAGACACTAAACCTTCATCATTCTATCGTTCACGATCATTTACGGAAGCTGGGATTTCATCAGCAAGGGCTGATATATGGGTTCCTCATGTACTCAAAGATATTCATCTCACCAATCGCATCAATATCGCCGATACTCACCTCAAGCGCAACAAAATCTATCCGTTTATGAAGCTCCTGGTAATATACGATGAAAAATTGATTGTTTAAAAAACATTCGACGTAAGCGATCGTGGTGCAGTGGAACTGAGCGAGTCCAAACATAATCTAAGGCTTATCTTCACCAAAGGAAAGTTATGCTCTCAATATGGTGGCATTATAAGGGCGTGGTGTTTTTCGAGCTCCTACCGCGGAACCAGACGATCGATTCTGATGTGTACTGTCGCAACTGGATGATTTGAATACATACGCGGAGAATCGGCCAGAATTCATCAATCGCAAAGGCGTAGTGTTCCACTATAACAACGCGAAACCCCATACAAGTTTGGTGACTAGCCAAAAATTGCTGAAGTTTGAATGGGAAGTTTCGCCTCTTCCTCCTTACTCACCGGACTTTGTCCTATCAGATTACCATTTGTTTCGTTCCTTGCAGAATGGTAGATCGTTCGATTCTGATGAGGCCATCAAAGAGCATCTCACCCAGTTCTTCTCTGGAAAAGAGCGGTCCCTCTACGAGCACGGAATCATGCAGCTCCCAGAAAGATGGCAAAAGACCATCGATCAAAATGGGTAATACATCATTGATTGAACTTTTTTCTATTATCGATAAATGAGCTTTGAAAATCACCCAAAAATGCGTCATGACTTTTCCAGCAACCTTAATAGAACATCACTGAGAAATTTAAGTATTCCATAGGAGAGTAATTATCAATTGGGTCCATAAAATATTGACAAAGAAAATTTCTGGAAACATTAAACAAAATACAAGCACTAATTTTTTTTTGCAGCTCGAAAATGTCTACAAAACATTTGTCGCTCGAAGTCGTCGGCAAAAAATTAGTGCTTGTATTTTGTCCAATATCCCAAAACGTTCCTTCGGAGATCTAATTGCCAAGGATTTTCAATTTCATGATTTTCCAGAAATCTGATTTTGCTCAGATAAGAACAAAGAACAACGCCACCAATATAGCTGAAAAGCCTAGATCAACTAGTGCTCCCGTTATCTTTATAAGTACATTTCCCTTTTCATAATAGGTAAGAAGATAACGCGGTTGTTAAAATGTCCTCGTATCCTGTCGCTGTTGAGTGTAATAAACAAGGGCGTAAGTGGCCATGGCCTCTTATCCTTTCTTAATCTCGGGCCTTTGATTAACGATTTCCCTGGAATAAAGTGCGACATCCCCAAGGCACATATCTGAAGAAGACAGGCACCTTTTAATAAGTAATCAGCGAAAATTAAAAGTATCTCAATCTTGTCGTTAGCTTCCTCTCGTTTCTCCTTCACAATGGTTCATTAATCTTTTTAGCTTTTATATAATGCAAACTGGAAGTTGTATCGGATCTTTTGTCGCTGAAGGAGACAATGAACCTCTTCGGTTATTCCATTACAGAAGTTTTCTCTTCAGTTCAAAGTTGCCGGAATTACTTGGATGTAGAGCGATTACCGTTGTTTTGTAAATATTGGTAGTTAAAGTAATTTATGAATTTAGGCCGGAGTAATATTCTACTTCTATGAAGAAATTAAAAATATAAATACAAATTCTTTGAATACCTTAAATTTTTGACCTATATGACCATAATGACCTTTATTACCAATATGACTTTTGTGGTCAAAACATTTATGTTTGACAACAAAAATGATCGGTGAAGAGTTAAATTTTAATTACAGCACTGTTCATCAGATTTTGACTAACGAATTGGGGATGAGAAAAACCTGCAAAAACGGTTCCAAAAAACATTTCGCAGGACCAAAAGGACATCAGGAGAGAAAGGTGTATTGACTCTTTGGAATCGATTGAAAATGATTCTCATTCTCATAACTGGTGATGAGACTTGGGTGTTTGAGTACGACCTGGAAACCAAGCGCCAAAGCATGGAATGTCACACTTTAAGCTCTCCAAGACCATGAGCAAGTCGAAGATCAAATGCATGCTGATTGGCGTTTTTGATAGCCAGGGAATTGTCCACAAAGAGTTTGTACCTCCAGGCCAAACAGTAAATCAACAGAGAGGTTCTTGGAAAACTTTACTAGCTGAAGGCTATTTCAGTATATGTGTTCCAGAACTGCTATGCTAAAAAATGCAAAAAAAATCAGTCTCATTACTTAATTTACACACCTCGTAGATCATAATTATTGTATTGGGAAAGGACATGGTACCAACTGTGATCTCATAATTATTTTTCTCATTTACTGAGGCATTTTTTTTTGGAATTTCTGCGCGTCTTTACAATTTTTTCAGCGCGCATCTTACAAAAGAACAGTAAAAGTAACGTTATCTATCCTGGCTTGTCCCTGCGGGTAGATTTTAAAGAAACAGCGCACGACTAGGCTCATCGCGTTAAATTTTATCGGACGTTATAGCCAATATATCGCGCTGCAAAAAAATATAGTTCTCTCCCGGGATCAGGGGGAATTGCGATGATGAACGTATAAACCGCACCGTCGGCGACGCCAGCGGAAATTATTGGTTATTTAGGCGCAAGAGATATTTCCCTTAGCATGCCAGGAATCTCGTAAATTGACCCAGTGCGCTTTCGAAGAAATTACGTTTTTTTTTTGTTTGAAAAATGGTAATATCCCTTTTGCTCTTGTGTTTTCTTCACGTTTTTGCGATCCAAATCTCTTTTAAAAATAAAGTTGTATTCCCTGAGCTACAGTTTACCCAATAAATTATTCAAAGTAAAATTGTTGATTGATAAAATAAGTTGAAATTACTTTACGATTAATAAAAGGTAGGAGCTGAACAGCAGATGCTTCTACCACGACACGTTTTTGCTATACACCTCGCTAAATTTCAATTTAGATATCTAACCATCCATCTAGAGAATTTCCAGGGTTTAAGGAATTCTGTAGAGATTTGGCAACATCGCACTGACGAATGTTGAAAATTCGAAAATTCGTCTTTGGATAAAATAAAAAGTAATTTATGAGTATTTTTTTTTGCTGTTAACTGTGAAAAATGGGACGTGATAAAAAAAGAACACTGGGTATTCTTAAAGAGAGAGCAATTTCACACACTGTAGTTAACTAGTGGGATGAGGTCTGAGATGCACGTCCGTGTGACAGTACGTTGTACTTTATTATTTACAGAGATTATCAATATTTCATTCATATTTATTTTTACAAACGACAACAAAAAGCTTATTCAATTAGTCCTGAGGGTGCAAATAAATTTTGCGAAACGTCGACTAAGTGAAAATTAGTTTTTTTGAAACATTTGACCTTATCCCTCTAGTTAACTATAGTTACATGGAAACAGGTCACTAATCCTACATTACAAGCAATTTCAGATTCACACATGGTTTTAAAAGGGTACTCGATCTCTCGTTCAATTTGTAATAAAATTTTATCGCACAAACCTAAACATGCTAGAATTACCAAAAGAATAATTAATTAAAAAAATATATACTGAGTTATGCTAAGGCTAGTAGACTATACAGGGTTATTGATCGAAACCATTCGTTGAAAGTATTAGGGCTTGTAGAAATAACTGATTTTTGAAAATAACAGTAACATTAGCACTAATATTTCCATGGCATACTATTGAAAAGTCAAATAATTTGGTAAAAGTTATAACTGGATTTTAAGAAAACGCTAAATAAATTAAATATTTTTTTCAACAATTAATTCCTCATTAAAATGTATAATAAAAAATAGGGGATGGTATTTAAAAAAACTGAGTTTGGATGATTTGAAGTTGGGCTAATTGGTAGTTCTTTTAAACACCCTGTACATAATTGCGAAATAATAAAAGCATTGGTGCCTAGCTTTAGGGTCCTACCAAATACACTGCTAAATACGCTAATACTTGATTTTTGGAAAATTATCACTGCAGATAGTATCAAAAGTTACGGCGCTATCCACAAAATTTCAAAAAAACGGAAATATATCAGTATTGATAAAACATAGGAATAGGCAACAAGAAATAAAAAAGGTACCATTCTATTTAAAATAAGGAAGTTGATGCCGATATAACGGCAAGTGCAGCCATCTTGAAAATATTTCCATCTAGTCGGCCATAGGACTGTTAGCTTAAGTCCAAAATTTAAAAAATCAGTAATTTCTACAAGCCCCAATACTTTTAATGAATGGTTTCGATAAATCACCCTATATAATAAATTCTTTAAACAAAAAAAAATATTCCGAAGCTATTTTTTTTTATTTTCGTATAGTAAAACCCCATTGTGAACACCCGTAAGTTTTGACAACAGCTTCATGATAAAATACTCGACTGAGCTTTCGCCAACCACGATGGCATCATCAGACGATTTTATATTAAAATAGGGCGATACCAAACCGGGCTTTTTTAGTCCCGTAGTTTTTTTATCAATTCAGTGAAAGTTGTCCCCAAGTCAATTAGTCGTTCCTTTCGGAACGCCGTCAGCATTTTCCATATTCACAAATTAGCCCTATTCTCCCCGTCCAAGGCGAAGGGTAAACTTTTCGCCCGAGATAAGAAAATTTTTACGGTAGATAATTAAATATCCGTTCCCTTTCGAACTTCCCGGCGACAAAAGAACGGCGGCCCGTCTTCGGTCCGTTTAATTTAGTTATAGAGTGAAAATTACGGCCCCATACATTTGGGGGCCTCAATTGGGATTACAAGTTTAGGGTGCATCATAAAAGCCGAAGTGGCTCGGGGGCGAATGCGAAGAAATCATAAAAAAACCTTTATTAAAATTTTGCGTTGACTGTACACGCACTCATCTTAAAAGCCGGGCCCTCGTGTATGTAATGGAATTTGAGAAAATTGCAATTTGCCTCTCGCTTTCTCTGTATCTGTCTATCTCGTACTTTTTCCAGATCGCGGTCTCGGCACCGCGCAATTTAAGACCTTCCTCGAGTCGAGTAGCAGGTCACCTCAATCACTTACGGCGTCTGAAGCCGCGGAAATATGTTCCCGAATATAGAACAACTTCAACATGGGTATTACCCGTTGAATACTTATTTGTGGAATCGATTTGCCGATTGGAACATATACAGTGCGTCCATAAAGTGACGCATAAATTCATTATTAGCTAAATGAACAATATTATTGAAAATTCCCGAGACAGGTCAATTTTTGATTGCGATTTACTATTTTGTCACATAATAATTTAATATACAGGGTGTCCCACCTTCGAGTAATGACGCCACCACCGATTTTTTTAAATGGAACACTACATTTTTTTTTTCAAGTTTCGGATGACCCTGGCCGAGCTGAGTCCAAAAATGTATCACAAGTTGCTTCTATCTATTACAGGGTGGACAACAATACATAAAGTGTTTATGAAAAATTTCATTAGAAAGTTATACGTTTCTGTATTTTTAGAAAAGTCACAATAAATGCTCAAATTGTTCTCCGTTGACTGCTAAACAATGACCGAATCGGGCAATACATTCGCTTCTGACATTTTGTAACATAGCAGGTGTTATGTTTAACGTTTCTTGCCTGATTCGATCTTTGAGCTCACGGATGTTCTCGGGTCTATTAGTATAAACTTTAGATTTCAAATAACCCCATAAAAAGAAATCTAGTGGAGTAAGATCAGGTGATCTAGGGGGCCATTCCACTGATCCTCTTCTTCCTATCCACCGATCTGGAAAGGTTCTGTGTAAAAACTCGCGCACAGCTATAGCAAAATGTGGTGGTGCACCATCCTGTTGAAACCAAATTCTGCCGTCTAAAGTATTGGCTATTTCAATATCAGGAAATAGCCGGGTCAAGTCAGGAATTAATAGCCAGTAGCGGGTGTTTTGCCGATTAACATGCCCGTTCAAAAAAAACGTTGCCTCGTCAGAAAATAAAATATTAGCAATGAAACCGTTATTTTGATTATTGTGGTCCATCATGTACTCGCAGAATTCAGTTCTTCGGTCAAAGTCGTCTTCAGCCAATTCATGGATGAGGCGTACTCTATAGGGATGGTATTTTACCTTTTTAAAAATATTCGATACTGAAGACTTTCCAATATTCAAATCCCTAGATACTTGCCGTACTGTACAATGTGGATTTTCTAGTGCCGACAAAATTACGTCTTGTTGAACATTTTCATTAATTTTAGGTCTACCTTGCCTTGGTGCATCCCTCACGTGTCCTAATTCTCTGTATTTTCGCTCTATTCTGCTTACTGTAGATTGTGAAACAGGTTCACGATCTGGGTGCATTTCATGGAATAATCTACACACCTCTTGTTGAGTCCGCATTCTGTCGCCAACACCAATCATCATTAGAATTTCAATCCTATCCCTTTCATTTAAAGGCATTTTCAACAAAACGTTTTAAATAAATTAGATTTAGGTTTCACTTAAAGTACCTACTTTGAAGCGTTAACAATACAAAAGTGAACTCTAAATAGCCGTTTTTAATATGGCAAAAAATGACAATGACAATCAAAAAACAAATGACAAAAAAATAACGAACCACGTATCGCGCCTCGCGTCATTCGCGCGTCTTGTCCAAACTGGTGTTTATTAAAGTAGTTGTATTTTTTGTATCACAATAACGTTAATTTAATTTTTTTTAGTGCGTTTAATCAGCAATACATAATTTGTAATTTTTGTACTGTTGTCCACCCTGTAATAGATAGAAGCAACTTGTGATACATTTTTGGACTCAGCTCGGCCAGGGTCATCCGAAAATTGAAAAAAAAATGTAGTGTTCCATTTAAAAAAATCGGTGGTGGCGTCATTACTCGAAGGTGGGACACCCTGTATATTAAATTAGTATGTGACAAAATAGTAAATCGCAATCAAAAATTGACCTGTCTCGGGAATTTTCAATAATATTGTTCATTTAGCTAATAATGAATTTATGCGTCACTTTATGGACGCACTGTATATGCGCATACATTTTGCGAGGGAAAAAGTCGAAGTCTTTAGTTAGGATCGTCTTTAGTTACAATTCTTCCACATTGTTCTAGAATTAAAACTGCGCTATCCTCCACCAATCAATGGATGGCAGAACTGGAGCTAACAGAAACTAGCCTGTCTTTATATCACCTCGACAGCAGCTATCAAAACCATATGAAACCTTCCGTCTCTTGGTAATTGTTGATATACCTATTGTTGTTGATGCACCAACCTGAATGTGGATGGTGCATGGAGGATGAGGAGACTGCATCTCACATTGAACAACTTCTTCCGAATAATACCATGGTCGTTGCCTTTTCTATAACTTTTCAATTTTCAAGTTGTCAGTTTTATTCAAGTTATACAGTTTGTTACTGTTGCTAAAGACTGATCATCAGCAATTCAGATTAATGGTGAACTATCTGATTATTATTTGACCTTCTCTTTAAAAAGACATTAAGCTATTTTCCAAGTTTTTGCGTATTTTGCGACTAATTCCATTTTCTGTTATCAATTAGTTACTTAATTCCTTCACGCAAAGATATTTACCCGTTCCATTCCCACTGCTTGCATATAGTTAGTTTTGTTCAATTATTCATAAAGAGCAATGAACACCCGCAATTCTGATAATCGCCCTGTAAACATATACGCCATTAATTTGCGCAAATTGCGTGTATGTGCGCTGTTAATAGTATATCCGCAATAATTAAACTGATCCCATCTGACATCTGAGAGGGTAATTATAGCGCAATGAACGTTAAGGACAGAGTACGTTAAGATTACACGTTGGAACTGCGTAGATAGCGACTCGAATAGTTCCGAAACTATTTGGTGAGTTGACGAAACAGATGAGTCTGGCGGCAGCAGATGAGTATGGCAGCAACTTCATGGTTAACTCGTCCGTTTTCACCTCGCCGGGTTTTGGTCACACGTAATTTTCCTTACATCTAACTTAGTTCTGGGGAATTTTGACGCGCGAGTAGAATTTGATGAGCGTTTTCGAACAATGATAGTGCACAAAAAGAGGCGGAGCCACACAGTGCTAACAAAAATAATATGTGGATATGATCAATCAATCAATATTTAATAAATTTTTTAAGTTCAATATTTATAGTTCCCTCCCTGACTGAAAGATTACCAGCGTTAGTCTGCGTAGGGTCTGCCAAAGACAAAGCAAGACGAGATGGTGTCTGTACTAGCCTGTAGTAGAGGTATTTGTTTTCTAGTCTCCCTCTACAGGTGGCGTCTTGTCTCCCCATACTCTGACTATTAAATAACCGAACTGCTATCATAACACTTTTTGTTCGTTGCCAATTATAGTACAAAGTTTTTCGCCTTCAATGTACTCCCGTTGACGATCTTTACACCGTTGAAAGCAGTGCTGGAAGTCCGCTCTGTCAGCTGATTCAGAACCTCCGTCGCTTTTCCTTTAACCGCTTCCACACTTTCGAATCTTGTCCTCTTCAGTATCACCGTGTCTAACAAGCCTGGATCAGTGTCAACGTTGTTTAGAATGTCAGCGCAAAAATTCTCGTTTCCTTTGGTCGGGAGTGAGGAGTTTTGGCACCATTTTTGCGCAAACTTTGCGCATGTTGAACGATTCGTGCAAAATCTGGCGAACACATTCTTTGTCGATTCCTGTTATTTCGGCAAGCCCTTGAATGCTCAGACGACGATCTTCGCGGATTAGTTTACCAAGTTTTTTCAATGTTTTCGTCCGTTTTTGACGTTGAGGGCCGTCCGGGGCGCGGATCGTCTTCGGTCGTTTCACGTACCTTTTTAAACCGTTCAAAAACTTGGGTGCGAGATAAACATTCATTCCCGTACACTTCAGGAGACAGTCTTCACGTCGTTAAGAGGCTTCCGCTAAATGCATAAAGTTTGCGGCACCCCACCGATACCTGCAACCTCAGCTATTCTCAACTGCAGGTTAGCCAACTCGCGAAACCCATTATCTCCACGGCGAACTTCATTATAACTCTTGCTAATGCCCGAACAATCGATAAACTGCTCTCCCCATTATAGATAGGTAAACAGCGAAGTTGCCAAGTCGGTAAGTTAAATACGTTTCGTCAGTTTAGTCGGTAGTTTCCTGCCTCGACACCTCCACTTATCCGTTAGTTGAGTTTGCGGCAGCTCCGCTGCATGCGCTGATAATAAGAATTCGGAATTCGGTGTGCATTCAACGTAATATAAAAGTGGTATTGTCAGTTGGGTACTACGTAATTGAAGAGGAAAAAGTTCACAATCCTTATCTATTAAGTGACCATTAACTGATCCGGTTATACACTAATGGAAAAGATTCAAAAAAATGGTCAAAAAAATTTTCCGAATTTTTAGTGATTTTTCAGAATGCTGTATCTCAGTGAAAAAATGGTCTTATCGAGGTCTAAAAAAAGCATTTTGAAGCTTCAAGTTTCTAGTTTTGAGATATTTCGGCAAAAAAAATTTTAGAGCTACATGTTTCGCGCAATTTTAGGAAGTAGTGTGAGAAAAAAATTTTGCGGATTTTTTTTTGCTCTTTTTTCAAGTCCACGAGCTTGAAAAAAAATTTTCTAACTTAGCCATGGTATGGATCGGATAGCTTGTTTATTCAGCTTCAATTTACTTTTATTTTAAATCTCGATACGACCATTTGTTGCTGAGATATCAAACTTTAAATAAAAAAAGACCATTTTGTCTTTGATCGACGATATCTCAGCAACCAATGGTAGCACAGAAAATCTAAGGGCAGTTCTGAAAACTGGAATCAAATCCTACAAGGTTCTGCTGCAATTTTTGAGGAGATTTTTTTTTATCCTTGACATGAGTGAAAAACTCGAGAAAAAAAACGGGTAATTGATGGTTTTTCAGAACATCAACGGCTGTAATTCAAATCTTCATGAAATTACTAATGTTGCATGTGCCTTTTACAGTTGAATATACCCCCAAAAACCATGCAAAGTTACATTACGATCTAACGAACAGTTTTCTTGTTGCAAACGGTCAAACTTTTGAAAAAATGTCACGTTTTTTGAGCTTAAACATGTCCTAATCATGGTTAAAGTGAAAAAAAAATTTTCGAGCTCATTCACAATTTTTTCCGCAAATACCGTTGAAATTTACAAAAAAAAATTTTAAAAAAACTTTTTGTTTTGAAAATTGAAAAAAAAATTGATTTTTACCACCGTCGGCTTTAGCATTACCCAATTACACACACACGTCTGTGTAAGAAGCGTAAACCAAAATCGATCAGAGATTTGTCTCCTAAGCAAATATGAATCAGGGTCGAAACGCGATTGGGTCATCAACTTTAATTTAAATTAAATTAAAAATTGATAGTCAAAAAAGTCAAAATAGTCAAAAAAAAGCGTAAATCCGATCGTGCAACCTACACATGGTATCAAAAATCAAAATTTTTTTTCAAGTTTTGGAAGCCTTTAAAAAATTTTTTTTTCATTTTCGAAAAAAAAAATTGAATTTTTTTTTTGTAAATTTCAACGGTATTTGCGGAAAAAATTGTGGGTAAGCTATAAAAAAATGTTTTTCACTTTAGCCATGATTAGGACATGTTTATGCTCAAAAAACGCGACCCTTTAAATTTTTTAAAGTTTAACCGTTTGCAACAAGAAAACGGTTCGTTAGCTCGTAATGTAACTTTGCATGGTTTTTGGGGGTATATTCAACTGTAAAAGGCACACGCAACATTAGTCATTTCATGAAGATTTGAATTTCAGCCGTTGATGTTCTGAAAACCCATCAATTACACGTTTTTTCCTGTTTTTTCAAATTCATGTCAAGGATAAAGAAAAATTGTCTCCTCAAAAATCGCCGCAGAACTTTGTAGGGTGTTTATTCCAGTTTTCAAAACTGCCGTTAGATTTTCTGTGCTACCGTTGGTTGCTGAGATATCGTCGATCAAAACCAAAATGGTCCTTTTTGATTTAAAGCTCGGTATCTCAGCAACAAATGGTCGTATCGAGATTTAAAAAAAAAGTAAATTGAATCTGAATAAAAAAAGCTATCCGGTCCATACCATGGCTAAGTTAGAACATTTTTTTTCAAGCTCGTGGACTTGAAAAAGAGCAAAAAAAACTCGCAAAATTTTTTTCTCACACTACTTCCTAAAAATTGCGAGAAACATGTAGCTCTAAAAATTTGTTTGCCAAAATATCTCAAAACTAGAAACTTGAAGCATCAAAATGCTTTTTTTAGACCTAGATAAGACCATTTTTCACTGAGCATTCTGAAAAATCACTAAAAATTCGGAAAATTTTTTTGACCCTTTAATTTTTCCATTAGTGTATAAAAGTGGTGTTGTCAGTTGGACACTATGTAATTGAAGAGGAAAAAGTTCACAATCCATATCTATTAAGTGACCATTAACTGATATGGTTATATTGTGTGATATGAATTGATACGGTTATAGAATGCAATAGCTAGCTATAGTATCTAAGTATTCGCTATTCACTAGCAGTGCGTCTGATATCCCCAAATCGAATATCCTTCCTTATCTGTGTCGGATGCGGATCGCCTGTCTTAAAGTGATCTAGCTGGTTAATCCAATAAGCGAGGCTGAAAACGGTATTGAATTAGTTAATTCCGAGGCGATTTCCTCGCGAAGGAAGGGGAGGCAAACTTATAATGTTGAATGACGTTGCCAAATTCGACGAAGTTTGGGGATGATGTTAAATTGTTCCGCGCAATGACTAAGTATACTAATTAAGGAAGTAAGTGAAGTTGTAGCAACGATAGGCAAAATAAATTGGATACGTTAATTAATAGGGTGAATTTCATAAATGAATATATCTCCCAATATTTTTTTTATCGAAATTAGGTAAGAAAGTTACAACCCGTTTTACACGATTTTTTTGTAGAATCTAAAAAAGCTGAAATATTTTTGTTTTAAATATGGTATATGAAGAAATATGTGTTGGTGACAATTGCTTCTGCATGTTGGACCATCTTGAAATGGATTATTATATATAGGGTGTCCCAAAAGCAACGTCAAGCCGAAAGGGGGCAACTGACTGCTCATATGACTTAAAATATACGAATATGAAAATGTTTTGGTTCTCGTGAGTGAAAAATCACTTCCTAATTCAATATTTTTGTGAAATGTCTTGAATTAATTATTATTAAAAAAATATTTATTTTTAAGGTATTGATTACTATCATCGTCCAAATTACTATTAAACCACACTAGTTATTCAAGGTAATTTCCCTGTGTCTAAAACTCAATATAAATTGGCTGTTATTTAGTTTTTGATTCTATAACTACATGTGAAGATATTTCAGATAAAACATGCTTAAAATATTGCAATATTAGTAAGCATGCAGCGTGAAGCAGAGCGTGGTGCGCAAAAAGGTACGATATAGAACTTTTGGGGCCGTTGTGACCCGACTGATCTCATTCCTTGGTCAGTACGTTTCACTGTTCCATTTGCGTCACGCATTGTTTTCACATTAGGCTATCATTACCGTAAATAAAATCCAGAGTAAGAAAGCAAAGTCACGAAAGCGGACACAATGCGCAAACTCAATCGAAATAATGAAACGTACTGACCAAGTAATGCTCTCAAGCTATATGTCTAACATTCACGGGCGATTAAAAAAAAATCATGACGTTTTTGTCAAATGCTGCTTTACGAAAATTCTATTTAGATATATATTTCGCTGCAGACGACGGAAACAGCAACATATCTTCCCGCCGTCACAACTTAAAATCGTTTGTGTTGCGGGTCGTATAAACGCCCAACTGCCGTAATGAAGCCATTAAATTCGTTACCAAGCGCATTGTGCACACACTTGTTAAAACGCTGTTAACCTATACAAATTTGCATATACTTAAACCGGGATTGTACAAAACCGCACAGGGAATGGCGATGAGATAATTACAGAATAAATTTCCCATTGGTTTTAATACATGTGTATATATATATATGAGTGTATATTGGGGGATATTATCCCCATTCAGGAGTGGAGCATCTGTTTAAACAGTTATGCCAATGATATTATTAACATCGTGTTAACACGGTCATTGGATGGTAAACAGATTTACAGCTAGGCGATAAGGGGGACAAAACCGTAACAGTCATTCGGTGGAGTTTAGAGCCGTTAATAATTGCATGAAGTACCGTATTCTGTCTTTTAAAACCTCTAAATGTTGTGGTGTGCTATTATACAGACTATTGCCTTTGAATATCCCCAAAGAATAAACCAGGGGCGTAAGATTTGGATATCTGGAAGGCCACTCTATCATCCCTCTTCTACTAATCCGACGCCCGGGAAAAATTCACTAAAGTAATCTCAGGTTGGGCAAAGAAGGCCAATAGGGTGGCCTCTGAGATCTTCAGATCTTACGCCCATAGACTTATTTTCTTTGGGCACATCTGAAGGCAGAAGGTTTTACCATGAGGACACAACATTTAGGATCTAAAGGACAGAATAGGTACAGCGCAAAATTAGACAATTACAGAAGACGTCATCCACAGTATACTCAGTGAATTTGTAAATAGGCTTGCCTATTGTCAATTATTCAATGGTTGGCAATTTGAGAACCAGTTGTCCCGATCTTTTATTTTATTTTTAATATTCCCATGTCATAATAAGTATTTGGAATTCTCTCGAAATGTGAGTTGGGGCAGTGTACGCACATAGACACTTTGAAGTTTAAAGACGTAGAATTTCTAACTCTGTATATAAGAATTCCGAAATCAATGATTATCTATTTCTAGTGACAGTAATCGTTTCACAATCTCCGTTTTAATTTGTTTTATTGATAAAGTTGAAGCAAAAATGTTTTATTATTATTTGTTATTAATTACTATACTAAAACATACGAATACGAGTAGTAATTTTTACGAAAATTGCAAATAATATTCCAATAAATCGATAAACACGGAAGTGCACTATAAATGCGAAAATTACTGTCATTCCATGTTTTAGTCACGCTATCAATTTTGGTATATTACCTTTTTTATCGGCAAAGCTAAATTTAATAAAACAAATAATGCGAAAATTATACTTTTCTCCATTTGTAAAAAAATATAGATAATATATAAATTGTACCTATATTTATTCATTCTGTAGACATTAACATTGGAGATGCAAATGTTTCACGATTCAAGACAATTTAAAAGTTCACCATATTTTACATTTATTTTACTTTATTCCATAGTAATTTAATAAGGTTTGCCTGAAAGGAGCGAGAGCAAGTTAGAAACATTTTAAATTCAAATTACGAATTCTCGTCTCCATAACGTAAATTCAAAAAAAGACGTCGTTAACTTCAAATTTAAAAGTTGAGTATCTTGAGCGTAAACCGTGTGATAAGTAGCAATCTTACTTATGCGCTGCGCTGAATATTCGGTCCGCCAATTCTACAACTTCATCAAGTTTCGGCTGGAAAGATTTACATTCAGAAAATGTTTCTATTTCAGTACAAGACATCTACACACATAGTGAATATTGTTGAGGCTAAAAATGGAGTCACAAATAAATACTAATTAACTACACTTCACATTTACATCATCTCTCAATGATGCCAACGTACGTGACGAAATGCGTAAGTCAAATACAGTGTAGTGTCTCGGTGCGCGGAACTGTTGTCTAAGGCTTTTATTTCTACCTGCCAAACGTAGCAGCTAGTCAATATAAAAGTGAGGATTGAAGCAAAATTCTAGTTTCTGTCAAGGTATGCTCATTAGAGTTCTCATAGTAGTATCTACTGTTAGAGTAATTATCCGGTACATCAATGTAATCAACAAATCGCTGAGATGAGCAAAATTCGCGAGGAGAGCATTTCAACAATTTCCGCCAATCAGCAAACACTAGTCCGATAAACTCGTCGACAACAATCACGTCATAGTAATAACTTTTCCCAAGGCTACAGTCGAATACTAATTGGGTAATTGAATTTTCCTTGTGTCCTCGTGCGACCTGAATCAATTCCAATCTGCCATCAAACGTTATCTGGTAAACAAGGCATCGAAAACGAGTTTTTCCTTGAACCCGACACAGTCTGGTCACAATCGTGTTTACAAACCATATAATGGCTGCGTACCATCACAGATTTACCTAAACGGATATTTCGCTAATGACGTCTCCGAGTTCAAATAGCCAGGGACTTCTAACATTTCATTGGTTCTGCACGAGTTAATTACTATTTGAACTTTGTCGAATATGTGTTGCCTTCTGGTGCCATTAGTATCAATCATTACTTTTCAAAACTTTATAAGCAAATTCCTGATATGTATATGCCACTGACAAAAATAATGAAACTGTGAACACAGGAAATATACCTATCTGGTTAGTAAATATGTAACACATCACTCAGTTCTCAAGTTCGTAGGATGACTAATGAAACAGCAACTTTCGGCAAAACAGCAAGGCAAAATTCGACTTTATTCATCAACACAGTCCCCTTCAAGAGTGATACATTCATTCCAACGCTTCTCTAACATTTCTATGCCTTTCTTGTATAACAATTTGTCCAACCCTACAACCCCAAAATACGCTTCAGTTTCAGCGATCTTCTCCACACTGGAGCCATATCTTCCGGGGAGCATTTTTTTTGAGATTCGGGAAAAACTAATAGTCGCCGGGGGCTAAATATGGAGAATACGGTAGATCGAAAAGAATTCAAGTGCAATTCATGTAATTTTGACATTCTGGCTATCGAGTTGTGACACGGTGCATTGTCTTGGTGAAAGAGCAGTTTCTTCTTCTTCATTTGTGGTAGTTTTTTCGCGATTTCGTCCTCAAAACGCACTAATAATGTTCTGTAATATTAACTATTGATGTCTTTTTTGCCTCGATGGAGCAGAGTCCGGATAACACTTGTCAAACCATTGCTTGGCTTGAACGGTATTTTTCCCATTAAAAATCAATGCTTTATCAACACACGAAATTCAGATTTTTCTATTGTTTTGAAAATTACAAAAGTAACGTCACTAAAACCACTGTAACTTGTAAACCAATGGCAGGAATGTCATAAAATTTTGACACGTTGAAGGTTAGTACTACCTAAAAATCATATGGATTTGTCAATAGTGGCGCCATCTATATATAATCCTACGAACTTATTGAGGAATGCAGTATAAAGCTATTGCACAATCACTTTCTTTGTTGTGAAGTAAAATTTATGTCCTGCAACAGTTTTTTTTTTTGAGCAAAAAGTAAAGAATTGATCAAAGTATCAACGGGAGTAGGATAAAAATGAGACTTCTGTGACAGAATCCTCACCCCGCTCTTCAATTAACCAATGAGAAGAGTGGCAAGTGCCGGTCACGTAGAAGGGAGGGGGTATTGTCGCAGAACTCTCGTTGCTACCCTACTCATGGGAATAACTACTCGAAGGCGATGCCAAAAAATACAGGCGTAATCAACAGCGCTTCTCGTAAATATTTTTTTTACACTTCCTGACGACGGGATAATTTATTAAAGTTGGATTTATGTGAATGACGCGAAACAATATATCAAAATCTCTGTTATATTCAGCATCAGCGTAATCGGCTTTTGTGGGGGTAGGAGGTACTATAATTGGGTGGATTGTGACACGCGTTGAAAATGATTAAAGTGTTCAGTTGCTACGAAAACAGCGTTTATGGAAGAATTATCGTTTATCCCAGAAACGATTCAGTATCAGCCTTTGTATTGAGTTTTTTTTTTATATTTGCGACTGTTCTACCTCAAAGAGGATGCAAAAGGCGCCTAATGGTTCATAAGTGTTGTGACTCCGTTAACACCAGAAACCAGAATAGAAAACACCTAGGATAGAAAGGGAGATGGACTAAAATCTTCGTTCTTCTCTATACTGCCTTTATAATACAAGTTTTGTATCATAAATTCAGATGGAAAAAAATAAATTATTGTTTTTCCCGACTGATCGTCATCAGCAGAGATAGAACAGAAATTGGATTTTAAGTTGATTTAAAAATGCAATGTCTTTATGTCTCATTAGAATGGAATATTCACCTAATTTACCTATTCTAATTTAAAAATCACTTTACCTTTTCAATTGTTTGTCATATTCCAAAAGAAGAGTCCGAAGTAGCGCATCAAGTGTGTTCGGCATTTACAAACCCCCCTTTGTGTTTAACAAAATACGACCCTGTCCGCATAATTGGAGAATTTACACATTTACAGATGCCATTTCGAGAGCCCAAAGTGATTATTTAAAACACTTACGGTGGGATAAACGCGACTCGTGGAAAATAAAATATAGATAAATTAGCATTTTTATCCACTAACGCCCCCTATGAATTATTTAGGAGTGGTAAAGGAGAGAAACAATATCGTCACTGGATTATTTTAAAAGACTCTCATGAGTAACATTTGCAGTTTCAACTAAAGATTTAGTTTAAACTGGCTATGGGTTTCACTTAAAACTAAATTGCAACTCAACACTTTTGTGTTAGTATCTCAGCAGGGCATTTAAATGTGCTTTCTTGCTTGTAACGATTCAGTTCTAGTGTTATTAAAACACAGAATGGCTCAAGAGGCAAGTGCGAATTGCATCCGGTGGCAACGTTACTGCACTTTATATTAGTTGATACGGCGGTGCTGCTCATACACAAACGATGCTTTGTTTTCTGAATTATTATTATTTCCATTTGAATCTAAACTGTAAAATTAGCAATCAATCTGAAATAATTGCAAAAAGAAATTGGAATCTTGTTGCCACACCAATGAGATTTTAGTGTATCTATGGAAAACAAATGTTTTATTATGACAACTATTGATACATTGCAATTTAGGGGTTATTTTTCCTCTTAACGTGGGAGTCAATAAATAAATTATCGCATATGATCACCAAAAAAATTCCAAAACATGCATTCGGAAAAGTCTTAATGACAAGGAAGCCAATGTTTGGTGCAGTTCCACAGCTACTTTCATCATTGATCCATAATTTTCTGATCGACCAGGAAAAGACTTGTTAACTGCTGTTCTTTATGGTCGCATTATAGGACCTTTTAAAGGACTTATTGGCCACCAGGAGCACCTGAACTGGACCCTGCGAATTTTATCATTGGGGTTATTTAAACAATTCAGTATTTAGAATACGACCAAAAACTCTGAGAGAATTAAAAGACTCAATCCTACAAACGAAAATATCTCGTATTGACCGAACCGTGAAATAAACTTCACAACACGTGTTACTATTATTCATTGTCTTACGGCTCGTAGTCATGCGACGCCGAGAAAGAACCCTCAAAATGGCCGCAAAAACCTCAACGGCAGAGAGGGATTATTGTGATTTACTGTGAAAAGTCAAGTACAATAGGAGGCGAAACGGAGCGTGAGGCATGGGAATATGAACAGCAGCGGACTAGGTGAGTCTGGTCACGAAAATTAATGGTTCGCCGAGATGCCTGTGTCATCGCCTGCTTCTTACTCTCCTATTGTCGCGCAGGCGGATGAAAATATAAAGGTGAGCTTAAATTATAGCCCTCCACAACGACGAATGAATAAATAAACGAACTCTTTATGTGTTCATTCATTAGCAGCAAACGAACATTCTCATTCGTGGTCGAGCCATTAGAGTAGAATGGGGTAGAATAACGCTTTGAATAAAAATACTCACAACGTCAATATTCCAGGAGACTCAATTTGGTTTCTACAGGAACAACTCTTCACACTTTAATAGAGGTACTTAATTCTTAAACGAAGTATTTCCGCGTCGATGGACAGGTGAGCGAAGGTATCAATTAGAATGGCCTGCTAAGTCGTCTGACCAAACCTCTATGGACTTCTTTTTGTGGGGTTATCTAAGACACACGAGGTGTGGCTATTAAATAACCGAACTGCTGTCATAACACTTTTTATTCGTTACCAATTACAGTAGCAACATTTTCGCCTTCAATGTACTCCCCTTGGCGATCTCTACACCGCTCCATACGACTTTTCCATTGTTAAAAGCAGTGCTGGAAGTCCGCTTCTGTCATCTGGTTCAGAACCTCCGTCGCTTTTGCTTTAACCGCTTCCACACATTCTAATCTTGTCCGCTTCAGTGTCACCGTGTCTAACAAGCCTGAATCAGTGTCAATGTTGTTTAGAATGTCAGCGCAAATATTCATTCTTGATTCCTTTTGTTCGGGAGTGAGGAGTTTTGGCACCATTTTTGTGCAAACTTTGCGCATGTTCAACGATTCATGCACAATCTGATGAACACATTTTTTGTCGATTCCTGTTATTTCAGCAAGCCCTCGGATGCTTAGACGACGATCTTCGCGGATTAATTTACCATTTTTTTCAATGTTTTCGTCCGTTTTTGACGTTGAGGGCCGTCCGGGGCGCGGATCGTCTTCGGTCGTTTCACGTCCCTCTTTAAAACGTTTAAACCATTCAAACACTTGTGTGAGAGATAAACATTAATTCCTGTACACTTCTTTTAACAAAGCTTCTGTAAAAGATTTTCCCAGTTTAACAAGAAATTTGAGATTAACATGTTGCTCCATCTGAGCACTTAACACTTTTCGACGCGTCACTGCTGTGTAGACTAATTCAAACGACTGCTACAGTCAAACTGAGCGACCCACTAACTTCTCCAGTGAGCTCAGGGTGGGGAAAGTATCACCAGACACAGTTTTGTTCAAACTTGTCGCGACACGTTCTCAGCGCGATGGTAGCAGCATCAGTTCGGTTATTTAATAGCCACACATCGTTGAATGTATTTGAATAAGCCCAACATTATAGAAGAATTGAAAAATAAATCAGATATGAAATTTACAAATACCCCTGAATACCAGAAACATTAACCGTTTTTTATAAGTAGATGAATATTTATGGATGCGTTTTATGATACTCGACAGTAAATTTGTCAATAAATGTTGACCTCGAAACAATTTTCGTTGAAACTGGTGAAAAAAACTCTAAGAATATTCTAGTTTCTAGATTTTAAATTACATTTAAATCCATAGTACGCATTTTCAACGTACTTCTCGAGGAATTTTTATATTTCATCAAGTGTGTTCCATTCTGTACCACCTCAGGCAACCTTTTACCAAGTTTTTAACCCCATTTTTTAAAATCACATGTCACCGTACGATTCAGCGAACGAAATCGAATACTGAATACATAAAATATCAATTTTATAAATCCCATGCCTCTTTTCACGCGTGAGCGTTGGTATAATATTTCATATTTCAGGTGTACGGTAATGTGCGATGACAAGGGGAAGACAGATGCGAACAAGCAGCTACAAAGTGCTACAAAACCACGCGATATAATGTTATGGTGTCGGCTTCACTATACATTAACAAGATCATAGCTGCACGTGGCCAGATTGTGGTGGTAGATACTGGTCCATTACAGACTCAAGAGAAATCAATATTGATTTGTTTTTTCTTTTGCTTTTTTTTGTGTAAATGGTGTTCATTCAGTATATCAATTATTGTACGTAATTTATAAAAATCCTAACACACGTCAATTTTAGATTCTGAAATTTGTCCCTTAAATACAACCCCCTTGTAGTAACAGTTGCAACCACCAAATTTTTAAACTGGATGTAGGAGTTTGTGATACCTCATTTGAAACGTCTCATCATTCTCTATTCAAAAGTGATGTGGTTTTTAACTTTGTTGCAAAAATTACCAGCAAAAAAATGTGTGATTGACCAAATTCGCATCAATTTTGTTACTGATAATATAAATAATCTCAATATAGAAGATCCTCCAAATATGGGACTCGAACGCATTGGTAGCATCCTAATCCAAAACAAAAGTATCTTCTAACGTTAGTTAACATCTGCGGGGTAATTGACCTAATTGCAAGCGTTATGCCTCTTTTTAAGTCAGCAAGTTTAGTTTTCTGTACAATTCTTTCCACGAATCCCCATAAAAAAATCTAATGGCTTAAGATCAGGTGATCGTACTGGCCATTCTAGCGATCCTCGCCTCTTTATCCACCGAATTGTAAATGTTAAGTCGAGGTACTGCCAGACATTGATTAGGTAATGTGGTGGTTCGTCTTCCTGCTGGAACCGTATTATATTAGCTGAAACTTGTGGGTGAGCTTGAGAAGGACATAAGTTTGCCAAAGTTGGCATGGCATTATTTGGAAGCAGTGCTAAATAGTTGTCTTCTTTTAAAGTTTCATAAAACAAAAAGGAATCGATGACATGGTCTCCAATTATTCCTGTCCAAATATTAACATCTTTAGTATTTTGTATGTATTTTTATTTAGACCAGTATTAAACTGATTTGGAAATATGGTGGTGAGCTATCCTGCTGCATTCGATTGTACTAAATGTTTATGATGCAAAATAATATACACATTTTATGAAATGATATACTGATTAGAAAGTATATTTGATGGAAAATCACATACAAAAATCGAAAAATAAAGAATATTTATCACTTAAAGATACATTTTAGATATAACATTCTTTCAGCATACCGTAGTAATTATAATCATTAATGTAGAGCACAAGCCATTAAGTATCTCATTAAACGAGATAATTTTCATTCGCATTTCTAAAAATAGACGTTATAATTTAATGAGCAGTGAAAGCTAGGCTGAAATTCGCAAAAATAGAACCAGCAATAAAGTGTGTGGGTATATAATTATTCACCGTACTTTGGAAAGATGTTAATTTAATACAAAAGCACAAATTAATCCAAAATTATGGAAATTCGTACAAGGGGCTGGAAAGAATTTAAGTGTTCTGGTTTAAAACGAAAGCTAAAAATAAAAACAAGATGCTAATTTAAGAATATTTTATGGGCTTTACGATGGATTTTTCTCCTACTAATAAGCTGAAATCTGCATTATATTTTTTTGATATATAATCTGATTGCTTTTTAGATTTGTTATAAACGAAAAAAAAAACTGATTTTTCGGGGAGTCCCCGAAAAATCAGTTATCAGAATCCGGCAAGTTATTTTACCAAAAATTAGTATATGGTGCAACAAAAATGTGTTTCTGAAAAACCGTCTCTTGAAATCCAACAGATATACATAGTTGTTTCTTTATTAAGTTGGTCACTCTGTACAATATGGTTCTCAAAATTGTAATAGTGAAAAATATATAGCATGTCCATCGTATGGTGTTTTTTGTACTTAGTAATGAATTATTTATTAGTGCAGAACACAGTATACTTCTTAAATGTCTTCCTTTATTCCACGCGAGTAACAGAACACCGACAAGAACATCATAATCGTAATAACCGTTTCTCCGAGAAAGAGTCCATAAATCATTTGCAACGTTAGTACCGGGATTTGTCAAAATAAAAAATATGAAACGTCCCTCTCCGCTTTTCCAGTCTATTTTCCTTTAAAAATGAACTCACAGTTGTAATCCACTCAAGACGGTAGACATCTGTAATACCAAAATCCCATTGTCTGAGCGAAGTATTACAAATCTAGGACGGTTTAAATATGACGGACATCTCCAATTGCTACAAAACGCCCGCCTGTAGTTTGTGTCGGAATATTTCGCTGCAATCTTGAAGGTTTCAGTTTCGTCCACAGGGATTGTTCTAGTAGAAGAAAATGTAATATAGATGATAGATTTACATAATATTCAACAATTGTAAACAACGTACATACTGTCACCAACGAAAGTCATATTTCATTGATCTGATAACATTTTTAGTACAGTTCTGATTTTGTTTTGCTCCTGATATGATTACATTCATTCATACATCTAAAAAGTCCAGATGATATGTCGACTGTGTGTTGGAAACGTTGGTGAGATCTCAGTAGTCATGTAGATACTCTGATTTTCTGAGCTATTCACAGAAAAACATCGCAATTTTACTTTGTTAGCGATGCATTTTCACACAATCGACATGTTATCAGTTTCAACTTATCAAGCGCAGAATTTCACAAGCCATAATCATATCAGGAGCAAAAAAATCAATACTATAGTACAAATATTTTCAGAATATAAGCAATCTTCAAAAAGTGGTTGTATGATTTTCTTTGCAGACTGTATATATATACTCAAGTTTTTTTATTTATAATACGTTTTATTTTGCGTACCAGGTCACCCAGTTTTTATTTTCACGCATATTCATCAAGTTATGACCGAGCAATGCTTCTGAAACCAATATGAGTGATGTATTATGATGTAAAACTCACGCTGAGTTTTAAAACTTTCACGAAATACGTTTTTCATCTAGCCTGACAATCGTTCAATACAAGGCCCATTTTTCTTTTTCTTTGCGCATTATCTCTTAACAATGAAAATATTCACTCTCACAGACTGGAAATATGCATATAATGATAACTAAAAAGCGATTTAATTTGAATCGGAAATTGAAAAAGTTCAGATTTTATCCTACTTATTAAGGCAAAGTTTCCCCAATGCAGTCAATAATTCCAGACTTTAGTCGATAAAAGAAAACTTTTCATTTGGGGGGTTTTTAAACGGATTTTCTTATACACTGCAAGTCAGAAAACTTACCAGCAGAAAATTGTAAATGTACAGAATCCTAGAAACTCATGAATGAAGTTCGTAAGTTTGGTTCCGACAGGAATAGCAACTAGACATACACTCTCCATATAAATTATTAACATCTCTAATTCACTATTTTATGGACTTTCATCTCTACATGAATTTTGGTGTTTTATTAATGTCTTTCTTTGAATCTCATATGAACAATCGACTTATATATGAAGCAGTAGTGTTACTGAATGATGAAGGAATATACAATAATGTATTTCAAACAATCCAGTGTTCGTCCAGTAACTGGTCTAGGTTGCATTGAATTTAACAACAATTTCTTCCTTCGTGTATATCCGGTATCCAAAACCAGATAAGTAATTATTAATATTATTAATTTCAATTATTTAACGTTGATAATAATTTGCAAACTGTTTCCAAGATTTTCTGATGAGGCAGACTTTTTTGGAAGTTCCATTAATTTTTTCTTCTATTATAGGCTTCTATTTAGATTCAGTAAGCACTTCCTAAAACATCTCCATGAAACAAGGTCATGCACAGTGCAAAAGCAACAAGAAAGCTGACAAACTGGTTCGGACGCTTGCAAGTAATTTTTGGACCAGCTGCCAATAGTAGTCAACAATTTGCAGCAATTATGCAAATGATCAAAGGAAACACTCACGAAAAATGCAGGAAGATGTGGGTAAAGAAATAACTAGTTGTCGGTTTGTTCTAGCATCTACTTTGTAACTGTTCAGCGGTCTCATCAATGACAGATTTCATATTGGGAGAGTCATTCATGGCCACTTTTTTTCTGAAAAATTGAATTACAACAGCTGTTGGCGCCGCTGCTTGTAAGGTGAAAAATGTAAAAACCATATTTATGGGAAAAGCGAAGTTCTACTCCTCTGACTAACTCTCCGAAGACCTTTCCCCATTATCTCCGATTTTCCGGCTTAGACAAAGCCGCCTCGATAAACTCGCTCGTCATCCGAAACGATCAGCCATCATGTAGATGCGGATCTCGTTTGTACCGATCGCACGTTTGCCTTAAGACCTAACGGTATGGAAACAAGCCTTCGCCTGCTCGGAGGCAATTATTCGTTTCGCATGCCTTCGGGTCATGGATCGAGGATGCATTGCGGGTATGCGGCTTGCATTTAATCCCGTTTAATTTTAACGTCGGCGCTGGCCGAAACGGCGTTTAAGGGATTTCTCTCTCAGCGACAAAACAAATAAAACGACGTCTACACACCCCAGGGCATCCCAGATTTTGCTCGACCTAGTAAACTCTGCAAAATAACCTAGCCTGTTTTTGACTTGTTTATCACCTTGAAGGTCATTTGGAAATCAACTGTCTATTTCTAAATGAGCGCTTATATTTTTTTATTTCAGCATGATGCACTAAACTCACCAACACCATTCTAGTAACTTTTTTCTAACACTTCTTCAGTTTTCGAAATAATCAGTATGAAAGTACTGAAAACACGTATCTTTCTTAGTAGCAGAAGCACTGGCGGTTGGTGAAATTGACAAATTGCACCGCTCTACTTATAACATTAATATAAAACATCATGTATTTATTTCTTCTCCATTCCTATTTGAATCGCCAACCACTTCCAGCCAACTCACGTCCCTTCAGTACGTAGCATTCCAACATATGCGACACACAGAGAAATTGCTACTTATAATACTTATATTTAAATTGCACCGCTCTACTTATAACATTAATATAAAACATCATGTATTTATTTCTTCTCCATTCCTATTTGAATCGCCAACCACTTCCAGCCAACTCACGTCCCTTCAGTACGTAGCATTCCAACATATGCGACACACAGAGAAATTGCTACTTATAATACTTATATTTAAATTGCACCGCTCTACTTATAACATTAATATAAAACATCATGTATTTATTTCTTCTCCATTCCTATTTGAATCGCCAACCACTTCCAGCCAACTCACGTCCCTTCAGTACGTAGCATTCCAACATATGCGACACACAGAGAAATTGCTTGAGTAACCAATCGGAAGGGCTCTTCGAGACAGCTGTTTATCGGCTAACGCTAGCCGGAAGTACGGAGAGCAGCCAGCATGAGTCGTATCCTCACTTCCGCACTGCTTGCAGACTGCTGCTACAAACACTGCAATGCACTACGGAATTGAGGGCACGCACTCCGAAGACGTGCAGTCCAGAACGGTTTAATTTGATCCTTCCGCTTCGTCTCGGACATCTGGCAGGATGTCGGGTGTAAGTGTGCTCGGAAAATCGATAAAGGGCCACGTGGTGGAAGGTATTAAAAGGGCAACTTGCTACGTCTCATAAATATTCAACACTTACCTGAATCTGAGAGACATATGATTTCGTTGATGCTTATTTAATTTTTGATATTGTGTACATTCACAAATCAGGCCATAAAGTCATTTGGTTTATTAAAAGGAACTGCGACCAGAAAACGATATATCTCAGAGAATTTTCAGCAATGCTTAACCTATGTACTTAGACAGTTGGTTTTAACGGTACTTTTAAACGGAAAGGTATTAGCGATTTAGGCAAAATTTTGTTCCCGTATATGCATTCTGATATCCCACCCCTCTGGAAAATAATATTATGTTGTGATAAATATTTATGTTGTGAGATAAATTCAAAGAGATATACAGGGTGTGACAATTCAATTATGACTTCCAAATTTTTTTGTGGAAAAACAATGGAAAAAAAAACGTACGTATAGTGGGGTGTAGATAGAAAAGAGGAATGTATTGAAAGGGAGCACAACTGGATGGAGGGAGCACAAAGGGACTGAGTTATTCATAAAATAAAGTCCATTTTTTAAATGATCGATTCGACTACATTGACCAATGTTTTATGTTTAAAAAATCCCGGGTTTCGCCAATCAATTAGTCATCATTAGATGATTGAATTAATCATAATAAAGATATAAAATATTTCAAATATGTACCAATGACCTGCACGTTTTTAAAAACGGAGACAAAACTCTAAATTAGGTTTAAATAAAATAAATATAAACAGCTCTGATGTAATAACACTAAATAAGTGGTACCTCATATCTAATCTAAAGTAAGTAATATTTCCGTAAAAGCAACAAAGGGAACATTATGTTAAAACATTTACTACGCACGACTTATTTCAGGTTCCAAAGAAGGATATTTTTAATGCGATCTTCCATAATAACGAAACTGAACGTTTTTCAGCAAGAGCTTCTAAATTATTTGCTCTACTGTTTTGTTTTATCGCCCACTAAAAATTTTTAGTAGCCTGTGGGAGAAGCAAATGAATAACAAACAAGAGAATGGCATTTCTGTGGGTCTTAAAAGAGGTTTATAGGGCAAACTTATTGCAATATTGAAACGAACGCTTTTGTAGCAATGAGGCGACTAGATCAAGATATTATTAATTATAAATTAGACCTGATATAAACTAGATGATATTTTCCGATTTTTAATACGGCTGGAAATACAAATATACCTGCTACCTATAAAAATGGAATCAAGGAAAAAAAATTCCAGTTCCCGCCATACCAGGCGGAGAGAATGGGAAAGGGGGAAAAGAATATTATGTCGAACTTTTTGTTCTTTTTCCGTCTTGGTGCAATTATTGTCCCAGATCCAATATATAGTTTAGAACTGCCTGAGGATACGAGGCATATTGGAGAAATGATCTGGAGTGCAGTTTATATCCAATCTATTAAGTTGCCATCCAAGTGGAGTTTTTCGGCATTATAAGTAAGTTTCATATTTGTTGTAGTTAGTTTGCTAACAAAAACAAAGTTAGATATTGTGGTTATATGGCTTAGCGAACATTTCTAATTGAAAGGATTATAAGCTACACTGTTCATGAATATGTTACACACTCTATAACAACCCATTAAATCAAGCTGTCTTAATTTTCGCCAGTTTTGATGGTAGAGGCACAATTCTCCTGAATTTTTCAATAACATCGCTGCATTTCGTTCAACGACATACTATAAAGCATCGAGGTATTTTCTCCGCGATATTGGATGCCGGACACATACATGGAGCGAACGATTTTCGCGTTAAAGGCAATAAATATTAAAAAGAACTTATAGGCCGACATATATTCCATATAAAAAAGAAGACTTCTAGAATCACCATAATATAATTGGTGTCACGTATTTAACAACATTCAGCATTGATAGGTTTTTGTTGAACTATGTTGAGCTTTAAGACGGAAGCAAACATAGTGCTTCAAATGACTTTCAGAAGAAGCACTGAGTCAGACCCAAGTTCTGGAATATTTTGCGCATTTCAGAAGAGAAGAATATTCAAGATCATCTGCATTCTGGACGCCTTTCATACAAAATCTTGAAACTTCGACAAAAAAATCAACGAGAACAACCATATCGGAACCCTCTACTTCAATCAGGCAGGGCTCTTTGGCGTTAAAAGTCTAGATCATTTGAAGGCTTAAATTCTTAAAGAATACTGCTTTTGCTTTTAGGATTCATAACACTATTGTAACTGAGTATCACTTGAACTGAGTAGAATTCTTCATCAAGAATCGACATATTTTCCAATATAATCTAGCCTTCTAATTTACTCTGCTAATATAGTAATGGAGATCTCAGACTGAGAAATATCGGATACAACATCCGAGAAACAATGTTCGAAATCACTATTTTAGTGCAACAAACTGCAAACGGGTTTGCTTTATTTACATCTACACGGGCATTATTCGAATCGAATCGAGAAACTTTATAACTTCGGCGTAATCGTTTTGTAAAATGAGTTCGATATAAACCTAGTGCATAACCTTGGAACATGAACAGCCATTTGCAAGTTTAATACGTACTAAATAAGGAAGAAATGGCTGCTAGTAAAGCTCACAGCAAAATTTAAAGTCGTGTGGTTTTATGGGAATAGGTGTATAAGCAACTCGTGATACAATTTAGATTTTTCTCAGGATTAGTAAACATTTTCATTTGCCACATTGGTTGTAAACTATTTCAATAAATAATTAATTTTCCTTTTTTCCAAAATATTGCTTTTTACCAAAATTGTGGCAATGTTTAATGGACTAAACTCCTCCATCAGCACCTTACATCATTATATGTTTAAAAAATACTATAAATGGGACTATTAATACCCAACGGTTGTAAATTTATGCCTTCCCCTCCAAACAATGGTTTCGAAATTCCGCCCCCAAAATTCGTACACTCTCGATGCTAAACGATCGATTAAACTCTTGGGGGGTATTACATAACATTGGCATTGGAGTCGGCCAACATAAATGCATTATCATTGTAAATTTAACAGCTTTTCGAGGGTATATTTTCCCCGCAGGTTACTTGACTGCAGTAGCGTCCAGCTGAAGCCACTAAAACTCAAATTTCGTTAAAATACGGAGCAATTTTTTTATCACAAGAATAGGATCTGGTTATATATTAAAGTAGTTACATGAATGAGAAATTAGAATAAGAAATTGGTCATATTGACCAAAAGCATACATATTCAATGACTATTTTCTTAAAAGGCTTTTTAAAATGGACTTATTTTGATTCATGACACACATTCTTTAACGTAGTTGAGATATGGACCAATATGATGGACAGTTTCTCTACACCAATGACTTGAGACCCACACCATATTTTAGGGGGTGGTTACTAGACCTAAGTAGAAGGCTATAATGGCAAAAAATATTCAAGGAAAACTTGCGAAATTTTGGTAAGTGTCTGGTATCTGGTTTCCAAATCTTGGAAACGGTTTGCAAAATATTTGCGAAATATATTTTTTTTTTTATAATCACCGAGTGAATACAATTTTTTTTATACTTGTGATTTTTGCTAAATTCTTATTTTGCGTAAAAATTTTTTTTAAAATCTAACAGGAGAAATGTTGGGATAAAATAAAAAATTCAAATTACCATAACATTTACAGATCTCAAAATGTCAAGAAAATCACAAGTATAAAAAAAATATATTTACTCGGCGATTATGAAAAAAAAAAAACATTTTGCAAACATTTTTCAAGTCGTTTCCAAGATCTGCCCGGAGGCAGATTTCAGTTTTCCCTGAAGATTTTTTGCAATTATAGCCTTCTATTTAAGTCTAGTAACCACGCCCTAAATTATGGTGTGGGTCCCATGCCTCCTTACGAAAATACTAATAATAAAATAGTGAATATTCGAATAAACGTACTAGTAGCTATTCGAAACTAGTAGTATTCGAATAAAGCGCTCTGTACATTTCGAGGTTCTATGAAATATGTATGTCGATTGTATGAAACGATTCCGAGCCGGACCTGCTTCTAAAACCGCAGGTGTTCCGACTCGAGTGGTAAAAATGCTATTTCAAATTTCAATCCAACAGCTCCATCGACAAATCTAATGCTTGCCATACGCCTGCGCTAGCTACCGGATCGCGATTGGTTACCACCTCATATTAAGCGGTAGTGAGGTCTACTCAACAAAGAAGTTAACTCTCATCACTAAATAGAAATAATGTACTTACAAAACTTCTTATTTTTTCAGAGGTGGAAAATTGGTATTTAGTATATGGCAGAACAGAGACGCATATAATTTCTCACACAGTCGGCATTATTTATGGCAAACGCGGTGAAAAAGTAACTAAAACGAAGGTAATGTAAAGTGGAAAATTAAAATTTCTACATTCTAGTGCCTTACGAGTTCACGCTAGGTCGACAACGTATTTCACGCGGTTTTTAAAAGGTAAATGTTACACCTTTGCTATTCCATCCGAGAGGAGAAATAAAAGAAAAACATTTTCTGTGCTCTTTCCGATGGTGTTCATGAAATTCCTCCAAAAAATTATTAATCATGGAAAAAGCAGTTTAAAAAAAAAAAACATTTTTTTTGCACATTTTTTTTTAAATCAAATTTTCAAGAGGTGTCCAGTCTGCAATGGACCTGGAACCTCACTAACCGGTGGAATACATGTTTGAACTTTAAGTATACGTGGTTTAAAGATCGATCTTTTGCCTTATGCGTTCAAAATGTCGCCTGAACTGCAAAATTTTTGCGTAAAAATTCAAGAATTTTTTATTGGAAAATGGTTAAACTATGGAATTGCCAGAATGCAACCCAAATTAGGAAAAATCTGTTAACCTCGTACACTCACTGTATGCATTAATTTTTTTCTTACTAACTCACCTCTTTCTCGGATATTCCATACTTCAAAAGCAATAATGCATGTAGCTAGATGATTTTCCTACTTTGAGGTAGTCAGTTCGTGCATACTTGCTAGACTCCTTTGATCTCTCAACTTATTTATATCCAAAACTTCGAAAGGCACTTGACTGCTAAATACCGTAGAGGCGGCATTCAAGCTTGTCAAAACAAAATTGGAAGCTTTTTGAACGAAACCACGTTAAATAAAATCAAATTAGTACATTATATACGCTAAAATATCGATTCAAGTTTTTAGAATACCTACTCAATTAATTATTAATCAATTAATAGTTTCAAATAGTTTCAAATTAGTAAGTTTCACAGACTGTTTCGTTCCTTGTGCAATTTAGTAAGTTGTCAAACTAACATAAACCTAAATCATCAATGCATAAATTTAAATATTGACGCCTTGATTAAAAATAGATGTACCGTTGTGAATATATTTTCCAATTGGCACAAAATCATTTATGATACTACAAAATTTCAAAATATAAATTAACTGGCAACGGCCTGAGAGTTATTACAATGTTTGGTCCCTGGACGATTCCAACTGCAACCATTGTTTAACATGCAAAAACAAAATTATCTTTCAGCAATTATTGCAGGTTTAATAACGGTTGCCAATTCATGCAGTTTTGCAATGAATAATTCAATCTTCCAATTATATATATCGTACATGAGGTAAAAACGAATTACGCTTTGATATGTTGACTTTACAGCCAGTTCACCTGGTTAATTATACGTTGGATCGTTATTCAGTTTGATATTCGGTAATTCACGAATAACGTGTTCACAACAGCATGCGATATTTATTTTTATACACACAACAAGCCAACAAGCGTCTCTCTAAGCGTCTTGATTTTTATTTTATTTATGATCACTTTTACACAGCAAAAGTATAGCAATCTACTGTGCAACTTACAGTCGATAAGAGGTTCGATAGACAACATTTGCGGAGTCAACGTATAGCCAGACAAAGTTTTTGATATATTTACACAGCCTGCTACTATGACAAAAAGTTTCAGTCACAGTCAAATGACGTAATAACATTTTTAGACATCCTTTGCAACATTGACGCACTACCATTCACAGTTTTTGACGTATTTTAGTGCATAAACTGTCAGCTCTGTAGGTTTCAAATATAATAAATATTGAAACTTTAAATAATATTAATACTTTCCAATGTTTTCATTTTATACATTTTTACGAAATCAACATTTACTAATAAAACGAAGGCAGGAAAACTTTTCAAGCGGTGTTAATTCAGCCTCCGAAAATTGTGTCAACAGTGACATATAATATTAATCGTAGTGCCGTTGCAATCCTTTTGGGTGTTTAGTACCATCATGGATTCAGAATTTCTATACTGCGTTAGCGTGCAGTTGACATCGCGTGATTGATGACATTGAACCGGTTGTGTATAGAGTGTACTGTATAAGCAAGACCTGCACGGTATTTTTAAAGCAGACTCTTTCCTTCGTTGTATTTACGTATACTGATGATACGATCCAATTAGAGTCCAAACAAATGTCTTTACTGCAACTTTATCTCTTAATTTGTTTTAATTATATTTGTAGATAATAAACCAATTCTCGAAGTCAGAATTACGTAAGAATTTCGTTTCATACAGCTAAGTCGATGTACACCCCCATAGCTACGAAAACGTACTGAATCCCACTCAAATTCGGCGATAGGCGTGTGGGCAATAATCCTCTCCACTTTCTATTAGGTCTCATACGTTTCTAATACGTGAAAAAGCGTGAAACACTGTTGCATCTAAGTGTCTTTGTCTATCCTTACTGGTGTCTTTTGACTTATTCTCTTCTACACATGTATCGCCAATATGTAAAGGTGCAATTTCCTAGGGTGTACATATATGTTAAATATACAGATGATACGCTTTTAGTTCTTGTCGTCCTATTGGATTACGTACCACACTTTTTATACTCTTCCCTTTTGGTAATGTATCGCCGCAGTTATAAAATAAAATCCGACCGCCTTTTTTGTAGCATAATGTTTCCCTCCACTGCCATATTCGGGGCCCATCGATAGATCTGGAACGAATCAAATCGTTCGACATAATCGGGCCCTAAAACCTCAACGCCAGAATTTACCGAAACCGTTTATCAAAGTTCAGCAAGCGCGGCCATTTATTTTGTCAATAATGATCATTTATTTTGGCGCATGCTAAATGTATGGCCCCATCGGACGTCCTGCTCCGAATGGAGCAGTAATTACTCTCGTTCTACTGATAAATTTGGTGGCGTACTATGATCGGTCGGGATTTTAAAATTGCGACTCGTTTTTAATGCTGGAGGGATAGTTTCTCTCCCTGGAATTGAGCATTTTGTGTAAAAGCTTTTAGACTAAACGGGTCCGATTGAACAACGAGCATGATTTACATTTAGTGCTGATTTTTTGGGCAATATTGGCGTTTCTGGAGACGCGTCGATCTAGTAAAAGGTTGATGAACGCTGCGCCGAATGGTTTTTCTTTTTTGGATGAAAATTCAAATTCAACTTTGTCAAGCATCGCCTGTGAAGTGAATTGGGACCTCCAATTTTTCATAGAAGAACGGCATTGGAATGGAAGAATGGTATTGGAGGAACGACACTTTTACATAATCAAAATGGAAGTCATTTTCAACTCTAGGAAGTCAGTTTCTATTTTCAAATTAGTTTTTCTTTTCGCAGTTTCGTGCTCTCTCAAAAAAGCGCAACACCGAATCCTTGTTTACTGCGTTAAAAATAAATTCCAACCCATTACATCTGAGATGAAAGAACTCGATACGGATCGCGATTCGAGAGGGAAAGAAATCGTGGAACTTTAGAAGTTTTGTAAACAGAAATAAATCTACATGATCCTTACTCGATTACAAACATGTAGATATATGTAGGTTGTGGCACTGTGACTTTTATGGTATTGGGGATGTAGGATAAGTAGGGCAGACAGAGTTTAAAAAGAAAACTTGTGAGGGACACAGCAAATGTTGGAAGTTTTTTTTATGGAAATAGTTGAATTCTTGTGTTCTGAAAACATACACAGAGAAAAGGGTTTCTTTAAACTCGAAGTTGGAGCTCCTTTGGAGTTTATTTCACTAAACTAAAACAAAAAACTTTAAAGTACGTTAGAAGACATTTATTGATGTAGTCAAAAGCACCGTTGACGCATGACGCTCAGTTTGCTAGTCTGCTACGTTCTCGTCGACATCAGTCATATTTTATATAGATGTTGTTTGCGTCATTTGTTGTTAGTGTGTATATATATTATTCTTCAACTGTCAAGTTGTTGGTAAGCATAAAGTGGAGAAGCGTGTTCGTAGTTCCCAAACAGCATTTAAATGTCAACATATCCTTTTAGATTGTCTTTAAGTGTGTCCACAAAAATGTGCTAAATTAAAGGTGTACAAACAAGTTTCCGCCGGTTTTAATAAAAAATTGGGAATTTATTGTGAAAGGACGGTACCTAAAGTATTGTCCATCGCTTGCCACCACTTTTTCCCATCTTTCTGGTAGCATGCGCATACCGCGTCGGAAGAAGCTTCATCTTTTGAGGCAACGAATCGACCCAATTTTTGGTATATTCATATGATGTGAAGTATTGCTCACATAAGTCATGCGCCATCGATCGAAATAAGTGGAAATCAGAAAGAGCAATGTCTGGTGAATACGGCGGGTGAGGTAAAACTTCCCAATTGAGTGTTTCCAAGTAGGTTTTGACCGGCGCTGCAACATGTGGACGAGCATTATCATGCAGGAGAATAACTTTTCGTGAGTGCTCGACTCATCTCATCAATTGTGTTCGGTAAAAAGCTCCAGTAACGGTTTCGTTCGGTTTCAGCAACTTTCGGCCTTCCGCTACGTTCTTTGTCTTCGATATCAAATTCACCGTTCTTAAACTTTTGAAACCACTCACGACAACTTCTCTCTAAGGCAGCCTCACCATATGCTTCTACAAACAATCGATACGCCTCAGCTGCAGATTTCTTCAAATTGAAGCAGTAAATCAAAAGTTTCCGCGAATGACGCTTATTTGACACAAAACTCGACATTGTCGCACACAAAAGAATATATTATACTGATAAAAAACGCGATTACATCATAGCTGACGCATGCCGCTCTCAGTTTGCCGGTCTGCTACGTTGGCGGTCGTCTTTTATATAGGCGTCTCCACTTTTTCAACACAAACGAAAGCCCACTTGTTAGCAATAACCGTATCGCACGAATTTTCTCGAAAGTAGAGCCCAATAATTCCGGAGCCGTCATTAAATCCGGTTTTTACGGATTATCCCGGTATGCCTGTTCTCAATTTTAAGATAAATTGCCGCAGCTCCGATAAATACGCGCAGCTAACTTGGCACCGGCCTCAAAAATATCCCCTCAAGGACTCTAATGAGGATTCGCGTTTGTGTTTACGAGAGTGCGGGGGCGCGGGGAGGAGGTGGCGAATCGAGAGCGCGATCGATGGAGCCTAAGTGAAAGTTGTAGCCAGGTACAAGTTGGCTCGCTGATGCTCGCTTGTTTTAGACCCGTCATATCAATATCGCGAGTTACGGATGCGCGTACGGGATGTCTGGGTTTCCCCGACAGGTAATGTCTATATAACGCTGAATAATAGGGAACTTTACAAGAGGGGATATTTACGTAAAAATATTCGGCTATGAACGGGAGAAAGTTGACCTAGATATTGTGTCTCGGAGGTATTTCGGAGATTACATGAGCTGTGAATAAATAACGTCGAGGGTATCGATAAATTCCGTAGTTATCTCTTTTATTCCACGGGATGAAGTTTATACAGTGTAGAACAGCCAAATGTAATAAATTCAGTAGCTCCATTATTATCCATTGTTTTTAGAAAATCCTGAGACACGTCAATCTCTAATTCTAAAATGACATCTTGCGACGTAAAAATGTCATACCTAAGTTCAACCCCCTTCAGGTGACAGCTACAACCCCTAAATTTTCAAGTTGGAAATAGGAGCTTGTGATACTTCATTTGAAAGGTCTTTTCAGTCTCTATTCAAAACTGAAAAACTAAATGTTATTGCAGAAATTAACAAGAAAAAAAAGTTTCTCCAGCGTAGGAAATTCGTTACATTGAAATAAAAAACAAATCATTATTAATGCAGCAGATGTTCAAAATGCATGCCTCCAGCATCTTGGCAGCCTCCTAGACGTAAATAGAAATGTCTTCTAACGTTGGTTAATATTTGCGGGGTAATCGAGTTGCAAGTGTTATTCTTCTTCTTAAGTCAGTCAAATAGTCGGGTTTGGTTTTGTAGACCATACGTTTTACATATCCCCATATAAAGAAGTCTCACGGCGTGACATCAGGTGATCGCGCAGGCCATTCTACACAACCACGTCGCCCTATCCAGCGATTTGGTGCTGGTGCTGGTGCACCATACTGCTGGAACCATATTGCATTACCTGGAAGTTGTGGGTTTCCTTCAGCTGGATACAAGTTTGCCATCGTCGGTACAACATTATTTTGGAGCAGTGCTAAATAAATTTCTCCATTCAAATTGCCGTCAATGAAGAAGGCACCAATTTATTATTTATTAAGTTTATTTATTATTTTTTGTTATTATTAACATTTCAGAACCTAAAATTGACAAATAGTGTTACTTATAAAAGTTTTATTTTAATGTAACGAATTTCCTACGCTGGAGAAACATCTTTTTTTCTTGTTAATTTCTGCAATAAAATTTAAAACCATAGCAGTTTTGAATAGATAATGAAAAGACCTTTCAAATGAAGTATCACAAGCTCTTACTTCCAACTTAAAAATGTAGGGGTTGTAGCTGTCACCTGAAGGGGTTGAATTTAGGTATGACATTTTTACGTCGCAAGATGTCATTTTAGAATTAGAAATTGACGTGTCTCAGGATTTTCTAAAAAAATGCATAATAATGGAGCTACTGAATTTATTCCATTTGGCTGTTCCACACTGTATACATATAATTCTACACCGGAAAAAAATTCCTTTTTCTCCTTTACAGAAATTCACATTTATTTCCAGTACTTGAAATAAAATACTCTTATATAATAATAAAAACTTTAATTACTGGTATTGTTTCTCTAAAAAGAAATATACATACAGGAAAAACGGAAGGAAGTACAGCCTAACTGAAGGATAGAATAAGACAGATGTACATAATTGCCGCACGTATCAGGCACGTCCAACTCAGAGGACGGGTCAGTGATTACGTGGTGGGGTGATTCGCATTTGTTGGCAATTTTGTGCTCTCCCTATTTCAACGAGACCGAGCTCCTGCACCTGCAGAAGTCGAGGAATGGATTGTGGTCATTCGCTCTTATTTATGTGATGTCACAGTAACTGTAGTAAGAGTGTCTATCTCACTTATTGACCGTCTTTCTTCACATTTCGGAAGTAAAATTTATTAAACATATGGTATAATATACACTCGTAATGTACCATACTATTACATATGGTACATGGTATCGCCTATTTTAACAACCACTTTTTCGCTTTCTTGGGGATTTTTTTTCTAACGAACCATGAAGATACTCAATCGTGATTTTTCCACAGTGTGTTTATTATAAATTTCATCAGTCTTCCGTAAAATTTTCAAGACAAAACATTGAATGAAAGTGACTTGCAAAAAGTAATCTGCTTGATGATTGACATGATTCCGGCTGTTATCGATTTATATGTTCTCTTATTGGTATATGACTGTTAGTATCTTAGGTTTTTTAGTATGTCAAACAAAAAAATTATGAATAAAAACTATGATAAAAAGTACTTTTAAAAACATTTTTTTGAAAACAGATTCACATTACATCTTCATCGAAAAATATAAACTCCACATTCTTCTAAAGCAGTAAATAAATAAAACTGAGTATATCGAAAAAATGTTTCGTTATCTTTTTTATGCTAAATGCTGAACTTATATTATGGCTACACTAAAAAAATAATTGCTGTACTATATATGCATATAGTTGACGCAAAAAAAATCTTCAATTAAAAAAATCCTCTTCTATTACTGAAAATGAAACACTTTTCTTTGTAATAAAAGGATATAGCCCATTTTTGAGGTATATTAAAATTGTACATCACTAAATGGAATTTTACATAAATATTTACGAGTAATTTTAAGAGTATTTATTTCCTAATCTGTCCTTTGTTTAATGCTGCATCATTACTAAGTTGAAAATCAATCACCGGCTTCCATTTTCAGCACTATAGATAAGCGTACCTACCCTTGCAACATGCCTCCGGTCTTGTTCACGAAAATGTAAAATTTTGACCCCTTGTACTGGAACAAGGGGTTAACCAGCATGCAGATTTCCAACATCATTATGCTAGGTTGGACCTACTAACGATGTTATATGGAATTAATATTTTCATGGTGGATAATAATGGTCTTAAATGATGTCTAAATTATTGCAAAACACGTTTATAAAATGTTTATAAACTAAAATATGAAAAAAGCAATCACTTTAAAATGTATCAGAATCTGATTTCTAAATATTATCTATTTTGAGCTGCATATAAATCGGTAGGGTTAACTTTAGAGTCATCACGGTCTCAAAATGATGCATGGACACCATCATTTAAGTGGTTATTTGTAAACATAGAAAGATTATCTTCTAACTATACTTCCATAATGATAATATCATAACCATAAAGATAAAATCATCAAAAAAATATACATATATGTATGTATATAAAAATGTATGTAAACTGAATTGATAGCTGACGTGAGAAAAATATTTTGTACTTATATTTTCAAAATGGTCAGATAAATCCATAGAAAAGGTCTTGAATACGGTCATTCACACTATTCATATTTGTTCGATTTTTCTATCTATTTTTTTCAGGTTAAACACAATCGATATATACCTACTCACAAACAAAAACATAAATATTTTTTATAAACCTGTTCCCTGAATTTTTTAGGAAACCCGCATGATAGCCTCATTTTTCAATAAAACATAATGCCTATATCCAGGTAGTTTTCAATATTCGGATTCAGTACTTTTCAATAAAAAAATATAGCCCTATAAATAAAAACTTTTCCGTGAAGCATAGAAATTTCATTGATTGTAGGCGTATGATTGCTTTTAAAACCACTCGATAGCTAGTATTCGAATTCATATAAGCTTTTATCGTGAATCTAGTGGTTCAATAAATTATCCGTATCAAAATTGGGACACTGTGAACTACAATGTGAACCGATGCGAAGCAGAGAAAATGAAACTACAGTCATAAAGACGAAATCTTATAAATCTGAAAAAAACACAGATTTACTACTTACACAGTAGAAAATCTCTACAGGCCCTACATAACCATGAAATAATGTTAAAAAATTTAACAAAATGGCATTAATACTTCCCAATTTGCGTTCTACAAAAATATTTGTTGTCCTAAAATGATCCAAGTTATGTAAATGAAATTTAAAAAAACATCAATTATTACATGTATTTAATGCTAGTACAATGAATTCATCTTGTACTTACAGTGTTCATAGATACATATAAGAGTATCCGTTTAAGGGAAATGTAATTAAATATTTTTGCATCAATAGACTTTCTTGCGCCAGTCCTGACCTGATATTTTATTATTAAAACTAGGACAATAGCGTCCACTAGATGCCAGATATTTTTGGGATCATATCGTAAACAATGCTTTATCTTACGAAGTTTTTCATCGTTTTATGCACACTAGGTGAAGCACAATAGCTTCGAGATAAAGCGTAAACTAAAGCAAACACGTTCCGTAACAAGTATGATATGGTGCAACGGCGGGCTACGGCACTTTTAAAAAGTTTGCGAAACAGTAACATGCGCTTGTAACTTTTTATTACCGGCTATAGACAAAGATAAGTTCGTCGCTAAAGCCAAAAATGCATACCCACTAGTCTGTATACTAAAAAATACAAAAGTTCTGTGTTAATTATCTTCAAGAGAAAATGTCATCCTGATTTTTAAATGGCAATCTCCTGTTTTTGGTTTTGGTAAAGCTAGTAATCTTTAATACGACTACATAAAATTTTACTACCTTGCATTAGAAAATTTTAGAGAAAATTCTGATTGAAAATTATAAGACAAATATCCTATTACTAAAAGTTAACTGTAACATTAAAAACAAAATGCAAGATCAAGCGAACTGGTTCTCAAATTACCAACCGTTGAGTACAGGCAAGTCAACAAAACTAAGTACATTGTGAATGAAAAATTAAACTCAAGTAATCTCGAACCAGTTTAGTAAAGTGCGGTGGTGCGCCAACCGCCTTGCTGAAACCGGGCAGCAGTTGTTAAATCGTCTTCATTTTCATTACTTGTGTGAAATTTTTCTTGAGCTCTTGATTGATAAAAAAGGGTCAATCCAGTGGCCTCCAAAATCTCCAGATCTTACGCCCCTGGACTTTGGGGATATTTGAAAGCAAAGTCTACACCATCAGACCACAGAATTTAGAGAATTTAAGGAAGAGAATACCTGCGAAATTAGACAAGAAAGTCATTGACTTATCATTGATTGATAAAATAACTGGATAATTAATTGTATATTATTACCATTTACCAAATTATTAACATCTTTTTATATAGCCTCCTATGATAATTTACCCCCTTTAACCCTTTATTTTTTTCGAAAACTCCCAGAGCTATTTAAATTATTTATAAACCAAGAAAATGTTTATAACAAAAATCCCCTAGACCCTCCTAATAAACGGATTTTAAGTTTTCAAAGAATGTTCGGAAGCCTGAACGCTATGTAAAAAAATTGTAGGTTCTTTTTGACGGAAAGTTTGGAAAAATCGCCTTTTTTGTAAAGCGCTGTATTGCAAAATTATTGTGTAAAAAACTATTGAACCGATCTGGTCTGATTTGGTCTGGGGGCGTATGTATAAGCTAAGTGGTCGAAAAAAATTCATGATATAACTTTTTGTACTTTTTGTCTAAAAGAAAAGGGAAAAAACACGGAGATTTTAGAGTTTTTTCCTTTTTATTTACTAACAAATGTTCCACAACTTTTTCAACTGGTGCATATTGAAACGATCATTTCTTTTGATATTCCTGAGGCATTCCAATAAAAATTATATGGAAAAATCTTCAACCCAAAACAGATACCGCTTGGTCTAACGTTCGATATTTTCCTTTCAATTTCTCCAGACGCGCCAAAAGATCAAATCCGACCGATTTTCCGACACCAATCGATGGACACTCTGTAGACAAAGAAATCGGGTTGCCTGTCACGTCTTATTAATCCCGGAAAGTCACGGAGTCGGTTACTAAAGTTTCTGCTGAGTTAAAATATTCTCGCCTTCACGGACTAAGAAAAGGGATTCGGTTTCTCGCCAGGCAAAAGACTGACCCCGACAAAAAGGGGTCGGAGCCGTACGACGGGTGGTTCGAATTCGGCCCGGGCAATACATCAAATGGGCGGTTACCCAGTCAACGTTACCGAAATCTGCAAAATTTTACATAAGTCACCCCCTCTCGAATAAGATTTATTATGGTGCTCCGCAGGGAACCGTAAGGTCCTTATTGCGCGTTTTACGCAACTGAGTACGGCGATAATTAAATGGGCGAAACCTACAACATTTTCAACATTTTACCAGGGGCGTACTCTGTTATAAAGTGGTTCTTTTTAGCCACCAATAGCAGACCAAAATAGACAAAATTCTTTATGAACACGGAAATAAATATCTATGTAGAAATACGTAACATAACGTTGGCCACAAAGGGCCTACGTCTGTCGGTCTGTCTGTGTGTAAACCTTTTTTGTGCTCACGATAACTCGAAAACGCGTTGAGATATCATCTTGAAATTTGAAACGCAAATGTACCATGATAAGACCTGGAGCTGATTAGATTTTGAGTGGAATAGGTTGAGGGGTTTGTGAATAAATGGGGGTAATATACTTTTTGCTTGTCTATAGATAATTCGCATTACCCTTACATTAATTTGCTTACTTCTCCTGTGGGTTTTCAGCTGAATATTATTTCCGTTTTATAAAATAAAACGTTTTAGTTTCAATTTTCTTAATGGAAAAAGTCTTAACCTTTCATTAGGAACAGAGCGCAATAACACTTAATACGTTATCCCTTAAACTATCCCGACCGGTTCCTTATATTCATTCAATTTCCCTTTGTGTCGTTAACGGCAAATTTAAATTGGGTATATATTCGAAGACGAGGGCCCTTCGAGCGTTTTTCGCCAAACATAAAACTCAAGTGCTAGTTAAATGCTGCAAACCGTTTCGTGAACAATCTCAGCGGTAAAGAAAGCCGTCATTATACCTGTCAGAATAAAAACGGGATCATTATCTAACGTAAAAACCTTTCTCTCAGAGATACGAAGCCAGGGGCGTCTGATGAGGCATCAGCTCACAGTGAGATATTCAGCAGTCTTTCCGGAGATTTCATTTATTTATTTTTTTATATTTTTGAGAGATATTAATTCTGTGTATCTGTCGGTTAGTCTGTTATCTCTCTTACAATTAGTAGGAAGAGCGTATCTGAATATGAAAAAATATGCACATATTTTACAAAGTTTAATATCAATGGTCAGAGTGTCGGCACCTACAAAATATCCTTCCCAAATACACTCTGACGGAGGAAACGCTAAGATGAAACGAGAAAGATCATCGTTCTTTGTTAGCACGTCAAGCAGCAGTAATAATAATAAAAGATAATAAATAAATAAGTATAAACAACAACAGAAATTCAGGTGCAGGTTCTGGCAAATGGTGGATATTCAAAACTGAATTAAAATTCAGTAACATAGTAATCAAATCAGTGTGTCTTGTTCAAGTTTCATGTAGACATACATTTTATAGTAGATTTGTGTTTGTACTGTATATAAATTACATGGGTGTTATTGGTATAGTCTCCCAATGTAAATACCATTTCATTTAATTTAGAGCTCTTGCAAAATTACAACAGACTGTAAACACCTGCTACATATGCATGTTATCATTCGTACACTACCACTAACGTCGAGTTAAATTAATTAATGAAATTGCTAGTAAACATCCATAGAGAAATATTAATCTCTAAGTAGATGATATACATAGGTATATTTTGCCAGACATATAATCTGGCAAAATAGGGGATAAAATCCTATCATAGTCGCACAAATTACATTTTTGTCAGCAGTCTAGTGCTTATATCCAAGATTTAACACATTTTAACATGCAGCACACGCTAACACTAATAAGGTCAATACACAATTAACCTTAACTAGATGCACTGCTGTCGTTTTTGGGTAGTCGTTCGACTTCTGTTCTGTTCGACAGTCACTCACCACCAATCGTACACGCAGATTTGCAGTAGCCTAGGTCAAGATTAAATCAGTGACTGTCAAACGGTTCATTCGAAATTTTTTTAAATTATTTTCTCAAAACCTGTACTACTAAGACAATGATGTTTCATTAAGCCTGTAAATACCTTATGTATTTCCACGAAACACAGAACTACTATACTTTTCTCCCTTTATACTGAGAAAGGTATAGTGTTTCGTGGAAACCGTCCAGTTTTTTTGTTTCTACGACAAAGGTTCCAGTACCCACTCCAGGGCCTTATGTATGTGGAATATATTTAACAGATACTTTTCCAAAGAAATGGCGAACATTTTTATTTCAATTATATAAAAGAATCACAGTAGTGCCACTCTCAATTAGCTGATTTATTCGACGTAGCCGAAAACCCCACGGTGTTTAGTCCGTTTCCAGACAATTCCATTTCACCCCAATGGAAATAAAATTAACGTCCTATACGGGTACCTGCACCTATCCTTTCATCGGCCACGTATTGCGCTTTAAACCAATTAATTTCGGTCCGAATCAATCGTCGAAATCTGCAGCGATGATAATACGAGTTAAGCCACTGTTAGCGCGGCGCAAATTTGTTTTGTCGCTAATGTAACTGCTGCGCGTTCACAGGGACGGCTCTAGGCTCGGCGCGCCGCCCAAAATCCGAATCTATGATTTATGATGACGAATAGAATTGTAATGGAATTTCGTTGAAGCTGCCTGGGCAAATTGTTTCAAGTTGATTTCTCGCATGGGCAGTATCAAACTCGGTTCTATTATTAGTATAATGATATTGTTCATTAGATAACGATGTATTGTCAATTATTATTAATTGTCATTACGTTTAATGCCGTTAATTAAAATTAATTCCAATAGAGAGAATGATAATTAGGCTGTTTACCGTAGTCAGCTTAATTTGGATGACAAATACAGCCATCAATTATAGCAAGTGGAAATAAATTTTAGTACGCATATTTGCTGATAATTAGAAAACATACATTGATCGATAAAATTTTTGTTCGAGCGAGGAGGGCATGTACAGTAAAAATATACATTTATTAAATGAAAACAAAAATGAAGGAAAAAAAAAAATTAAATAAAAGAAAATATACATTTATTAAATGAAAATAAAAAAATCATTATGAAAAAAAAATTCAATTTATCAGGAACTGAAAAAAAAAAGAACGACAGATGAAAAAAAGATCCCTAAGGTTCATTTCAAATTTTGACCCACTATAAAATAATATAGTAGGCTTTGGATTGAAGATATTAAATGCTTCATCATCATTCTTACAAGCCACACTGTATGTTAAAAGTTCTCCTAATGTACTTTTCTGTGTTAACTAGACAGAGATGAAACAGCAAAGTATAGAAAAAAAGTAATTCAAACATTAAGTAATGAGACTGAGTTTTTAAATTGTTTTATTCGAATAGAATTACAATTCAGTATAGTCTCCTTCAAAATAACTTCCTTGGGATAATTTTGTATACCCATAGCGCTGGAGACAGTTCTACCATACCTCATAGCAGTACTGGAACTCATATACTGGTATAGCCTTCAGCTGATCGGTTAAAGCTGTTTGAATGTTTTCTATGGTTCAAGTTTCTACCCGTTGTCGTGATAAAACATCCAGTTGCTCCTGATGTTAGGTTCCAAGAAAACGGCATTACTTGCTTTCGTCAGCACCAATTTTTCATTAGCATCAAGTTCATTAAGGCCATAGCTTCAATGCATGCTTGTTAAAAAGACAGAAGACAATTATCTATAGAAATCGGAAGGCCTCCTATTGAATTAAAAATACTTACAATTGACATACACGTGGTAATTAGAAATGAGAACAGAGAAAGAATCAGAATTTCAGATCGTTAACAGAACCGTGTTGTCCATTCAAATCGAAATTACACTACCTGTTTTGTTCTACAAGTCGTTGTCACTTGGTAACTGCAATGTCAAATGGAAATTGCCTCCGACATTTGCATATGTTATACGGGAGTCTACGTACCGAGTACGGTCTAGCTATTACATGAAACTGACCTCCGAGAGAGATTTTATTAGCTTCAGACGAAAATCAGAACATAAAGGCTCTCAGCCGCTGTAAATTTTCCCTATTTAGTGACCATCCGAAGTTATCTAGCAGGCAGGAGATAAAGTGCTTCTCTGGCTTTATAGTAATTGGAATCCAACGGGAACAGAATACAGAGGAGTCGTTTTAGCGAGATATTGGTATAGTTCAGAATATCTATATCGTTAAAGTAAAGAAAAATATCTGTAGACATGTTTATATTTTACAAAATCAGTTGCATTGACAAACTTCTATGGCAGATACATGTATATTTTAAAAGTTCCTACATTCGTAGAAGAAATTAAACAAAATCATGTGTACGAAAAATATGTTAGAATATACGAAATTAATGAAAATGAGTAGAATAGGTGAATTAAGTTTTCGAGTTCAAGAAAATTCAACACGAAATTATAAATAACAGTAACGGTAACTTCCGGTTTAATCAGAAGTGCTACCAACTTACGATTTTCAAGTAGAACACCCTATATAACGAGCCGTAAAAAAACATCATCAAAGTTAGCCAAGCAAGAGAAAACGTATGTACATATATTCTTAATCTTAAGTTTATACCTTCTTGAATTGTCAAGTCTCTCACATTATATGATGGGTATTTTTACTGGTATAAAAAAACAAGAATAAAAACTTTATTAAAAAGATATACAATTGAGCTCATATTTTAACTGGTCAATAATGAGCTGCAGCACATATCGCATTAATTTCTTCAATTTTATTGAGAATGCGTTACTGATGGCCTTCAATATCGCCAAAGGGAGTTTGAAATGTAATTTTTAGATACGGCCAGACAAAAAAATCACAAGGGAATGTAGGGTATATAGTCTAACTAATTATACGATCTTTAAATTCTCTAGATCTGTATGGAACTCCAAATCATTTTTCAAAATTCGTTGACGCGTTGTATATGGCATATTCACTACTGTCCTTACTCTGGGTCTGACACTTCCTTGTTTCCGATTGACGCGTCCAATTTGTCGGTACAGATTTTAGGGAACGTTTTACTGACTAGCTAAAATGGTGGAAATTAATAACTCATCTACATCCACAGTATCAACACGATCATAGCTAGATTTGATGACGTTTTTTTCAATGGCTCGATGTTCATATATCAAACCTTTATTCGAAATACGAGTTCTGTGATACCAAATGAATAAATTTTGGACAGTTCAATTCTTTTAAAATATTTTCAACTGTTCAACTTGTGGAATGCTATGAGATCAACTGATTACCAGCTGATATAGAAAAGCTCTTTAGTCGAGTCATCAATTTTTTCTTAGCCTTCGAAGCCTACGGACCCTATATCAGAGACGGCGATATCGAAATTGGTTTTCAGGACTTTAATAATCCAATTTAGAAAGGAAGCAGATCGTGGCAAAATACAACGGCGTTTCGTGGTCAGCGAGGGAGTTCGAACAATGTGTTGGTGTTAGCGGAGTTTGAGCGGGTGTTGCTGCTGCGAGTGGGACAAAGGGATGTAAATCTGTTAGTTCACTGGAATACTGAAACCCGTTAGGTAAAGATGAGTTATTAAGATTATGAACGGAATAACGATTTATGTTAATGTTTTGTATACTATAATACATGGATACGGTATAAACAACTGTACTCAGTGGTGACGGCTGTGGTTTGTTGATGAATACAGTTGGCAGAAACAATTCATGCAAGAAAGTAACTAATAGATATCCTTTCGCACGTTTGCCATATTTTATTATAAATTTCAAAAATCACACTACCTACTCAAAGTATTGCGAATAGCGAAGGTTGTACAACAGCTCTCCATCTGTCACAGGACTACTGCAATCAAATCAAACTGAGCCAACTCCCACTACACGGGCTGCCTATGTGTTGGGTCACCCTATGCCAACTTTATTGTTAATTATTGTTTATCATTAAATCCAAAAGCGAGGATCTGAATTGACTAATTAAGGACCTAGGCGGATGAGATGTAGAGGTATGGTTGAACACTCACTCAATGAAATTATTAGTACAAATATTGACGCGATAACAACTTTCTGCATGATGTTATAATTGAATATCAACAAAAAACTTGTTGAACTTGAACTTGTGCATTCAGATCGTCGGTTGACGACAAGAATGATCGGGGAAGACCTAAATTTAAATCCAAACATCAAGAACAACTGGATGTTACATTACGACAATGCCCCTTGTCACACAGCCTTTACAGTAAAAACATTCCTATGGCTCCTCAGCCTCCTTATTCGCCTGACTTAAGTCCTTGCAATTTGTTTCTCTTCCCGAGATTGGAAAATCACGGTCATTTTGGAACCATGGAACCATGTCCAACGCTGTGTGGCTTCCCAAGGAAGTTATTTTGAAGGAGACAATACTGAATTGTAATTCTATTCAAAAAAAAAATTAAAATCAGTCTGATTACTTAATTTACACACCTCTTATGTTAATTGTTTCTCTTTTAGAGGTTAAGTACCAATAGTGTAGTTTAACTACTGAATTAGTAGTAGTCCTTTATGTTAAATGCAGTTACTATGTCTTTGTTGTACCTAAAATTAACTAAAATTTCATACATTCTCTATGATAACTGGTTTAATAAAATATAATGCCTGATATTTCAAAAGATTTTAGGTATGATAAACTAAAAAGTGGGATCTATTTGTGTCTTCGGCACTTTTACTAACATCAACTATAGATAGCCCTATAGATAGCTTTTTGATTTTGCTCCATTCGTAGTTTATTCTATGAGTAAAACTCATGCAATACAACAATGCAGATGATAACCAGTAGAAGGCAAATGATAAGATGATTACTAGATTTAAAGGTTTACCCCAATTGGGTTGCTCCAACAAATCGATATTTGTTTTATTGAATTTTCTTCAAGTACACCATCTCAACAATGTCTCCTCAAAATTTCGCTATTTTGTCTGTAGAGGCTCCGTTTATCAATAATTATTCATAAAGAAAATATAGTACTATTTTAAATTATAATATACTGCTGAGTGAAATAAAATTGATCTAAGTTCAAAAAATAGTGAAATACGCCTTCATTTTGGTGGCCTAACTGGGGTTGACCCCTCAATGTAAGGCTTATCCGGCAGTGTTTATCTTGCTCTGCCGCCTGAATCATGGACGAAACGGGAAAAAAGCATAAATAAGAAGTAGGAATATACGAGCAACGCACTCATAAATATGTAGGGTTCATCGGTATTATATTTTACCTGAAGCATAATACACAGGCAACGCTAACAGCAGGAGATTCATTTCAGATGCATACCTCTCTATATTCTTTTGCGGAGATATGGAGGATTGGATGTCCGTGCATTCAAGAAACGAGATGCACCGTTACTACGAAATAGTAAGCAGGATATTGGATTTCTAGACATTATAGAACTGAAAAATGTTGTAGTTCAACTTATGTGTGACGCCAACGATATATGTTGACAATAAAGTTTATATTTGTTGAGTTATGAATACTTCTGACCCGACTTTATGCAAATGGCCTCCCTCAACTAAAGGGTCAACGCCCGTACAATGGCATACTAAAAACTGCAGTTCATGAATAAAATATAGACGAACATTAACCAAACAATCAAAACAGTTGAAATAAGTACTACCTCATGTGTTAAATATACTCGTAATATAAAAATGGAAGCGTTCCTTTAAAATTTAATAATAAATTTTGTTTAACTATAAATTATGTAACCCTTCAAACTCTTAATAAATATAATAGCTGGAGTAGATACTTCAGCAAAATACCATGTACGTTTTTTGTTATATCACAGAAGCTTATATGTCGTCTTAAAAACGAAACTTTTCCATCGTACATCATCATAGTTGGCTCTGTTTTCACCAAGTCTAACACGACACGAAGTTCTACCAAGTTTTTTAGGTGTTATCACTTAACGTAACGTTAACGTGTTTCTAGCAAAAAGCTACATTAATGTTACAAAATTAACAAAGTGTCGGTTTTTTATTCTGTTCTGAATCATATGGAGACTCTGATATGTTTAAATTACGGGAAATGGTAGTAAAAATATACAAGAAAAGCAGAGTTGTTTCAAATATTTTTACTTGATGCATTAAGAATTTAACTTAATGGAGAAGAAGTAACATTAATGGATATTGACAAAACAGTTTGCTATTTACTTTCGAGAAGACTAACAAAAATCACTGAATGTCTTAAATGTGTTACACTGAATAAGTATGACGTAATATTTTTTAAATCTCGGGGATCATCTTACTGCAGTCTCCTCTACTTTAAGCTTATCCATGAGGATACAATATTCCACGCGTTTTCACTTTCAATCTCAATATTTACATATTCCGAACTTCATGTATTCATTTTATTAGCTTATTTGAATAGCATCAGTTTTTATCTAAGAAGAACATTCTCCTTTTTAAATATAAATCAACTTGTTTTTAAAGATAATTTATATTGTATGTACAACGTTAGCAATAAAATTAATTTTATCATATGTAGGTACAAAATTGCATTCAAATTAAAAATACACCTTCAGAAATCGTTATCACCCATAAAACAATATTTGCGAGTACTGTATTTGATACCACTTGCTGTTGTACATCTATAAATTCGATTGCATATACCAGCATTTTACAATAACCATGCGCATTTATGAAATGTCTGTTCGACCTTTTTTTTTTTTGTTTTAGATCCAAGACCAAGAGCTCAATAACACCATCAGAATTGAATTAATGAAAGTCCTCCGTCTATTTGAAAAATTCTCGGCATTTCTGTAAATTGTAGTCGGCGGCACAGACCGAGGAATTTGCTCATAAATTATCTTTCCGCGCTGAAGAATTTCAATGAGACAGTTGAAAGGTGACACCACGCGTCCTGTGTCAATAACGGCTGACCGCATTCACAGGAAAATCCCCTTTCAGTGAGATCAAAAGTTTCAGTGAGGTCTGCGGCTATCTACGATTGGCGACTGCAGTTTCTGCATTCTGAAAATGGACGTGATCCACGTAATACGAGGTGTATAAATTAAGTATTACAATTCAGTATTGTCTCTTTCAAAATAACATTCCTTGGGAAGCCACACAACGCTGGATACGGTTCTTCCATTCCTCATAGCAGTGCTAGAACTCATATACTGGAATACAGCTGGGCGGTTACAGCCTCTGAATGTTTTCTATGGTCCCAAAATGACGTCCCTTGAGGTGATTTTTCAATCTCGGGAAAAAAAAAATCACAAGGACCCAAATTAGACAGGAGCTGAGGAGCCACAGGATGAGCATGAAATATTTTACTGGCTAAAAACTCGTTTACTGACATGGTCTCACACGCATGACCCTTTTTCGAAGATTTTCAAACCCCCCGCAGAATCTTTCTGTTAGAGCGGAGACACAAACTTTGTGGAACAAAAAAGCAATTACATACATTTAACCCCCCTCCCTTTTTTTTTTTTAATTCTCGGCCAACAAACCCTTGGTGGATTCAGCAAATTAGCATACATTTGTCTTCGACTTGCCTCTTTTTTTGGGTAGAGAGCACCTCCCCCTGGAGACCCCAACCCCCCCTGACACCTTCACAAGGGGCACCACCATCCGTGCTCCTGCGAGGGGACCATTGCGCACTTAGTCAAAATCCAAAAGTGGTGTGATTTAAATTTAACCCCCCTGATCATTCTTGTCTCAACCAACGATATAACGCACAAGATCCCGTACTTATCGACATTTTCATCGCTTGAAATAAGGCGTTCCACTGGTGTTCATTTTCAATCGCTCTCTTCCTTCTGAGCATCCTTCAACCACCGAAAACCTGGGCTCTTGAAAAAACATCTCCTAGGCATGTTGAAGTTTTGCAAAAGCCGTTGCTTGTCCTTAATTAATTAAACAAACCCAAAAACACACCTTCTCAAAAAATCATCATTTTAAAACATAGAAAACGGTTTACGAAAAATTACAAAAACAAAACAACTTTAACAATTCAAATTGAATTACATTTACCTCCCCTTCATCCCTTGGAATGTAGATTACTTAATTACACACCTCGTATATCAGGGATGCTTATTAGACCCAACTAAAGGACATAACTTGCAAAATATAACAGCAAATAACTTGCAAAAACATTAAACATTAAGATTTACAGACAAAAATTAGGATTTCGGTGTTTAAATGTGAATTATTCAAGATGTTCTACGAGTCTTGATGTTCTTTAAGTCACTAAGACTTAAAACTAAAGAAATCTAAAACTAAAACTACTTTAATTACCGATCGCAATAATTATTTCCAAAAGAAAGTAAAAACAACATTTTTTTGGTATGGTGTGGGCTTTATTTTTGGAACAGTTAATTTTTTTGATACGCTACAGTACATCAAGCACCTGACAACACCAAATATTGACTCCAAAATAAAGAATAACTCCTCGATTCACTTCCGCGTTCCCTAAAACGTGATTTCACATACGATATATACTTTTTTCTTTTATTTATTTGCTGGTAATTTAAAAACCAGTCAGGCGCCGTCCTCTACGTTCCTTTGTCCTAAAAGGCCCTTGTGAAATCCCATCGTAGGGCCTGCTTAGAAAACCAAAGCACGTCTTTGTCGTACAAAAAAAAAAGAGTTTAAAAGTGGGTATCTTTTCATTGGTAGTGACAGGTTGCTCGTGTTTTTTAGTTTAGACCCCATATTTTGTATGTAACGCTCAATTATTCTACGCAGTTTAATTCAAACGAGGAATTAAATTGTTTTAGGTATGTACAGTTTCATTTTTCATTTGGAAGGGTAATTTTTAATGGGAATTTAAAAGGGGTTTTATACAATTTTTACTTAAGACCACTCAACAAAAATTTTTTTAAATTTTAAAATTTTGTCTGTTCGACGAAAATAAATGTGAATACCATGTTTCTTTATAAAGGGTTTTAGTTAAATAGTGAACGAAGAACGTATGTCGAAAAATGGTTCAAATTGGTCCCAACGACGATTCGGCAGAAAAAACTGAGATGGTTTATGAAACATTTTATTTATAATACGAGGTGTGTAAACGAAGTAATGATACTGGCAACGTAGCTCCGGCACGGACTTGGAAGGGCGGTAGGTTAATATGTAATGCATCTACATTCAGTACAAGTTTGAACTTGTTAGAGTCACTTGTTTGCTCTTTGTGATTGTTTTTCCCTAAACCGTTTTTTTCTAGTGCGCTTTAAAAATGAGTGACATTAATTTTAAGTATCGGTGTGCTATCAGGTTTGCTTCAAACTAGAACACAGCGCAACGGATAATTTTACAAAACTTCAACACGCCTACGGAGACAGCGTTTTTTCAAGAGCCCAGGTTTTTCGGTGGTTTAAGTCATTCTCAGAAGATGAAGAGTCGATTGAAGATGAACTACGCAGCGGAAGGGCATCATCTTCAAGAACCGATGAAAATGTCGATAGAATACGGGATCTTGTGCGTTCAGTTCGTCGGTTGAAGACAATAATGATCGGGGAAGAGTTAAATTTGAATCACTCCATTGTTTATTAGAGTTTGAAACCAAAGTTCCAAAAACCTTTCGCAGGAACAAAAGGACGTCAGGAGAGAAAAAGTATCTTGACTTTTTCGAATCGATTGAAAATCATCGCCATGTGGAACGGTTCATTACTAGTGACGAGACTTGGGTGTGTGCGTACGACCCGGAAACCAAGCGCCAAAGCATGTAATGGCACACTTCAAGCTCTCCAACACCCAGAAAAAGCAAGAATGATCAAGTCGAAAATCAAATCCATGCTGATTTACTTTTTTGATAGCCAGGAAATTGTCCACGAGAGTTTGTGCCTCCATGTCAAACAGTAAATCAACACTTTTACAGAGAGGTTCTTGAAAAACTTCGAGAAAAGGCCGTGCGTGTGAGACCAAACATCAAATCAACTGGATGTTGCATCACGACAATGCGGATTGTCACACAGCCATTTAATTAACAGAGTTTTTAGCCAGTAAAAACATGCATATGGTTCTTTAGCCTCCTTATTCGCCTGACTTGAGTCCTTGTGACTTTTTCTCTTCCCGAGATTGAAAAATCACCTGAAGGGACGTCAGGTTGGGACCATAGAAAGCATTAAAGTGGCTGTAACCGACCAGCTGAAAGCTATTCCAGTATATGAGTTCCAGCACTGCTATGAAGAATGGAAGAACCGTCTTCAGCGCTGTGTGGCTTTGCAAGGAAATTATTTTGAAGGAGACAATACTGAATGTAATTCTATTCTAATAAAAAAATTTAAATAACTCAGTCTCATTACTTAATTTACACACCTCGTATATTCTATTACGAGTACTTGCGGCTGGAATTTATAAGATACCCTTGACCCTTTGATTAAACATATACAAGACCTTTAATTCCCGACATATTCCATTCTAATTCTTTATTAAGGGAGTAATTACATGGTCGGATCTTGAATTATAAATGATGATTCAATATATCCAACAAACTGGTAGTCCTTTATTCACATTTTTGTAGTAAAACCGAACTTCAGCTGCAAAGATAGTTTGAAATAGTCAATAGGAGAAAATAACACATCCGGGTTCCGCTGTGTGGCATATTAACTGTATCTTAGCGGACTGCTACACCAAAGGGGACATTTTTTTGTTATTTAGTGGCCTCTTCCGGTCCCTCGTCTATCTAAACAAGGATCTAAATCTGCGCGGAAGTGGATCTGCGCAAAAAAATTCTTCCCCATGGCGTCGCCGTAAATCCCCAGCTAGACGAATCGGTAAGACAAACGCGGCTCTTTAAAGCGCGTCTATTAAACTAATAGAATTAAAGAAACTACCGCTTCGAGTAAATTAAATCCGTGAGATACGGAGTCTCCCCCACCCCTTTAAGCCCGACACTTTGCCTACATTAGCCGCGTAAGCCCTTTGCGAAACGTAATACGAGTCTCAAACGTCATAATACCCGGCGACCGAAAGAGAGATAAGTCGATATCAGTGCACAACAGTCGGGCGCCCTTGGTGGAAGGAGCTTTTTCAGACGCTCAACGAGCTTCTCTCTGTTTCTTTAAGCGCTCTTTTCACAAATAACGAACAATTCTTGCTCCGCTTAATAGTCCAATCAACGGGGGAGAAAACCGGTCACTAATTGTTATCAGCAAACAAAGAATATAGTCGTATAGAGAAAAAATTTTAAAGATAGCATTTTTCGCAAAAGTCAAAACAACGATTTTTTGCAAATAAAAAAAAAAGCTTCAAATCCTACAGAAAAAAGTTAATGAGAAAGTTGTAGGTCTTAAAAATGCGCGTGGACGAAATTTGAACGAAAAAAATCGGTCCACAAACATTTGAGAAAAATAAAAAAAAAATGTCAAAAATCGCGTTTTCGTATTTTTGCTGTATAAATTCCATTTTTATTTGAACAGACTTCTTGTTATCCACAAATATAGCCCAAGACAAGCCGAAAATGATCCTTTTTTCAAAAGTTTTACTTTTTCTAGCTATAAGATTTAAAAAAAAGACGTTTTCAAAAATCGGCTTTTACGGTGGCAAAAATGATCATACAGAAACGATCACGGGCTCATTTCATTCGGGAAGACTTGTACTTTCATGCTATTAAAAAACCAAATCGCTTTTATATAATTTTTGCATAAAAAAATGCGTAAAATTTTATCAGTTTTTCCAGTGGCGGATTTACCAGCAGGCTGAGTAGGCTGAGCCTAGGGCGGCAAATTTTAGGAGGCGGCAAATTTGACCCAAAAATTTTTGTCTTACAGAAATAAAAAAAAAAATTATTATATGCATACAGAAAACGAGTCTCGAAAATTTAACAAAAATTTCAATATTTTAATACTGTGCAGTATACTGAACACTCTATCGTCTGTATATCAAAAGTTTTACACAATTTTTACACAATTTTACACAATAAAGCAGACAAAAATCTCATGTATTTGTTGGTTAAGTCCGTGGCACCGCGAACACCGCCGTAAAACCCAATGGGAATTGTATATCAGACTATAACTTATTATATACAGGTAGAACAAATTTCAGCCGCCCCTTGCTGCCCCTATGCGTTTTTTGAATTTTTTTTCGGAAAGATCTTCTGAATAGTGTGGTTTGTACTATGCGATAAATGTTGAAAAACTTGATCATATGTACGTCGCTATAGTACATTGGGCCTAAATATTATAGAAAATATTCAAAGACGCAAAATATTTAAATTTTTACTCATATGATATTAATAATTATTATTATTCACAGATTGCAATGATTTTTTGTAGATAGAACTTCACACGATATTTGCATCACAAGAAAATATGTAAGTATTTAACTTCATGAAAGATAATATGGATGAGAATGCGCCACTAAAAAATTGAAAATTATCTTTCCTCGTGTGAGTTCGAAAAGTGAGTCAAAATATTGTATATCGAATGACCTTAAACAATATAGTACTTCCTTAATTTCTAAGGTTAACATTCGTAATTCCCTCTTGTTTCCGCCAGTGAAGTGTTTGTGTTTGATTTCAGCTGGGCTTATTAAAACTTTTCTGAATAACGAGTAAATGAGCATTATTTACAGAAAATTATATTACAAATAATTTGAGTTTTGTATGCAGGCTAATTTTATTCTCCTATACTGATTTGAATGAAAAAAATTATTTCACAATTTTCGAATTTATGAAAGATATACGCACGCCATTAGGCGGCGTTAGCCATCAAAGGAATTAAAAATCTATCTCTTCACATTCACTTTAGCAGGACTATACCTTTTTGTCAGAATTCTAGCACAGATATAGTCACCGCGTGTCATGATATACATATGTACATATGGGATTGGATAAAAAACGACAACACTGTCGTGTACTTACCGGTTCTGGGCACGTAAAGGTTTAGATAAAGGCAGTCTTCACTTTGATTGGCGAGAAGAGGCAGCAGCTTCTCCAAGTAGAGCAGCCGCCCCCTGGGGAATTCCAGTAGGGCCTCCGACCTGTTACCGATGTCGGGGGGCCGTTGGGGACAGACGGCGCCGAACCGATCCGCTAGTCGAGTGTTCCGCCACAGAGAGGGTGTCACAGGTGGCATGTACCTGCAACGAAAACGGGGGCAATGACTTAATCTTCTTAATCAACGAATTGTGTGCACAAATCAATTACTAGAATCCGGAGAGTGTGCTACGTCTATACATTAGACTGTGTCAAAAAGGTTTTTTTTTTATTTTTTTTTCGATTAAATGTGTCCCTAAAAGTTAGTTAGATATAAAAAAAAATTCTCCCAAAAATTGAGCTCAATATCTTAAAAATTAGATGGCCGGCATTAGTCCCCTTTCCCATTTAAAATACATGGGAATTTTTTTTGTCTTAGTTTGAAATAACTACATGAAAAACTTTTTTTCAAATTTTGGTTCTTACCATCCCATAGAAAATTTAATTCTCTACAAAATTGCTCTTATGTTTTTTTTTCTAAACTCAACAGAAACGAAGTTACAGAGCGCAGAATAGAGAAAAAAAAACAATTAATTTATTACAGAAAAATATTTTTGATTTTTATTTATCAAATAATAAACTCACTATATTTATTCATTAATTAACAATTCTCAAAATTAATATTATTTTAAAACAACAACAAAACAAACCTTACTAATAAAACAGATATGAATTTTATTTGTTTACTAATGACTCAACAGTAAACAAATAAATTCATAAATCCAATAATTGTCAATTAATTTCTGTTTTATTGTTAAGGTTTGTTTTGTTGTTTTAAAATAATAAATATAATTTCGAAAATTTTTAATTGATGAATAAATATAGTTAATTATTTGATAAATAAAAATCAAAAATATTTTTCTGTAATAAATTAATTAATTTTTTTTCTCCTATTCTGCGGTCTGTAACTTCGTTTCTATTGAGTTTAGAAAAAAAACATAACAAGCAATTTTGCAGAGAATTAAATTTCCTATAAGACGGTAAGAACCACAATTTGAAAAAAAAATGTTTTTCATGTAGTTATTTCAAAAATAAAATATTAATAAGAAATCCCAATGTATTTTAAATGGGAAAGGGGACCTCCAATGCGCCAAGCCCCAATTGAGCTCAATATATCAGATATTGAGCTCAATTTTTGGAAGAATTTCTTTTTTATATCGAACTAACATTTAATCGAAAAAAAAAAAAAAAAAATTTTTTGACATGGTCTGGTGTACATACCTACGTATTTTGTACCGTGTACGTATTCCTTTTAGAGTTTGTGTAGTGTATTTACATATTACCTGATTTTGTATGGATTTGAGCAATAATGGCACAGTCGCTATCATTTGTGAATAGACTGAGAAAGGTGATTTACTACGAAGATTTTACTGTAGACGGATCACACATTTTATGTATTCATGACTTATCGATATATATTTCGTAGACTTAGAGGCTTTGAAAGACATTTAGATTCGAATATCAATAAAATATTAATGGTACAAAAAAAGACTTTTAGTTTGTTCCTTCTTCCTTCTTTCTCACTTTCGTTCCCACCTTCTTTCACCTCAGTTACTAGCACAAAATTATTTTTATTAATGGTGAAGAATTAAAGTATTTTTCTTCTGCTATTAATTTTACTACTTCAATACTTTATTATTTAGTAAGTTCTGAATGTCATTGGCCGACAACTGGTTCAGATAAGACTCTAGTTACTATTGGGTCACAGGTGGCATGTATCTGCAACAAATATGGCGGCAATAAAAAGCTCTCAGTTTTATTAGGAACAGGAAATGTTATGTCGATACATTAAAGGCTGCGCTGCCCTGAACGGGTTCTATTTTCGTCAGCAGCGAGTAATTGACAACGTTTTGACTCTTCAGATATCATGAGGGGTGATATTTGATATACTATTTGAGGATATTTTTAAAATGCGACATTTAAATATTTATTTAGAATTCAGGAAACGGTGCATTCTGTGGGCCCCTCTTACTTTATGGAACTGAATGTAATAAGTTTAAGGAAAAAACAACATGAGTTTCATGGATATAAAGCATAATGTAAATGTACAAAAAATTACTTACTTATTGATCAGTAAATTCTTTTGGATTTACGGTTATAAGATTTTTTACGATGCATAAGATTTTTTTATAAATACGGATATTTTTTATATTTGAAATCAGTGGCGGCTGGTGATAAAGGGCACAGGGACACGTTCCCAGCCCAAATTTCAATAGAAAATATATCTTTTGTGTTAATTTACTATAAATTACTGTTACAATAATATCAATTAATTGTATACGACAAACTATTCATATTCTAATTATTATCCCTTTGATTTTTATCACATATATATGACAGACTATCGATCGAGCACCGAGCCACCGTAGTCTGAATTCGCATCGAGCCACCGTAGCCGCATTTCGCGCGCGTGGTCGAGGGCACACAGTATCCCAGCCCTCGTTTTTAATCGGGCTTTTTCGGTGACTAGTAATATTTTGCAGACCATTGCAACAGACAGACGTCGTTAAATCGTTCGAAAATCAGCTGAACGGGTCACACTTGTTGAAAGATCTTTTTTAGTGATTGTTTATTTTCATCGCTGAGAAGTGTGTTTTTACTGTTTTTGATTGTGAAACGTTTCAAAATCAATTCGGTGGACTTTTTATTGACTAATAAAGATATTACATACGAGATCCGAATGGAAATTAAACGGTTAGGAAAGGCCGATACCCGATTTGATTATTTCCAAAACAGACGTAGGGAAATCGCGAAATTATTCACGAAATTTTAATAGTAATGTCTACGACAGATTTAAGTGGTTATGTGTCCTAAAACAAACAAACTGTTTTGTTTTATTTGTTTAGTGATGGGTGGCAACCAAGTGCATGGACTCAAGAAGGGGTGAGTGATTTAAAACATTTAAATAGACGAGCTGAGGAACATGCTAGCTACAATGAAAAAACATTTACATAACATCTTAGATTTTAGTGTGTTGGTAAACGTAGACATAAGGCAACAGCTTGAAGCTACCAAATCCCAAAAGTCTATGTTTTTGTATAAAAGAATTTTTCATTGAAATTCTGAAGTATCAGTAAAACGCATGACCTTGAAAATTTTAAAATTTTCGCCTGCGGCGCCATTGGTAGCTAATAAGTAATCCTACTGACACACCCCGTACCCACCCATGTAACACACACGAGCCGTCACTGTTTGAAATCCATTTGTAAATGTGTATACATTTGCAGGAAAGCGATGAAAAAAAAAATGATTTCAACGCGTCCAGGTTTAAAATACACTGTACCTACATAATGCAGCAGTTTTGTCAACATTTTTCGCTTTATTATCGTCAAACCTAATTACGATGTACCTGGTTATAACGTGGAATATGTGCAAGTAACGTATATTTCGGGTTCGATGAAAATGGATGGGCTGTCAGCGAAGCATTTTATGGTTTTAATGAACGAAATCGACTATTGAATTTGCGTCGTTGGTACACTTCGTAATGCAGTCAACTTTTTGGAACATATCGAACAAACTGTTGCATGCTCACCAAAAAAAAAAAAAAAAAAAAAAAAAAAAAAAAAAAAAAAAGAGACAAACGATCAATATCTAGTAAATAGTATCAAAATACACACACACACACATATACAGTGGGCACCTAAAGTATAGAATAAGTTCAGTAAAAGTGAAACAAAACATTTTTCGAAAAAATCTTCGAACAGGTCGATTTTGTTTAATAAAAACACACATTTATGTGGGAACATCTATTTCAGATGCCATTTGTTTTTGAGTAATGACGTCATCAACTTATTTCTCAAATGACAACCCCCATTTTTTAATTTAATTTCAGAGACCCTTTAATTGTCGATTTAAGGTATAAAAATGTTGCCACCTTACATAAGAAAATTTTTGAGTAAATGACAATTGAATGTTACAAAATGAAAAATATATTTTTCACAATAAATAAAAGAAAATTTCTGAGAAAATTGAACACAAATAAAACAGCAAAAACATTCCTGAAATATTTTGTTTCACATTTACTGAATTTATTCCATACTTTAGGCGCGCACTGTATATGTCGTAAGCATGGAAACGAATGTGATATAATCGATCATTCCATTAGCATTACGTTGACAAAATACGTTCGTATATAGTCCTCAAACTTATCCTCAAGATAACAAAAAAACACGTATTCTTGTTTTTGGGTGAGGTTTTTGTCGACAATGCGTCATGGGTTATTTTCAAACTCTTTGAAATTACCTGTTTTATTTTTTCGAATATATTGCTTCATGAAACTCAAATCTAAATTATCTGAAACGCGTGTTACATCTGTATTGAAACCTTTATTATTTAAGTTAAATGTTTCTGATTTAGGACACAAATTACAAATATTTACTACGAGGTGCGTAATTACAATTCAGTATTGTCTCCTTCAAAATAACTTCCTTGGGAAGCCACACAGCGCTGGAGATGATTCTTCCATTCCTCATAGCAGTGCTGGAACTCATATACTGGAATTGCCTACAGCTGGTCGGTTACAGCTGTTTGAATGTTTTCTATGGTCCCAAAATGACGTCTCTTTTTCCGCGATTTTTCAATCTCGGGAAGAGAAAAAAAGTCACAAGGATTCAAGTCAGGCGAATAAGGAGGCTGAGGAGCCTCAGGAATGTCTTATGTTTATGAAATGGCTGTGTGACAAGGCGCATTGTCGTGATGCAACGTCCAGTTGTCCTTGATGTTTGGTCTCACACGCATGACCCTTTTTCAAAAGTTTTTCAAGAACCTCTCTGTAATAGTGTTGATTTACTGTTTGGCCTGGAGGCACAAACTTTTTGTGGACAATTCCCTGACTATCAAAAAAAGCATGCATTGTGTGCATCGTCGACTTGCTCAACGACAGATTTAAGTGGTTATGTTGTCCTAAAACAAACAAACTGTTTTGTTTTATTTGTTTAGATGGGTGGCAACCGAAGTGCATGGACTCAAGAAGGGGTGAGTGATTTAACCCACTTTTTGTGGACAATTCTCTGACTATTCAAAAAGCATGCATTGTTGCATCGTCGACTTGCTCATTCTTGCTTTTTTGGATCTTGGAGAACTAGAAGTGTGCCATTCCATGCTTTGGCGCTTGGTTTCCGGGTCGTACTCGAACACCCAAGTCTCATCACCAATAATGACACGTTTCATAAGATGGGGATCACTTTCAATCGATTCAAAAAAGTCAAGACACCTTTCTCTCCCGATGTCCTTTTGTTCCTGCTAAAGGTTTTTTGTCGTATAACGTGTTCACATTTATTAATTAACAATTTTAAATGAATAAAATGTAATATATGGGTTCTAATAATATTAACCTTTTCCGCATGATCTATTTAGAATCTATTTAATTTAGCTCAATTTAACGAACACAGTGGAGTTTCAAATACTATCCAAAATAATATATCCAACGGGAATACATTTTAAATATGTCAAGACCACAATTCGAATTATAATAGAAACCATGATAGCTAGAAAATAATAGTAATCATTTAAAGTCGATTTCTGTATATCCGCTGAAAAGTTGCAGCAAAATGTAAATGCGACTGGCAAAAATGTGAGGCTAAAAGCACTTTTAACAAATGAACTCAATTTTAACTTCAACAGGCTATGAAACTCGACAATCACCTGACGTTGCCACATCCAGTTCATTGTGTAATTGTTCTATGAATGGGCGGAGAATTGAGTATTCAATGTTCACTTTAACACTGGAAAAGTAAACGCGATCAGTGTTATAGGTGGCAAAGGTGGACGATGGAAAAATTCATTGTTAATGATGTCCATTTTTGAATAGCCAGAATGAAGTGTATTATTTTATTTTCAGTCCATAAATCCTCAATTTGTGGCTTACTATAATTTTACTGCAGATTTTTGTAGTCGTTATAGTTTGAAAATGAATTCAAGTATAACTACACTGATTTATATTACCTATACAGGATGTTCCTTAAATAATTTGAAAAACTGAAGGAGATACTTCCTCAACCATTAACCATTAAAATTCTTTATTGTATAATTATTTACAAAAAGTCAGGTGTATAAGGCCGTGTATATAAAAGGGATAGTAGACAATTAGATCCCTGGGATAGGGGTGGACAATTCGCCACTGCGGTCGACTCCCTGCTCGATCTTGCACACAGCGCTACCCGACATCACTTATTCTTTTTGTTCGTCCCGTTCGTAATCATTTCCGGAATTGTTTTTAAATATGTTGCCTCGAATGTGGTGTAGAAATTGTTTTTGTGGTGTTGGTGTTGTTCTTGTGTTGGCGGAAAAATGTGCAAAAAAAAAACCGTTTTATCTGGTCGTGCTGGATCACACTTCCTCAACCGATTTCATGGAGAAAAGGACGTATAAAGTTTTTTCCTGTGTGGCTTAGTTTTTTGAGATACAGTTCTGTATCTCAAAAGTGAGTATCTCACAATTTCACAGTGTGTAAGTGACAGAAAGATAAAAAAAAAAATGTTAGTCTATTCCAGATATATTTCGAAAAAAATTCAAAAACTAAGCCACTTAGAAAAAAACTGTATATGATCTTTTCTTCATGAAATCACCTTAGGAAATATCTGCTTCAGTTTTTCGGATTACTTAGGGAACACCCTGTATATGTAATAATTTTAAATATATAACAGTTACAAAAATCTACAGTAAAACTGACATAATGAGAACAGGGCATTTCGATTTAGATTTTGATTCGAAAACTCGATAATATTGTTTCACTATTTCAGTTAGTACGAATTGAGTTGTGTCTTGCATTTTTTATTTATTTATGTTATACGATTTGTGCAGTGGCGGCCGGTGGAATTTGACATGCTCGTATTTTTGTAAGGAGGCATAGGACCCACATTATAATTTAGGGGTGGTTACTAGACCTAAGTAGAAGGTTATAATGGCAAAAAATTTTCAGGGAAAATTTGCGAAAATTTTTTCAAAAAATTTCTGCCTCCGGACAGATCTTGAAAACGGCTTGCAAAATACTTGCGAGATATTTTTTTTTGATAATCACCGAGTGAATACAGTTTTTTTATACTTGTGATTTTGTTGACATTTTGAGATTTGTAAAAGTTATTGTAATTTTAATTTTTGTTTCATACCAACACTTCGTCTGTGAGATTTTCCATTAGTTTGTATCTTTATGCAAAATAAGAATTTTGCAAAAACCACAAGTATACAAAAAATGTATTTACTCGGTGATTATGAAAAAAAAAGTATTTTACAAGACGTTTCCAAGATCTGCCCGGAGGCAGCCATTTTTGTAAAAACATTTTCGCAAGTTTTCCGTGAAGATTTTTTGCCACTATAACCTTCTACTTATGTCAAATTCCACCGGCCGCCACTGGATATATGATCTAATTGTCATTATCTACTCCATAAGTCGATATTCAGTGTAAAAATACATACATACTTGTATTTAATTGAAATATTTGTAATAAGCTGATAATTTTAATAATACCGTTATTTAATCTACAAGAGTGTTCACTCTCTCAGCATGCAAGATATTCAATAATGGTTATCCAATTCCTTTACAAATTAATTTAGGTGACCTTCTTAATGAAATTATCACATGTGCTTTTTTTATAATGTGAATATCACGTCAATCTATAGGGTGCGTTCTACATCGAGTAGAGATTGAGAAAGTATATTTAATTTTATTCCTAGAAGAAGTAATGGCGAAAATGAAATTTTCCTAATGCACCGTACCGAGCTGAAATGTGTAATTTAGTTATGAAAGGATGGTTTTCAGCCTTGTCACACATTTTCTCAGTTTGCTTCAATTTTCTTTTTTGCTGGGAGGCGAGATTACATCAATAGAACGATGTTAAAAAGTAGTTGCGAAAATTTACTTAAATAATGAAATAATTTAGATAGCAGAATTCTTTAAAAAAAGTTATTTCTTATACCACATAAAATAATTTTGTTTTATTAGTTTTTTATTCCTAATGATTAAATCAAATATAACACCAAATACTTTACAAAAAACAAAAAGAAAATCAGGCATTTTACTTTTTCAACGCTCAGTCCTTTTCAGTTTCATTTAATTTAAAAAAATGTCCAAGACATATTTTTATAGGAGGCGTGTAAATTAAGTGATGAGACTGATTTTTGTTCTCTCTCCTTCAAAATAACTTCCTTGAGAAGCCACACAGCGCTGGAGATGATTCTTCCATTCATAGCAGTGCTGAAAGTCATACAGTGGAATAGCCTTCAGCTGGTCGGTTACAGCCGTTTTTTCCATTTTTTTCTATGGGCCCAAAATGACGCCCCTTGAGGTGAGTTTTCAATCTCGGGAAGAGAAAAAAGTCACAAGGACTTAAGTCAGACGAATAAGGAGGCTGAGGAGCCACAGAAATGTTTTTAATATCTAGAAACTCGTTTACTGAAATGGCTGTGTGACAAGACGCATTGTCATGATGCAACATCCAGTTGTCCATGATGTTTGGTCTCACAGGCATGACCCTTTTTCGAAGCTTTTCAAGAACCTCTCTGTAAAGGTGTTGATTTACTGTTTGGCATGGAGGCACAAAATTTTTGTGAACAATTTTTGTGATCTTCGACTTGCTTATTCTTGCTTTTTTTGGGTGTTGGAGAGCTTGAAGTGTGCCATTCCATGCTTTTCACCAGTCCTTTTGCTCCTGTAAAAGATTTTGGGAACCATTCTTGCACACATTTTCTCATCCCCAATTCCTTAGCCAAAATCTGATGAACAGTGGTGTGATTCAAATTTAACTCTTCCCCGATCATTCTTGTCGTCAACCGACGATCTGAACGCACAAGGTCCCATATTCTATAGACATTTTCATCGGTGATGAAAATGTCGATGAAGATGAAGGCCTTCCGCTGCGTGGTTCATCTTCAATCAACTCTCTTCCTTCTGAGAATGCCTTAAACCACCGAAAAAACTGGGCTCTTGAAAAAACACTGTATCCGTAGGCGTGTTGAAGTTTTGCAAAAGTATCCGTTGCGCTGTGTCCAAATCTGAAGCAAAACATGATAGCATACCTTATTTAACAAAAGATAATGCCAAATCATATTAAAAGATATCTGATTTAATTGATTTTGAGGTCTCATGTGCATATTATTATAATACAATCCGTCAACAATAGTTTTACAACAATTGATATATCATTTAACGACGTGCCATATCCAATATTCATTTTATTTTGAAAAATATTAATTTGGACCAGTTTTATATCGTTTTCTACGAGACTACCTTTTTTGACGCGACGTATATATTGTTTTAGCGTTGCCGCTTCGAAATACTTCGAAATAATTGCGACTAGAATATTTTGACGCCCATTTTTCGTTTAAAATACGCGTCTTGAAGCGTACTTTCAAGGTATTATAAAAAAAAAAAAACGTCAAAAAAGGTAGTCGCGTAGAAAACATTATAAAACTGGCCCAAATTAATATTTTTCAAATTCTCAAAAAGTCTCGAAAACTAAGATATTTATGATTTTTCTAGCCCAACCCGGTCAATATCGTACAATAAACAAAGAAATGGCGTCATTGTTAATTAAGGCTTGCAAAAATTCTATCGTTAATTACTCGAAAAGTTATTAACGGATCAAGCAGAATTTTTTGTTGTAACTTCATATTACAAATAGCAGTCCCGCCAAGTCACTTCAGTCATTCACTTCATTAAGTTCTATTATTATTTTTATTTTGTTTTTGAGAGATTTTATTTTTAGTTTAATCTTATTATTTAGTTTATTCTTCTTTTGTAGCAATTTAATATTTGCACAATAAAGTCGATTTATTATTATTATCATTATTATTTGCAAGTTAACAAGCTATTGTTAACTCGCTCCAAATTAACTTAATTTGCGAAGTCTCCAAGTGCTACTTAACTTGGAGACTTCGGGTTGGGTTTAAAATTTTGGAGATTCAATAGGCTACAACTTCTTGTATGCATATGGTATATAAAATATGCCAAGGAACGAAGATATAAGCGGAAATGTGAAAAAAGGAGTTTTTTTTTCACATTCATATCAACGATTTCTTTAAATTAGGCAATTGGGGTCGATGTTGGTGCCGCCGAAGAGGTTCGAGAAAGTCGGCATTCGGTGGCAATAAAAGCTAATGGTAAGATTATGTTAAGAGAGTCCAATGGATCCGCCTTAATCTTTTCACTAGCGTGGAGGGAAACGACGAAATTTAATTTCACAAAACCGCGCGGAGTAACTGAAATTTCAACGTTGATTAGAAACAGAAGTTGCCTTCTAAAAGTAGTTTGTATGAAGTACCACCTCCTTCAACTACGAAGCTAATGAAAAATGCGTATAATCAGAAGGCATGTAATTATTTGCTGAACACCTTGTAACCACACCGGTATCTTCAAACATATCTGTAGATTCTTAATTTCACAGTTTAAAAATTTATCACAGGAATTTGAGAATGAAATATTGTTGCAAATAATTGAAGTGATGTTATCGGTGGCTGTATTTATCCTAATAAGTTATTTATCAGAATCAAACGATACTACTCGTCAAGAAGATAACATTTTGGAGCTATATATAAGAGAACAGCTTCAACATTCCCAACAGTTCGTTGTGTTGTTCAGAAGGTAAGGAAATATGCAGTTACGGTATTATAAAATAATATTCATGAATTAACTTATAACTTATATCATAGTTAATAAATTAGATGGCCACTATGAGACTTATCCGATAGTATTAGAAATGATTAGCATCTATTCGTAGTAATATAGAGACATCCAAAAAAAAAAGCGTCATAAAAGTTGGCCGAGAAAAAAAGACGTATTTCTATTCTTGATCGAATTTATAACCTTATTTACTTGTCAAGGATGTTACATTATGTGACAGCCATTGTTTATTTTACAAATTGCGACAATCACTTGTCAAAAGTTTGACATAACCGAAAAGCTTGACATGACCTCTATTTCCATCTCTCTCGTTCATAGCCAGAGTTGATGACGTTTTTTTGGATGTCTCTATATTAATCAGATATACTCGTACTTCGATAACACAGCCACACAAAAAAAAATCGGGTTCGGGGGTCAGACCATGTTTACTATACGTGTTTGGGGTCGCTGAATCCGAATCTGGGGTCAGAATAACCCCCATCGGGCTAGGGTTTCCCATAACCTCAAAAAAAAAACATCTTTGAGCTATATACCGATAAACCCTTCACATCAAACCCCTTAACCCCTTGAAACCATAACACAATAACCCCACGATACCTCAAAACCATAACTCCATAATCATATAACCTCATAACACCATAACCCCATAACCACAAAACCTCATAACCCCATATCAAACGACACCTGAGAAACCCTAGCCCGATGGGGTTATTCTGACCCTAGATTCGGATTCAGCGACCCCAAAAACGTATGGTTAACATGGTCTGACCCCCGAAACTGATTTTTTTTGTGTAGCTGTGTAATAGAATAAAACTGAAATATTAAAGTGATTTGTAATTTTCCCAAGTTAGGGCTAACTTACACCTTTTTTTCAGAAAAATCACAATGAAGGTCTTGGTGGTGTTTGCTTGTGTTGTTCTTGCAATTAATGCTGCAACTGATGAGGAGTTGTGGAGTCAGTTCAAGGTAATTTTTTTATAGAACCATAGTTACGCAGGCCGTCAGTGTTGATATAATTTCAAATACTTAATCAGTTACTAAATCCGATGAAAAACAGTTGGTTAATTAGAAATATCAATAAGAATGATTCCCACCATGAACATTCAATGATAATATTAGTCCAATCGACAAGCGAAAGCCCCCATATTAATTGGTCACTAATTGTTAGCAAATAAAAAATATGGTCGTATAGAGGAAAAATTCTAAGAAAGATAGCGTTTTTTGCTACTCGAGTTTTAATGGCGAACATAACTAAAAAAATTCGCCATACCATATTCGCAAACCAAAAAGTCAAAAAAAAACGGATTTTTGCAAATAAAAAAAAGTCCTACACAAGAAAGTTAAATTAGAAAGTTGTAGGTCTTAAAAATGCGCGTCGAATGAAATTTGAACGAAAAAATCGGTCCATAAACATTTGAGAAAAATAAAAAAAAATGTCAAAAATCGCGTTTTCGTGTTTTTTGCTGTATAAATTCCAATTTTGTTTGAACAGACTTCTTGTTAACCACAAATATAGCCCAAGACAATCGGAAAATTTTTCAAGACTTTAAAAAAGTTTTATTTTTTTCGAGTTATAACGATTTAAAAAAAAAAAGACGTTTTCAAAAATCAGCTTTTACAGAGGCAAAAATGATCGTACAGAAACGATCATGGGCTCATTTTATTCACGAAAAAAGAAAAGCGATTTGGTTTGTTAATAGCATGAAAGTACAAGTCTTCGCGAATAAAATGAGCATATGATCGTTTCTGTACGATCATTTTTTTCCTCTGTAAAAGCTGATTTTTGAAAATGTATTTTCTTTTAAATCGTTATAACTCGAAAAAATAAAACTTTTTTTGAATGTTTTAAAAAAAGGATCATTTTCCGCTTGTCCTGGGCTATATTTGTAGTTAACAAGAAGTCTGTTCAAACAAAATTGGAATTTATACAGCAAAATACGAAAACGCGGTTTTAGATGTTTTTTTAATTCTTCTCAAATGTTTATGAACCAATTTTTTTCATTCAAATTTCATTCGACGCGCATTTTTAAGACCTACAACTTTCTAATTTAATTTTCTTGTGTAGGACTTGAAGCTTTTTTATTGTTTGCAAAAAAACGTGTTTTTTTTTGACATTTGCGAATTTTTTTGGTTATGTTCGCCATTAAAACTCGAGTAGCAAAAAAACGCTATCATTCTTAGAATTTATTTCTCTATACGACCATATTTTTTTATTTGCCGATAACAATTAGTGACCGGTTTTCTCCCCGTTAATTGGACTATATTGATAATATTAAATTTACAGCGTAAAACAGATGAATAATATAATTTTTTTTGTAATTATCTTACAATACTGTGAGAATAGTCTAAAATTATTTTATAACTCTAATTTTTAATCTTCTCAGTTTTAATCTTCTCTCGAAGATGCCAACTTAGTTGGTGAAACGCGCGTCGAATAAAGCATAGTAGTTCGGTGTTTCGTGGAAAACGTCCAGTTTTTTGTTTCCACACCGAAGGTTCCAATACACAATCCAGGAACTCTAATTTTATCAGTATGAGTTAGATTGGTTTGATATATTTTTTAATTAGATGTGCTACCAAAAAAAAATGTTTTTTTCAGGAACAATATGGACGTCAATACAGGAACTTGGTGGAGGAGAGAAAACGCTTCTCTCTTTTCAAACAAGCTTTGAGAAGGGTCGAAGAACACAACGCTAAATACGAAGCAGGAGAATCGACGTATTACAAGGGAATCAACCAATTCTCAGATAGATCAGTAGCTGAGCTTAGTGCTTTGTTCAACACCAGCAGAGCCAACAGACCCACATTTAAGGCAGACGTAATTTACCAGAAGCCAGAAAACGTAGAAGTAGCAGATTCAGTCAACTGGAAGGACGAAGGTGTAGTTACAGAAGTTAAAGACCAAGGACAGTGTGGCTCCTGTTGGGCATTCAGTGTTGTAAGTAGTCAATTTTTTGTATAAACCGGAAACCAAAAAATAAAAAGGGACACGTGTAAAAATTACACATTAGGCTAAACAAGAATATCACAAAACTCCAACAAATTTCCAAATTTCATGTTAATAAATGAAGAGATCAGAGCTACATAGCTACATGTCTCCTGTCTCATGCTGTATATTCCTAGCCTAGGTGTATCATGTTTTCAAATGTATCCCTTCCTAATTCAGACTGGAGCACTGGAAGGTCAATACGGTATCAAATACGGAAGCCTGGTGTCCCTCAGTGAACAGGACCTGATGGACTGCGCCACCGACTATGGCACCTACGGTTGCGACGGAGGATGGATGGACCAAGCTTACGGATACGTCAGAGACTACGGTATCGAATCCGAGAGCGACTACCCATACGAAGAAACCCAGGGATCGTGCAGACACTCTTCGAGCGTATTGACGGTTAAGAGTCACGTATCTATCCCCGAAGGAGACGAAGACTCTTTGAAGAGCGCGACAGGTATGACATGTTTTAATTTGAAGACCGTCGTTAAGTACCTCAATTATCCAGTGGCTTAGGTGAAATTTTAAAAGGACCCTTTCGGGTAAAGCAGGCGAATTGAACTTACAATTAGTAACACATCAAAGTGACAATCATAGTGGAGGCTTGTAGTGAAAATTTATAAATTAATTCAATTGATTTGGTGTTTACTCTTGGGCTTTTACAAATTGCTTGGACCAATTAACTGTAAAGCCACACCAAACAGTGACTTTCTTGTCATGAAGACCTTCCTGAATGATTGCATGTAGATTTTCTGTTGATCATATTTGACAGTTTTAAGTAAAGACTCCACCATTAAGAGAAATATGGTCCTCATCTGTCCATAAAATACGGGATAACCATTCTGGTTGAATTCCAATCAGCCAAATCTTCCTCCTTCAAATCAAAATATCATTGTAGTGTATAAGGAACCGTTTTTAGGATTTTGCGTAAAACTTTCCAGACCGTGGCATTTACAGTCATTTTAACATTGCATTAATACTACTAATTACTCACGGATATGCAAGAACTTACAACTTGGACACCACTAACTTTTGGTCTTCCTGATTTCGGGAGGTCGATTACAGACCTATTTTTTAAAATTTGCTAGTAATGTTTCGGTACGCTTGCATTTTAGAGGGGCCTTTATGATAACCTTGTACTTTATTAAAGATCAATAAAATGTTAACGCCTCATATTTTATTTCAGCTTCTGCTGGACCTATCTCGGTCTCAATCTACGCTGATACGATGTTCGACTATGCTGGTGGAGTGTTCAACGATGCATGCGACGGTGATTACGACCACGGTGTCCTCGTGGTCGGCTATGGCACAGACGGCTCAGACTACTGGCTGGTCAAGAACTCTTGGGGCTCAGCGTGGGGAGAATCCGGATACATGAAGATCGCTCGTAATAGTAATAACAAGTGTAGCATTGCCAGTTACGCTACTTATCCAACTATTAACTAAATATGTTGCAACATGTCTGTACATTTAATAAAATACAACTTGTACTACTTTTATTCATTGTTTTTTTAAGCGGATCAGCCGAAAAACTCCCTCAAAAGCTGTAAAAGCCTGCGAAATCTGCCAACTAAATAACACAAAAGAATTCCCACCGACTAATTCCACCAACTAAAAGTCCCAAAACATTCCTACCTACTAACTCACCTACGAAGAACATGATGGTGTACCTGAGAAGTTGGTGCGGCTACCGGATTTCCCGGAAGCGAAGAAAAACCCCGGAAATATCCGACATTTTCTCCATATCCGGTCACCCTGACGACCAAGAAAAAAACGATGGCAAATAAAAATTCAACACCCCATTAAAATTTCGTCGCGGACAAGAAAAAGGTTGTGAGGAATTTTTGTAGTTTTCCTATGATAGATGTTCTTATTTTATGATATCTACTGGTCTGTTGTTATAACCAGAGAACAGAACAATATGCAATGACACTTTCGTCGAATATCAATATCAAACTTTTGTAATATATGGAATGTCGAACAGATTATCTATAATTTGCTCGTGTCTAAATTTTCGTTATAAGCGGTCTCATAATAATCGACTTTTATTTATGATTAACGAGTACTTCAGTATGTTGAATTTTGGCCGTATCGTTTTGTTAAGTACTCAAAGTTAAGTCAGTTCCACAAACTGACGTATTAAAATCTATGCAAAAAATGCAGCGCTGCTACACCATGTTTCTGTACATTATTGGTATTCTAATGGATCATCCCATCATTTTAAAAAATATTTGTCTAAAACGATGTTGTTTCTAGACCCGACAATGTTCTTATGCTAATTACAGCCGCGGACGCTGACCTTATAACATACAATTACTCATTTTTAACTATAATAAACGTCGGTGACATATAGGGTCTGCCCTCTGGTGTGTGCCTAAATAATCGTCGAAATCGGGATCAATGATTTCTGATAACTTATAACAATGAACTCGTATTATTCTCATTATGCTTTAGTTTAACAGACCTTGTGCTAATCTTTTTGGATAGTCTGGAACACATCGAGTTCTATTTAGACAAACTAGAAGGCAGCTCCTATATGTCACCGCTGTATTCTCCTGGCGAGAAAATAAGATGAGACTCGTTCGATGTTGTTCATCGTCAGATATATCATACTGATGAGCCCTAATAAGGTCGAAGTCCGGATCTATGCTTTCTGATTACGTATAGCAGTAATCGGTAATTATTCTCGTTATATCAAACGTAATGATGATCCAATCCAATGAAAATCCAATTTATTCCTACGGTTTCTGGACGTCGCAATTTAAAAACATATGCGATAATTTTTAAGTATCTTTATATGTATTCGTGTTGTCAGTTTTAATCATACACTTATCATATCGTCGACACGGCATTGTTCTTCAAGGAGAGTGTCAAGCATTTTGGAGTTATAAATAAGAAAACGCCTTGCGTTTTCGCACAAGTTCGTTGTGTTGTTCCAAATGTAAGCCCCTTTTGTTATATGCAGCCAAATTTTTCACAAAACTTATTTGCATTCCCAGCACTGATTGAATAAATCTTTATTAATAGTATGTAAATGAAACATTGATATATTTGAATACTACATTGCATTGTACATAAAAGAATGGATTTTTTTGTTGGAAACTGGGTAGAACAAGGAAAGGTTACAGAAGTTAAAGATCAAGGCAACTGCGGTTCCTGCTGGGCATTCAGTGTTGTACGTACCAATAAAACAGACAGTAGTAAATAGAGTAATTAAAAAAGGCTCTGTATGCTACACACAATATCCGTTTTGTCCAATATTTTGTATAATGTTGAAATATCCGATTTGACATTAAATTTAAATACGTTACTTTCTTATTTAGACTGGAACTCTTGAAGGTCAATACGTTTACGTTAAAGACTTACGTCAATACGACTACGTTAAAGAAAACGGTATCAATACGGAAAGTAGCTACTCTTACACAGGAACCGAAGACACTTGCAGCCACGATTCATCTTCAAACGTATTGACCGTCAGCAGTTACGTATGGATTCCGAATGGAGATGAGAGTTCTCTACAGAACGCTGCAGGTAAATATGAACCCAGCTAGTGCGTGCTTCGGTTATGGGCTGGTTTTCATTATATTTAAAAAGAAACAAATAAGGAGGACTAATCAAGCTGATAACGAATCATGGGAAAAATTTGGATTTTGTCCACAATAATCGATTAACCAAGATAGTTGAGATGTGACTATAAGGAAAGTATTTGAAAATATACTACTGGTAAAGCCAGATATTCCATCTATAACACGATGTAAGTAACTCATTGGTTAGATCGAAAGAGTACAGACCAATAACAGTACACCATTCAAGGAAGTGGGCGAGGCCACGATTAATGATTATTTGTTTAAAAACTTGTGCTATTAGAGACAGAAATAGGGTGCAAGGTAAATTATGACACTATATTTTATTTTAGCGACTGTCGGACCCATCTCGGTTGCCATCTACGCTGAACCAATTGTATATTATGCTGGTGGTGTGTTCGACGATGAGTCTGGTTGCAGCGGTGGTGTTGTCGACCACGGTGTGCTGATCGCTGGCTATGGCGAATCCAGTGGAACGGAATATTGGTTGGTCAAGAACTCCTGGGGATCAGAGTGGGGAGAATCAAGATGGCTCGCAACAAGAACAACCAGTGTGGCATTGCCAGTTATGCTACTTATCCAATTATTAACTGAATTCAGAACCTGTTGAAGTTTGTTTGTATACCCATGTAATGAATAAAGAAACCTTATATGAACGATATTCCTTTTAACCATCTAGGCATTGACAAAAAATTATCCTGCCTCAATGATCCTCATGAAAAAACAGAAATACCATAGAAACTAGTAAATCAACAGATGTATCTACTATAGGAAATACAAATACAAGTCCAGAGGCAGTTCATAGTCTAACATGTCTCAGAAGTATCTCCACAAATATCTTAAATCCATATTAACTTATGAAATAGAGGAGGGAGGTTGAGGTTCTAAAACATTTACTTGACCCTATAACTACATATTTCGACGTACTGTATATATCCTCGACGTATGTACGATATCCAAAAATAAGTGAAGTGTAACATTCAAGTGTTTCAAACATTGATAAATTAATATCAAAACACTTTTACGCCAGTGTGTTTGCACAAAAGTTCTACGTGAACCAGATTATAATTTCATTAATTTATCTCATTAATGTATTTAGTTTAATTTATCGAAAATATGTAAAGGTTTTGTAAAGATGTACCAGTATATTTTTTAACAAAAAAATTATCTCATATATTCACTATGATATCATACATAGGTATATGTGCGCATTATAATAATACAACGTCATCAACAATGGTTTTACAAAAATTGACATGCGAATAACGAAGTGCCATATCCAATTTTCACCTTATTTTGGCAAATTTGTCTTTTAGCGTACTTACAGTTAAAATTAAGGTTTTTTCCTCTTATTTTTCATTATGAAAATGTGACATTTATTACACAAATTGAGTCCGACAAACATATTAACAACTTTCACGATACGATTGTGCCAGGAAAAAAAGAGCTTCAAATAATTTGCGAAAAAGGAAAAACTCGAACTTCACTCTCTTTGCCGTAGCCGTTGATATCTTTGAATCCTGCGTTGCCGAAACGGCGATACACTGGTTGCAAATGACCGTTTGCACAATCGGTCCCAAAAAAAAAACACTTTCCAGTATCCAAAACTGAGATTGCTAGTACTAAACCTAATGGTAAGATTATGTTAAGAGAGTCTCTTTTCGCTAACGTAGAGGAAAACGATGGAATTAAATTTCACAATACCACGTGGGGTAACTGAAACTCCAACTTTGATTTGGAAGAAAATTGTTGTCTAAAGGTATTTATATGAAGTACCACTTCATAGAAACATCTTTCAACTACGAAGCAAATGGAAAAATATGTAGAATCAGATGGCATGTAAATATTTATCATCAGATCTCAGACATAGAGTATTGTTCTAAACCATTGACGTGATATCTTAATGAGATATACATCAGAATAAAACGTTACTGCTCGTCGTGAAGATAACATTTTTGGAATTATTAATAAGATAATAATAATAAAATTGATATATTAAAGTGATATTCTACATATACAGTGCGGGCCAAAAGTCCGCCCCCCCACCCTATTATTTTTTGAACTAATTGTCGGATTCACTTGAAACTTGGTGTGGTTACATAAGGCATAAAATACTATCTCATGGAGTAACTCTTAGACAATTTACCCTTAAAACAGGGGCGGGGGGTGCAAAGGGGGGAAACATCTTAAATTGGAAGGGGTGGCATGCGGCACATCATTTGAAAGGGATTTTTATGGGGTATTAAATTGTCTTTCAACGAGATTTATGGTCGCATGATGAAAAAAAAAATGTTTTGAAGTCCACAGACCATTTTAAAGACGAACAAAAATTTGAATTTTTTTTGTTGGTTTTCGGATGATTACGTGAGAACCGCTCTCCCTAAAAAAATTTAAAGTTCAGATCTGAAAACTAGAGACTTGAGGCTACAATTTTCTTTTTTTTTTTATTTTCTGTACGACCATTTTTCTCCGAGTTATCCCTTGTTGAAAATCACCCAAAAATTTGGAATTTTTTTAATATCCTTTAATTTTTGTTACTAGTTTATTATATAGAAGGAGCTATAACATACAACATAAAAATATCACTGTCTCCCTAGATATTCACCAAGCGCTTATATACTCTCGATGGCATTGTAATACCTGACTTCAGGCAGAGAGAAGAAGGCTATTTAACGGTCGAAAAGGGGATTGAACCGTAAGTGGAGAGAATTTATGTGCAGTTCATAAGTCATGTCGACCTTTTAACGGATTTATTCTGGAATATGTGCCAAAACCGTTTTTTACCCATACAATAGAGTGTCCGAACCACCTCGCCCAATTATTTACGTTGTCGCCCCTACGTTTCGCCATTATTTTACTGGAAAGGCAAATGGATTTTTTGTAAAGAAATTTGGGCGTAATCGGACGATTTTAAAAGCTTATGCCCTTTTATTTTCACTGTTCTGACTTTTCGACGCTTTTATCCAGAGGCGTGCGGTCCTTGGAAGTGCTGGAAGCTTGGTATTGCAAAAATTCGTACATTTCATTCATACATATTACCAGAAATTCGTACAAATTCATACATATTCGTCGTCCTAGTCCATTTTTAGAATTTAGTAACATATAAGACAAATTCCACACCTTTTGTTTAAAAATAACAGCTTTTATTTGCTGGTAATAGTAAATACATAACCAGAGCCGTGTATTTTTTAATGCATTTTTAATCCATTTAGTAAGTCACTGCGTAGCGTACATATGATAGATAGTAACGTAACGTTGTGCGTTGTGGTAACGGCATATCTGGAACGTATATGTTCCAGAACTCACAAAATTTATCCAGTACATTCAGGGGTACATCACAGGCACTTAGCAATAAAAGTAAGTCGAACATAAACTGAGTTTTCAAGGGTATGCCCTCTTTTTTATTTTTATCTATCACACTATTTTTGTGACAGCTAAAAACACAGCAGTTTTTCCTTACAAACTCTACACATCATGGTTGCGCTGTCATAAATATTGGAAACATAAAATGATAACATAAATTTTGGAAATAACTGATTACTTTATTCGTTTTGTCAGTATATTATATTTTTAAGCGTTTGCACGTGTAGCATTCTATTATTAATGTAATACCGACGCCGAATTAACACCTCGAATACACTAATAATAATGCTATAACCGAATGCTATATGGTTAAACATATACGGGTCATTGCATATAAAATCGTCTGAAAATAAAAAAAAAATCGTTGCCGACCCATTTTAGATTTTGCTGTAACTTTGAGGGACTCTTCTTTTAGGGTCCCAAAGAACAAAATTTACGCAAATTTAATTTTTACAAACGTTCGTTTCCGCCTATTCGAATTAAAAAATTTTAAAAATCGTCATTTTTATGCTTTATCAAATTTAGCTCTCAATTTTTTCCTTTTCAAGATATCTACCCGCTTGAGGCGGCATTTTGAAGAGGAAAGATTGCAGTTTTAGTGTAAGTATCAAAAAAATTCGATCAGTCAATACCTCCGAATAATGGCAGCGTGTAAAAGTTACGTGCTTTGTACTTATTTTTTGTGAATTTTAATTGGCTCTAGCGTCTTGACTGTTTAGAGTAAGCAGTTTATGTTACTCAGAAATTAAGTGTACACTATCATAGACGAAACGAGTCGACCCGAGCAGCTCACTCCTTATATAAAAAAAAACTTTGCTTGAAGTTTAGTTCCTCTCAAAGTTACAGCAAAATCTAAAATGGGTCGGCTTCTTCAATTGAGGGGTATAGATGCAAAACTCACATTATCCACTTTTTTAAAATTTTTCAGGAAGAAGGAATGATTGATTTCTCACTTTTCAAGTGATTTAAGGCACTGAATTTTTTTTTTTGTATTTGTATTAGAACTTTAACTTTGCTTCTCAATTGGTGAAATAACAGCACAACAATATTTGACTCCAAGAAAGTGAATTCAAATTTGGATAATGTGAGTTTTGATACAATTTTTTGGATAATGGTAGTCTTGCTCCAGATTATTCTACATAATATTATTGTTTACACTGAAATTCATGAAGTTAAGCTAAGAAAATGAACTTGGAAACAAACTCAATTGTATATTGCTGATTAACTGCTGTCTGACCGGATAATATAAATCCACCTTCATACGCATATATTGATTAATTATAACAGTGTAAATAAAGTTGCTGTCATAAGAAATAAACTTTTTTTGTTTTTTATGTCACGAAACTGTCCCTCTTAAGTCGCCGCCTGTAAAAGTTTTAGAACTACGTTTGAAAATTGGATTCTCGCATGAATATGTACAATTTTTATTGAAAAAAATGATTGTGTAATAGATTAAATATAGACACCTAACCTTTAAAATAGGTTAGGTGCCTTTTAAAATATTTAACCTTTAAAATATTCATTCAAGTGGAAAATTGAACTTTGTCACGCACGACTGGGTATACTTATGTTGATTTTTAGGTTCAGCTGGCTCATTTTTTCATTATAACAAGTGCTGTTTTACATCTCTAAATATTTCTTTTTGCAGCTAAAACACGAAAAAGTTGAGGGTTATGATCGCGACTTAAGAGAGATTAAATTTCGCGACTTAAGCGAGACAATGATGCACGGATTTGGTGACTTAAGAGGGGTTCGAGTGTGCTTTGTAATACATTCACTTGATCATCTTTAATACAGTTGATTTGGAATGAAAAGGAAAAATAGTTTTGATGAAACCAATACGGCCAGATCCGACCGGATTGAAATTGGTGTCGGATTACGATCCCTATCCTCAAAGTTACAGCAAAACCTAAAATGGCTCGGCTTCTTCAATTAGACGATTTTATATGGAATGGCTCATACCTACCTCAGGCTGCCGACAGGTGGCGTCGCATACGGCACACCGAGGAAGGCCTCCACGGGCGGATGGATGTGGATCATTACGCCCCTCAGGGGCCCGTACTTAGTCCTCACCACCCTCGTGCTGTACTTGTGCACCAGCAGCGAGGCGCCGGCCCCCGATTCCTCCACGAAGACCACCACCACGATCACCCACATAGCACAGAAGAGCGCAGTAACGGAACGCAATTGTCTCAGAACAATCGTTCCTAGCACACGCATGACGTCACGACCGGCATCTACGCTGCTCCCACGTCGTTATCCGGCCGCGGAGGCGGCCAGCTCGTCGCCGGCACCGATCTGGAACACGAGAAACGATTGAAAACGTACCACAGATGGCGCTCTTCGGGTTTTGTATCGGTGACCTTGAAGTGAGCCAGTTCTCTCACAGAATCACTACTAGCCTAGGAAAGATAGCCAAAATAGGTCCAATTTTTCAAAAAAATTCCTCAAACGTTAAAAAAAATTGATAATTAGGTAAAAAATAGTGCAATCTGAGTGCGCTAGTTTTGCATCAAATCAGTTTGCGGGAACATAACCAAAAAAATTCATAAACGTGTGAAAAACCGTTTTTTTTTTCACTTTTTAAGTACCAAAAAAAAATGTTTTCAGAAAAACAAAAAATAGCACGTTATAGCGCTTAAAAAGACGAAGAAAAATCGGTTGTTAAAAATTAAAATCGGTTCACAACTTTTTGCAAAGAAAAATAAAAACCTTCGAAAATTGCCCTTTTTTTACTATCTAATTACTCGGCCTACGAAAGTCGTAGGGACTTCCAAATTATAGCTCTTTTCGGCGGCTACTTACAATAAAAATTTTATCAAAAAATATTCATAACTTTTGGCGCAATTCGAAAAAATGTAAAAAAAGGTGTTTCCGAAAAATGGACTGGCAATTGTCAATAACAGTCCTACGGTAATTTTTCAGAGTGCGTTTGGTTCGTGAAGAGGTGCTCTACAATCGTACAATGGACCAAGTTTGTCAAATTTGAGGAAGTATCTCAAAAACGACATTGAAAACCGGGCTGTTTTGCGTTTCGGGCGCTCGGGCGCTCGAGCGCTCAAAAGAGCGAAACGCACTTTGAAAAATTACCGTAGGACTGTTATTGCCAATTGCCGGGCTATTTTTCGAAAACATCTTTTTTTACATTTTTTCGAATTGCGCCAAAAGTTATGAATCATTTTTGATAAGATTTACTGTAAGTAGCCGCCGAAAAGATTTTATTTTTTTTTTTGCAAAAAGTTGTGTACCGATTTTAATTTTTAAAAAACTGATTTTCTTCGTCTTTTGAAGCTCTATAACGTGCTGTTTTTTTGTTTTTTGTGAAAAAAATTTTTTGGTACTTAAAAAAAGTGAAATAAAACGGGTTTTCGCAAGTTTATGATTTTTTTTTTTGGTTATGTTCCTACAAACCGATTTGATCCAAAACTAGTGTACTCAAGTTGCACTATTTTTTTACCTAATTATCAAAACATTTTTAACGCTTGAGTAGTTTTTTGAAAAAAATTGAATTGAAGTGATTTCGAGAACTTTTTATTCTTGACAATTTTTTGTAAAAGTGCATCATTTTCCAATAAAAAAATTCTTGGAACTTTTACGCAAAAAATTTGCAGTTCAGGCGCCATTTTGAACGCATAAGGCAAAAAATCGATCTTTAAACCACATATACTTAAAGTTCAAACATATATTCCACCGGTTACTGAGGTTCCAGGTCCATTGCAGACCCTACACCCCTTGAAAATTTGATTAAAGATGCGCAAAAAAATGTGCAAAAAAATATGTTTTTTGAAAACAAAAACTGCTTTTTTCATGATTAATAATTTTTTTGGAGGAATTTCATGGACACCATCGCAAAGGGCGCGTCTTAAACTTTAAAAATATGTCAAATTTTCTGTCGCAAATAGTATTAGTTATGAGGCGCTGAAGAGCGATGTACCGGAAGTGTCGTTTTCGGCCGAAACGGGTTAAGTAATATTGTGAGAGAATACTTGGAAGAATACTTTGAGGCGGCCAGTGGCGGTTGGTGATATTTCAGTTAGCCATATCTTGAAAACGACGCATGGGACCCACTTCACTTTTTAGGTGATGACTATATACCTCTTACAGAAAGAATTTATAGTGAAAAACCGTCAACAAAGTTTGCGAAAAAAATTTCAAAAAAAACTGGAGCACTCCCTGGGATCTCAGTAACGCTCTGTGGAATATTTGCAGTAAATTATTTTTCATAATCTAGAAACAAATATAGGGGAGACGTTTTTCGATTTGTTACAATTTTTTTTTTTCAAAAAGTTATGGTCATTTTAATTTTGGGAAACAAAATATTCCTATATAAAATCAAAATTAAAATGGCCATAACATTTTGAAAAAAAAAATTGTAACAAATCGAAAAACCTCTCCTTATATGTGTTTCTAGATTATGAAAAAAAAATGTAGTACAAATATTCCACAGAGCGTTACTGAGATCCCAGGGAGTGCTCCGGGTTTTTTGAAATTTTTTTCGCAAACTTTGTTGACGGTTTTTTCACTATAAATTTTTTCTGTAAGAGGTATATAGTCATCACCTAAAAAGTGAAGTGGGTCCCATGCGTCGTTTTCAAGATATGGCTAACTGAAATATCACCAACCGCCACTGGGCGGCTATCAAGATGGCGATACAATTTCAAGTTGTCACCGGAACGGTTCTGGAAAATGGGAAACTATTAAACCTATCTGTAGCGGAATTTTTCCGATAGGGCGGAAACGAGCGTGTGGTAATTAATGGAATGACGGAGAACGACTGATTTCTACGAGGAATTCTGTCCGGCTCAGTCTCAAAATGACATCCGGACAGGAATTGTCGCAGCAATGGTTTATTTACTATACGAGGTCAGGCAAGTGCTTTATAACGGTCGGAGAAGAGTTGAAATAACGCGACCAGTTTTCCAATATGTAGGTCTGCTGTGGCCACTTGAAGAACCTATTTTATAGTTTTTACTTTATATGTAGATTCCACACGCCTACAGAAATATTGTGACAATTTATAAATTAAAATACTATTAAATAATACAATTTATTAATTAAATTTTAAACCGGTTCATTAATATAAATTAAAATACTTTCAACCCAATTTATTGTCGTTGAATCCCAGTATGACATGTTTCCTGATATATTTGAAGATAAAAATGCTAAAAACTGCGTTTGTTGAGTTGAGTTGAGTTGAGTTGAGAAATGTGAAAGATGAGCTTTCGGAGAAACAAAATTCTTATCAACTGACACTGGTAATAAAGATTTTGGGCTCAAGGGAGGAAAACCTTTTTTAAAATGGGCATAAAATCAAGCGAAAAAAAGCCACAAACATAGTTAAATGATAAAAAGAAGCGTGACAAAAACTTTGTCGTGAATACGACATGCTATCCAATTAGAAAAGTTTTATTAATTAAACTTGTTTTATTTTGTCTGAAACTTTAAACGTTCTCTGTAAATATTAGTGGAGTTTTTTTCTGATAACGAATTACATTAAAATTTCAACGGTGGCTTACAGGTTCGAGGTGAATAAATTTTCTTTTAAAAAATGATTAATTATAGTACTTCAAAGTTACAGAGACCAATCTGGACGTGACATAAAATTTAAACGCGTCTTTATCGTCAGATCCTTTAAAATTTAACCAGAACAAACAGCTTGCTTTCTCTTCGAAATGATACTGTATAATCAAAATGTAAAAAAATGTATTTATGAAATATTTCAGTGGTTCGTATTATTGGTATATAATTAAACTTATTTAAAAGCTTTTTTACGTCTAAAAACGTTATTGGTCATTGTTTTTTGTCATCTGAAAAACCCCGTTACTCTTTTAACTTTATAAATTTTGATACAAATTAGAATAAATACGTGTAATGTAATTTGTACGGATTATTATTCATTAGGATTATTTGTGGTGTCTTGTTTGAAGCGGGGGTTTTCAGAAATGCAAACTAGATTTGAATTTATCGCTCGATGGAAAGCAGGACGTAACAAAATGAAAAAGAAGAGGCCCAACCTACCGAAAGACCTATATTGTTTCTGATACTTGGTCATGATTCTGTTTTTAATTTAATTTTCATATAATTCGGTTAAGACTATGAATTTTTATGTACAATATTTGAGGCATCAAAAATTAGTAAACAACACTAAAGTAGCAGGTATGTATGTAGGGAATACTTCAAGGAGACTAGAGTCGAATCTCAAACTTTATTTCGATTTATTTATGATTGTACTTGGAATCATGCCTACGATGATCAATATCATTATTCATTTCTTCGCTTGGAAAAATCCACAAAAAAAACAGGTCTGTTTTTTTTTTTAAAATCGTTGGAGGGTCCTCTACATACCTGGATTCCATTTGAAACTATGGTACATCCTTCAAGACATGGTTACGTCTTTAGAAGTACTGTTTGAAAATTGTACCAACCTAATATTATCTAAGATTGATGTCAGCTGAATTCTGATATGAACTTACCTCATAACTCCGTCTTGCATCCGGGCGAATTTTTTATTTCTCATTGTCACAACCTTCCTGACGGAATGGTATTTGCTTCTGCCTCCCTCCTCACATAGTTAAGTGCAAGTTAACCGAAAAAAAACACAGAATCGCGCTATCACTTCATGTTCGAACGAAAACGAAAACGCAACTTCGGAGTCCGATGGATCCCGTGTATCAAATCCGACGCCTGATGTTACCGATTCACGTCCATGCCCGAAATATGGCCCTATCGTATACCGAAGAGTTCACTTACTACTTTATAGAAAAATCCATTTCAGCACCTGGCGCGTTTTAACGCCAACTCATATCAGAGGCGCTCCGGACTTTTCCGCGTCATTTTTGCCGTCTCACGGTCCTCCATGCTAGTTTTGGCTCGATTGGGCAGCTTCATAACTCCCAACTTGTTCTGAATATCCCTCCTCTTGTGAAATATCTCCTTTCTATCGGCGCGGTGAAGCTGATTCAATTAAAAATTGAGAAATTGAATAATCATTCTTCGGGTCTACCCGCGTTTACAATTTATTCCCGATTCATTTTTCATTCCACCCCGCGTAGAATTCGGAAGTAGTTGCCACTCTTAGTTCCACCATTTGTCTTGCTTCGGGAACGCCACCTGCAACGATACAAACACTAATTAGCCTTATATATTTCGGACTAACTCGATTCTACAGTGCTCACAGGCGCGGTAAGTCTTTGTTCCTGCGATCAGGAAGAAGTCGGAACAAAGAGACCGCACTTCCTCTGCTAGCGCACCCTAATCTCGTTACATCGTCGACCACAATCAGAGAGTTAAGTAAAGAATAAATAGGGATCAAACCCTTAATGTTCCTTTAAGAAGATTTAATAGTTTTAACAGTTTTCTTTATAATTTAATACACTCATTGGAAATCATTTGTTTCATTTCTCCTTTTTAAACTATAGAAATTATTAATAATTTACAAATTCAATTGGTCAGGTTCTTCTCACAGGTTCTTCTAACAGTATACTAAATAGTGGTTATGAAGACAGCTCATTAAATGAGAGTCACTTTGAAGAATCCTTCCTCATAGAGAAATTATCAGACCAGTATTACCTCCATGGCCGGTATTATTCTAAGGGCCAATATTATCCGCAGAGCTGGTATTCAATTACTTTAAAATATTGTCTGAAAATTTCACATATTCGAATGAAGAACTAAATAGTAAATAAGTTATTAGTTGTTAATTAATAGATTCAATAGACTTATTTATTAATAAATAATACGCCTCAGCATATTTTACAACCTATTAAGTTTCGTAGCAGTTGTGTGAAGAAATAAACTAATTATCTATAAAAACTGCTCTAGAAAGTAGTAAATTAAACAACTTAAGTTAAGGCTGCAATTTATTAAATTATACTTTTGTTGAAAAATATAGCAGATATATATACAGGAAAAATTGTCTGATCAAGATTACCATTGTGACCGGTATTATCTGGAGAGCCAATATTTCCCTCTTTGCCGGTATTATCCAAATAATAAGTATTTTTCACTTGGCCGGTATTATTAGGATGACCAATATTATCTACATGGCCGGTTATAGTTCCCTCATTTAACATAATGCCTTGAAAAGCTTACATGTTCGAATAATAGAATGTAGCAGTATGTACCTCTATCATTAGATACTAATTAAAATACTTAATCCAGTTTATTATTAGTGAATATTATGATACAAATTTACGATATACAATAAACTTAATTTTACAGATTTAATTACAATTAACTTTTATTTACGCATATCTTATAACCTACAAGTTTGGTAAATTCGCAACCTGTTAAACAACATTGCTTTATGAAAAATCCTCCACGGACGTATACCAGAACAATTGGTATTACCAGCATGACCAGTGTCATACACATGGCCAATATTACCCACATGGCCGGTATTATACTCATGACCAGTATTACCCACATGGCCGATACTATCTAAATGGCCAGTATTACCCGCATGACTGGTATTTCCCTCCTTTTTAAACATTTTAACGAGAATTTTACATTTTAGAATGACCAATGGAGAGGCAATTCAATTACGGAGAAAACTTAGTCTATTCATTGAAACAAAACGAACAAGCTTCTTTTTTCGCGCTCAAAACTCTTTTCTCGCAACTGTACGGATCGCGGATGTAGGGATATGTAGGGATCAGATGCCGAGACACAACGGGATTCACCCAGTCTATAAACTTCGAACCCTATTAACGTCGTACAATGCCCGCCGAACCTGGAAATCCGAAGATCCAGGATTAAATATAGCATAAAACGTCCCGTTGAACGAAATATTCAAATCGGATTATTTAGATATGGCACCGATACTTAATGCGTTAAATGAATCTGAAGTGAATTCTCATAATTTAAGCGAAGGATCATTGAAAGCTTATCGGCGGCGGCGACGCCGACGCCGACGTCTGAAAGGAAGTACGGTCTCTCTCTCTGGTCCGCCGAAGTTGCAAGCGGCCGAGCGAGATGGACTGCGTGGGTGAACGATGGCACAAAGTGGGATTCTAGTAGCTCCTCTATGCAAATGCATTCTTCGCAAATGACTCCCCAACCAGCCAACAGCAGGGTCGTGAATTCCAACGGTTTGTGCAGCAGACGTTTGACGTGGGGGATAGAGGGTGTTGTGTACCGAGAAAATCGATTTTTATACCGGGGGTGCACCAGCGAGTGACAGGAGTGCATTTCATTGACTGTCTGATTCGTGGATTTTTAGACTTAAACATTATATCGCCTAATGAGAACAATAGTGGCGAAACTAAAAAAAAGCCGTTCTGAGATATTCGCGTTTCAAGTTTTGCCAAAACTTTAAACAGTTTAAACTCCTGTTACGGTTCATTAGGTACCTGGTACACATTTTAGACTTTTTTTCGTTTTCAAATACAAAATTCCGTTTTTTTTTACAAAGTTTCGCCACTATTGTATCAATGTTTAGATCGTTTTTTAAGGATTTGGTGTGACTTAAATACACAATAACAGACCAACATAATGTTTCATTCAAAATAAAAGAAATACAATATAACACATTAAGATTGAACCTGCCTACGAATACCTTTAAAGACTTCTAAAAGGAACAGGTCTTTATTACCTACTTTAAACAGTCTCACATTGTTTTTTTTTTCACAGGAACTTAAATTACTTTTATAAAACCTTTTACTACAAGTAGAATTAGGAACAACCAATGTAATCAAAATCGTGAACACTTAAGTATAATAAGCTCTGACAATGTATGAATGACAAATACAATATTTGTGAAGAACTATATTAACATTTTTGTCGTTAAAGGATATCTTAATTTTTTTTCAACTTTTACATCTTAATTTGTTTGTCTTACTGAATCAGTTCTTTTTCCTAAAAAATTCTAGAAGTATTTGAGGTAACCATACAGTTCTTTAGTGTGTATCCACTTTACAAGATAAAATCTTAGATCCAATATAAAAAACATCTCACGCAGCCTCCTTCAGGGGCGGAACCAAAGTGGCGGCATCACTTGAGGGGTGCTTGAGTTGTCAAAGGGTGAAAGCGACTTGTGGTACCCCGAACTAATTTATTTGGTAGCATCAGCATCCAGGAATCGCTTAACAACGGTCAAACCATAAAAAAACTTCTAAATGCGGGGGGGGGGGCTCACAGGGTCTGGAAAACGGTTGAAGGGGTGGGACAGCGACCAAACGTTCAGGGCTTGTTGGGAAAATCTTAATATATGTCAGGGTGGGAGTTTTTACTAGCCAGTTGTCTTTCAACAAGGGTATTGTTTTGGTGATAAATGTGATCAATATGTATGTATGAGTCGTTTACTGCGAACAGCAAGTCCACATTATATTAAATGCAGAACCGGTCATCAGCATAAAACAACGAACTAATTTCAAGCGAGAATATGATTTCAAATAATGATATAATACCGTTGTCGGCACGTATTTCGTACAAAGTGCGAATTTGTGTTAAATATGCAATTATTCGTTAAACACTTGATGTTGCGTCATATACATATATATGCAGATGCAATGCAATGTCCACAGAGAAATCATCGAAATTGCGCTACTATAAAATATCATCGATTTTATATTAATGTCGATTCTCTGACGTGTGAAAATTCGAGAATTCCAAAGTTAGCCCAATCAACGGGGAGAAGACCGGTCGCTAATTGTTATCAGCAAACAAAAAATATGGTCGTATAGAGAATAACATTCTAAGAAATATAGCGTTTTTTGCGACTCGAGTTTTAATGGCGAACATAACCAAAAAAAATTCGGAAAAATAAAAAAAAAACGGTTTAATAATAAATAAATAATTTTTTTTTATTTTTAGGGCAAGTTTCTCGATTTTCCGTTAGGCACATAAATTCATTATATATTGCCATAAATTCTAACAATAATATATTTTGAACATAATATTATCTTGCAAATGTATGTAATTTTATATATTTTAGGTTTTTAAAGCGTGGTTGTAAATTTTTGCATGGCACTGAATATTTTTTTTGAAAACATGCGTTTGTCCGAACATATAGTTGTTAGGGCTAGTATATCGTATACTAGGTTTACTAACCCCTTAAATACTCATATTCTCAAAATACAAGACGGTCGGTTGATTTAAATTTGTCAATACCAATTTACCGAATGCCTAATAGATATATGAATGCCGTTCATACCAACTAAAATTGTCGCCTCTGTAATCGATTCCAGATTTGTTGGATACGACTGATTTATGTGCATCCCACTCGGCAAAACAGAGAAGGGGCGACGAAAATACCTGAAGAAAATACCCTGGGGAAACCGCAGCACTGGATAAATTGGTAGGTGATATATGGGGACTTATATATCAACTCCGAAATTTATATCCCTATACAATAAATTAACGTAATTAGTTCTCTCAATTCCCTGTATCAGTTCCTGTCAAAACGTTCTATGTACCGAATTAGCGATGGTATTTTAGCTAACCGAAATTAAGGACGAATGGTATACTTAAAAGTAAGCTGGAGCGGCAATGATGCAAAATGTTTATTAATAACCTCATTTCATTACCATTAATAAAAGTATGTTATAATATTTTGTTAAAATAAGTATATTTTCAATAGCAGTTTGCAGAATCTTGAAATTTGATTTACTATTTGCCATTTTCCATATGTTTTTCATGACGATATTTCCTTACTAATACGTTTTTTTTTAAATATGTTTAAAATTTAAATCTGTTGAAACAATCACATAACAGGATAACACATTGTATACGTTTTCCAGAATTTTTTACTTTCTGTAAGTTTGTGTATTTAGGATTCTCTCTGATACCACACTGCTACTTCTGCTGATTATTCCTTGGGGATATATGTACATATATTTGTACCTTTATTAACCAGACAGTAATTTAAGCATATATATGTTAGCTTGTTTTCTGTTTCAGAGTTAAACGAGGTAACCTAAAACGAGTTATGAAACGAAAATATATTTCATTTCATAACATTAAGGACTACATAATATTTTACTGAAGTTATTATATGAATAAAGTCTGATAAGATAATATACTCTTTTATCTGGAATAGAGTAATTTGTCTATGCGAGGCTTTAAATATACCTACACTATTTTATTCATGCACTGAATTAAGCTCATATATTTGTTATCTATTTAAAGTGGCTCTCCATTTCGTGGCGTATCTTCAGCTTACCAATCCAACGCGGTTTTATATCACAATGGCTTGGAAAATGTTGAACAGAGCATATATATATAGTCAGCAACTAAAGCCTGCTTCTTCTAAAGGTTGCTTACATTCTTAAAAAAATTGTAATTACAGTATTGATTTTTTTTTGTTTTTGATAAAAAAAATATCCAAAAAACCCTTTGGAACAAAAGGACATCTGGTGAGAAATGTGCCTTGGCTTTTTAGAATTGAAAATTATTTTATGGAACCAAGCGCCAAAGCATGGAATGGCACACTTCAAGCTCTCCAAGACCCAAAAAAAGCAAGAATGAGGAAGTCGAAGATCAAACGCATGCTGATTTGCTTTTTTGATAGCCAGGGAATTGTCCACAAAGAATTTGTGCCTCCAGGCCAAACAGTGAATCAACAGTTTTACAGAGAGGTTCTTGAAAAACTTCGGAAAAGGGCCATGCGTGTGAGACCAAACATCAAAACCAACTAGATGGTGCATCATGACAATGCGCCTTATAACACAGCCATTTCAGTAAACGAATTTTAGCCAGTATAAACATTCCTGTGGCTCCTCAGCCTCCTTATTCGCCTGACATGAGTCCTTGTGACTTTTTTCTGAGCGAGATTGAAAAATCACCTCAATGGACGTCATTTTGGGACCATAGAAAACATTCAAATGGCTGTAACCGACCAGCTGAAGGCTATTCCAGTATATGAGTTCCAGCACTGCTGTGAGAAATGGAAGAACCGTATCCAGCGCTGTGTGGCTTCCCAAGGAAGTTATTTTGAAACAGACTGAATTGTAATTCTATTTAATAAAAATAATTAAAAAAAAAATTATGTCTTATTACTTAATTACACACCTCGTATTATCTATTTTTTATTCGACTCACATCTATGTAATTTATTCCACAAAATCAATTCAACACGAATTACCATAGAGTACGAAATTTAAATTTACTTTGTTTTTGTGGCCTTTCATCTGCCTCTTTAAAACAAACATTATAATTAATTATTAAAGTAGACACAACTGAGTTAGCGCAGACAAATAAATTCATAAATTCATGTTAATTCTAATGAAAAAACGTATATTACCAACTTCGTTCATTTCATTTTGCACTCCCGTCTGTGGCTCTCTTAATTAAAAATGTAAAAAAAACTGAAATATGCACGGAATACAACCGTAATATCAGTACTGCTTTGGTGAAGCTGTAATTCTTCTATTTAACCAGCGCAGCTATTTACCCATAATGAATGTTCAATTTATTTTCCATTAGCGCAGAATATATATGCTGCATTTCCACTAACTGACGTGTAAAATACGAATTGAATGTATTACAATAAATAAATTAATTGAAAAACATTATAATAAAGAAATTTCTTTGATTCTTTTTATACCTTAACTTCATTCTTTCCGGTCTAGATATACGTGTCCCAGATACGAAATAATCAGATTATTGAGACATTGGAAAAGTAGTTACGCTCGCCACACTATATAGTTTTAGGCTTATGATGATTTTTTCTTCCACTTGACATATAATTAATTGTTTTAACCTAGATCTACTTAAAACTTAAAAATAAAAACCCATCTAACTGACGTTGTGTAAACTTTCACATACTTACATGCTTTCATACATGGATATTGATGTTATCTCCCCTACAATATCAAGCTACAAACTGGACGAAGTCGGTCCTTGGTGGCAGTGATGGGAATGAAATAATTGAATGAACTAAGTCGATCATCATTTTTTTGGGGCGTATGGCGTAGAAACAAAAAACTGGACATTTTCCACGAAACACCGAACCTTTTCTTGACAATTTTTAAAATCTTTTTATTTTTTTAACGTAGTTTTTTTGTTTTTTAGTCTTATTTACTATTTTTAAGTACTAACCGCTGGTTTGTTGGCGTGGTGACACGTAATTTGTGGTAAAACGTGAGGCAAATACGTGATTCATAAACACAGAATTGTAACATGGTGCCCTTTTTTGTAAGGTCGTCAAGACTATAAAATTGCGTTGAGCGACTTTTGCGAATTTTTCCACACCAAATCGCGATAATTGTTGAAATCTGGCAACCATGTCGTCCTGTTGGGTGCCGGCAGCACAGCTGTTACGGCAACCTGGCGATTTTTAAACGAAAACGCAAACCTGCCATTTATTTCTTGCGGTGAATTACCCGCTTAATACCATTTAATAAATTTGTCTTTTTTTTTTCGATTGTATAAGCGGACATTTTTAAGGAGTATTAAACGAGAAACCAGTTTTATTACCCCCTACTTATGCACAGACGGCTCGAAGATAAATGGTCGCGAACCGCGAAACGTTGCCAATCGCGCCGAAGGCGGACCTAGACGGTAGGGGAATACGATCGTGTGTTTTCTGATAGGTGAGCCTTTGGCAATATTTTGTGGAAGGTATTATTTTAGGTAAGTATTACCTTAGCATTTTATATGCTTCCAAATTTAAGTTCCACACGTGTATACGAATCGATACAATCCTCATTTTACAAGATATTCGATTAAACTTTTTTTGTATTTAAATTCAGCGAAAACTGCTTTTAAACCGCGAAAGTTTAATCGATCATCTTAGAAAATGAGGATTATTTGGATTTGTACATCGACAAAAGTGGACACCCTGTAACTCTAAAGTTTTGGAGATCATGGCCTTGCCATTTGGTGGCCATTGCTTTTTCTCGTTTCTCCTATAATCTAACGTTTTATAGGCGGGTGGTATAATACCCTCTATTTTTCATCCAAGTTTAATAAAAAAAGTTTTATAGATTTAATTCGAAGACCTGATATAGCCTATTTACATACTTATTGTGTTTAACCCAGAAGGGGGAATGGCGTCATGGTTTCTTCGTGCCAACTTATTGTTTGGTAAGAAAATCCCCAGTTGTTATCCTTGTGACGTAATTATTAATTCAGCTCCTTCGAACGATTAAATTAGGTGGCCTGCCCTTTTATTGTTAAAAAACTTTCTGACGAATCAGAAGCCTTGACGTTGAGATACTGTGGTATTGTGCTCTTGTGGCATTTTTTTGTAACAATGAGTTCGTTACTACAATTTTTTTTTTGTGGATTATGTTAAATTATTGGATTAAATTAAATGTCGAAACATTTAATTAGGATAAACATGAAGTTTTTTACTATGAGTTATTTTTTGTGAAACTAGTTTAACTGCCTTATACGAGGTATATAAATTAAGTAATGAGACTGGCAACGTAGCGCTCGATCTAGGAATTGCTAGTCATTTGTTTATGACCGTAATGTTTTCGTAAACCGGTTTTAAAAATGAGTAACATTAATTTTGAGCAACGGTGTGCTATCAGGTTTTGCTTTAGACTTGGGCACAGAGCAATGGATACTTTTGCACAACTTCAATACGCCTACGGAGACAGTGTTTTTTCAAGAGCCCAGGTTTTTCGGTGGTGTAAGGCATTCTCATAAAGAAGACAGTCGATTGAAGATGAACCACGCAGCGGAAGGCCTTCGTGTCAAAATGTCGATAGAATATGGGATCTTGTGCCTTCAGATCGTCGGTTGATGACAAGAATGATCGGGGAAGAGTTAAATTTGAATCATCACTGTTCATCAGATTTTGACTAACGAATTGGGGATGAGAAAAATCTGCGTAAAAATGGGTCCAAAAAGCCTTTCGCAGGAACAAAAGGACATCAGGAGAGAAAGGTGTCTTGACTTTTCGGAATCGACTGAAAATGATCCCCATTTTATGGAACGTGTCATTACTGGTGATGAAACTGGGGTGTTTAAGTACACCCGGAAACCAAGCGCCAAAGCATGGAATGGCACACTTCAAGCTCTCCAAGACCCAAAAAGAACAAGAATGAGCAAGTCGATCAAATGCATGCTGATTCGCTTTTTTGATAACCAGGGAACTGTCCACAAAGAGTTTGTGCCTCCAGGCCGAACAGTAAATCAACACTTTTACAGATAGATTCTTGAAAAACTTCGAAAAAGGGTCACGCGTGTGAGACCAAACATCAAGAACAACTGGATGTTACATCCAGTACAATGCGCCTTGTCACACAACCATTTCAGTAAACGAGTTTTTAGCGAGTAAAAATATTCATGTGGCTCCTCAGCCTCCTTATTCGCCTGACTTGAGTTCTTGTGACTTTTTTCTCTTCCCAAGAAAAAATCAATTCCTCGAATTACATTAAAAAAGAGAAAACAACATGAATGTAATAAGATATATACTGTAATATTTATTTTAATTTAGTTCTTGTTCAGTAATGATTCTATTCACAAAATGTGTTTTTCCTTATTTCGTTGAAAAAACTATAACTTCACTATTACACAATATTTACGACTTATAATGAAATACAATAATTAATAAACATTAAATACTTTCATATCCTAACTATAATAAACTTCACAGAAACAAATGAAAATTTCTCTATATGAAAGGTTTTTATTATTAATTAAATACAATTTAAATTCTATAAAATCGATATCCATATCCATATTATTATAATTAAATACTACATCATAGCGGTGTGTAAAATAATGGTAGGTAATTCTATAAAATGTCAACTGGGGAGCATCACAAGTTAATTAAATTCAACGATAATTAACTAAAATTTTCCTATTTTACCAAATATTGTTGACTTTTAGATTAACCTTAACCAAGTTTTTATGCGTGACAAAATAAATTTCCCGTCAAAACAATTTTTAACAAATAACTTTTCAATATTTTTGTTACATGCCAGGAAAAAATAAAATTCCATTTAGATAACGAGAAAACATTTATTGACACTTTTAGTTTATAGTGAGCTCGTACCTTACGAAACAGGGCAGTTTGGTATTATTCTGTTGGTCTGGGTAAAGTGTTGATATATCCTCAACGTGAGTGAAAGGACCTCAATTTGTCTTCATAACCACAGCCTGTTTAGGGCACAAAGTTAATCCAGCATTATCCATCAAGTTTGGGCGAGAAAATCTTATTGCCAATTTGATACCTGATTTCGCAGATATTGCATAAAAACGTTAGTAGTTTTAACACATAGTTACAAATAAAAATGCACTAACACCTTGTAATCAGTGTTGCCTTATGTTGCCATTTGGTTTGTAATTAATCCAAGTAGTTTGCAAGTTCTATTTCACCGATGAGGAACAATTTACCGAAATCCAGTCTGCTTCGTCGTTTTAATTCCTATTATTTTCCTTTAGCATATCATTTACTATTATTTCATGTATTTAACAGAATGTGAAGTAAGTCGTCAATAAGGAAAACTGGTCAAGAAAAGGACAAAAAACATTAAGGTTTTTCCAAGGAGAATTAAGCACATTATTTAAGCGGAAACAATTTATAGTCATTCCTTTTTTATGTTTAAAAAAATGTATTGAATTTTTGAAAATTTTTACCATTCTATAAAAAGTAGACCTTTATACACTGAAAAAAATAACGGCAAATCGAAACTGAACTAATAAAACAGCGAATATATACTGTCGGAAGACGTATTCGATATAAGAAATGAGAACAAACTCATATTTCGTATGTATTCCGATATTCATTTACTTTCTTGTCTGTACTACATATTTTTTGTCTCATCCTGATTCCGTCGAGGAATTTTAAAACATATTTTACCAGAACGACGTAAAGCTCCTCACAAAACATAATAAATCCTCAAATTTTAATTCTGGAAGCAGTGAGGCAAAGGACAGAATACTCCGTCACATGAAATTAAAAAACATGTATACCATTTATCATGGCAAAAAAATTCATTTTTTCTAGACAATGGAACTCCCGGGACCAAAACAAACGACATTATTAATAAAAAATATATATCTGGTCTGGTTCATTGTCTTCACATTTTTAAAAGATGTATTAGGTTCTATTTTTGGCAATTTTTTTGAAAGGCAATATGGTTTAATAATATGACTGACCTGTTTCGAAGTTTTTTTATACAAATCTCGATTGAAATTTCAAGATTTTCAATTTAGAAATCGATATCTATACGTGTAAATATATTTTACTTACACACTATATAATATTTAACAAATAAAAAAAACACTCAACCTTATAAAACAAACTTCAAGGTACTTAAAAAAAGTTATATTCCCTGAAAAAGGCCAAATTTCTCATCGGAATAGATATGTAGATCCATGTCCTCTGATTAAAGAAAAACACTTTGTATATATTCTGTCCCTTTTTGTGGAAATAACTTTTAAGGGTTATAAATAGCGTGCATTATCAATAAGGACTGTAAGAAATCATAACAGTGAGCATAAAAAAGGCATAAAATACATTCACTTTCAGAAAGTTGACCTTTCGACTTTTGCCATAAGTTTTCAGATATATCCATTCACATTGAAGTTACGAGGGTTTTAGGTCAACTGATTTTTAGGGAGCTTGTCGAAGTTCCAACTGAAATGCGTCTCCTGTGACCTTCTTTACAAATAATGTATGGAAATTTTCTCGCAACGAGAAAATTAACATATATTATGTTTATGTGAGTTATCCACTGAATTTTTGGTGAATATACCAATAAGATAATTATTTCATTCATGTTTGGGATAAAACGAAAGATATACGATTATAAAAACTGTAAAAACTCCTTTGAATTATAATTTAAAACGAGTGTTATGCGGTAGTTACGAGTTTTTGTCTAATTTGTTGGCTTTGTCTGCTAAAGTTAAAAGCACTGTTATGCCACTTTGCCGAAAAAGTTAGCATATATCTCGGTCTCTCGTCGCAATAAAGTATTTCATTAGATTTAAGAATATCATAAGTCCCTCTATCTTATGGTTTTGATGAAACTTTTGTCGAGCAGAAATATTCATATCTAAGCAGCCGCTTGGAACCAAAGAAAAAAATAAAACGAAAATTATTCAAGAGAACGGATAAATCGAGCAGGTTCTTTGTGTGTTCTCAGACTATTTATCTCCCTTTGTATTCACGTGCAATTACTTCACAGCCAAATGTAATAATTCTTTTTGCGTTTTCAAAATAAAACACGAAACGTCGTCCCCACACACATACACACATACAATTTGCCAGTTGGCCTTATTCGTCTTTGTAAGAATGCGGACGTTCTCTTGGGCGTTTATTTTTTATGGCGTTTTTGTAAAGCAGTTGGCTAACCTGTCGCAGACAGCGCCGCGCCTGAATTAAATCCTTATTCAATAGCGCGCAAAAAGTTCCATCACAAGGCCGGAATGCAAGAGATCCACAGACGTTCGATTTTCCGGTCTACAAAGTGCCATTAATTAAACATATTTTTGTTGTTAGTATTTATTGGTGCAGTGTAACATAGACTTTTTATTTATATTTCGGCAAGTGTCTACAAGACAGGCGCCAATGCTAAAATTTTTGTGTAAAATGGCGAAGGTGCCGATGGTCAATTTAACGGGGACAATGGTAAATGAAGAAGTCACCTACAGTGGCGGTCACATAATTAGAAACGGCATTGTTTTAGCATAACTTATGTACATTATGTCATTTAGTTTTTAACCCGTCCCAACAATTATATATACAATAAGCATGCGTTCTAAAGCGAATCAATTCGTAACTTATTTTGTGCTCCATCCGTCTCAGTTCAACTTTTATATTTATAATTTACTTACCATTTTTCGAAGGACACATAATTAGAAATGATATAGAAAAATGTTCATTATTCAAGAAACTATGTAACATACATTAATTTTCTAAGTTTCTTTATTATTTCTGTGTATCTCCTACCCATAGAGCTTATTTATAGTTCGGATTATATTCACATTTCGGCGGGCGTCGGACATATTATTTTCACTAGGATCCGATGGAAAACAGGATGTCCGACGCCCGGCCGAAATGTGAATATAATCCGAACTATAAAACCATAACGTTAAAACACGGAAGCGGAAATGTAGTCATATGGGGTTGCTTTTCCTGGAGAGGTGTAGGCTCCATACATCACGTAAAGGGAATCATGGACCAGTATGTGTATATTACCATATTGGAAAATTTTCTGCAACCATACGCTGGCGAGTTTATGCCTGTTACCTGGAAGCTTGTTCAAGACAATGATCCCAGACGTACTGCGAAATCTGTAAAACAGTGGTTAATTAACAACTCCGTATTTATTATTGACTGGCCATCTTGTAGCTCTGACCTCAACCCCATAGAGTATCTATGGGGTGAAGTAAAACAGCGAGTTTGTCAGCGTCAGTTTAAAAATTTTGATGAATTGTATGAAGCTGTTAGAGAGGCCAGGTACTCGATACCTGTAGAGTTATATCAAACTTTGATAAGCTCTATGGGTAGGAGATACACAGAAGTAATAAAGAAACATGACTATCCAACAAAATATTAATGTATGTTACATAGTTTCTTGAATAATGAACATTTTTCTATATCGTTTCTAATTATGTGTCCTTCGAAAAATGGTAGGTAAATGGCAATTATAAATATAAAAGTTGAACTGAGACGGATGGAGCACAAAATAAGTTACGAATTGATTCGATTTAGAACGCATGTTTATTGTATATATAATTGTTGGGACGGGTTAAAAACTAAATGACATAATGTGCATAAGTTATGCTAAAACCATGCCGTTTCTAATTATGTGACCGCCACTGTATTTGTGGCATATGCTTTTATTGAAATTTATTAACACTGCAATTTTTCACCTCCACCATTTTCCATCGGCACCTAGTTACATAATTCTTAATAGGATTTGCCATTGAAATCTGCGCATTTTTGAAATAAAAAAGGAGTTCAAGGTTCAATCAATTATTACACTTTAAATATAATTACCGAAAACTTTTGAACGAAACGTAAACAATTTTAATATTTTTTAAATCAGATGACAGAGTTTTTGCAGACAAGAAAAAAATATACAGGGTGTTCTGTAAAAAAATGATGCTCAGTTTGTTTGGCACTTTTCGTTGTTCAACTATTTATTTAGATAGGCTTAAAAGATAACATAGAAATATTTTTCTTCCGTCTCGTCTCGTATTAATGTTAATTACATTTGCTCCTCAAATATATAAAATATTCTCAACGTCTAGAGTTTCAATTTGAGCAAAATACAAGTTGTTCCTATCTTTGTCATCATCTTGCCTTCCTTTTGTGACTCCTAAATTTTGTAAGCCTAGGTATATTCAAACACGATAACAATATATGATTTTACATGAAGATATCCCAGAAAACAAGTATATCAACAGTTATAACTTCACAAAATCCGGAATACAAGCTATGTATGGTAACAAGCTAAATATGGGATCTCGGCCCACATTATTCTACCTACAATACTCTTAGTAGTAAAAAATTATGAGGTATGTTATAAATATCCAGATTACAAGGTTTTATTTTGTAGGTAACGATTTGGTATAAATTTATGGATTTCCTATACCTACGTTTAATGATTAGTGTTGGCCAGCGCGCAGTCGGGTCATTGGATTTAGACTTTCCCCCGACCGTCTGGCAGACTCCAGCATTATTATTATTGTGTTCGAGGTGTTTATATCGTCGGCGTCGGTATTACATTGTATTAATAATAAAATGTCACACGTAGAAACGACTAAAAGAATTTGCTGACAAAGTGAATAAATTCATCGGTGATTTCGAAGATTTATTTTATTACTATATATCTGTAATATACATACACCTAGATGTACTCAGATCAATATTTTCTGGGACATGTACATTTTTACCTTATATGTTGTAGACAACAGGGAACATATGCCTAATTTATCTATCGATGTGCCTTTAAATTCCTTTTGACATTTTATCCTTCAAAAACACAACTCTCGTAACAGAGAAATAACAAAGAAAGAATATAGCTTGCCATAACAAGAAACGCAAAATTTTTATGATCGCAAATTTTATTATTTTTCATAAAAAGCAATTCAAAACATTGTTATTTCCCATAAACGTATTCTCATAACGTTTTTGTTTTAAAGTGCTGCCAATTTATCGGAATATAAATTTTTTTCACGACTCCTCTTTCATTAGTCTCGTAAAAGATTTTCTATTTGATACGCCGAAAAAAAATCTCTTTATATTCGTCGGAATTTAATACGATAAAAGGTGGGTTGTGCTCTATCCCTATTTTATGTGTTTGGAACTCCCACTCTTCGGTATATCAATTTGCCTAAAATATTAAAGTATTCGTAATACACGATGCGATACAGACTGAGAATATTCAACTCCAGAGATATTTGAATTTAAAAAAAAGTTTAATATAGGATATTAACTACTTAAACAAATTGTTATGTAGTATGTATCCAACAAAGTAGATACTCTACAAAGACACTATACTGGTGTCCTAAAATGATGTAACATATGTGGAACAGAAAAATTAAATCACTATTTCATTTGATCTAATATAAGTTAAAGCAGCGATAAAATTGGTCATGGTTCACAGAACCAGGCCATTCATTTAAAAAATAGATGGTGTCTTGGTATTTAAATCTGCCTGTGAGGTTGATTCGCCCAGCCAGTCACTTTAAGAAGGCTTCGTTCCTGCTTCGAATTTAAAAAAACGTGGAGGCCATTAATACTCAACACGAGTACAAAATGACAATGACTTCAAAAAAATATCCTATAGTTAAATCCTGAAATTACCAATTAACAACTCAACATTACTTTCAGCATGATGTAAAATTCACAAAGCCAAAACTCAAACAAAAATATTTTTCACAATCATTATCATTATGTTTCTCACATCATCAGACAAATTTTGATTGAACTATTTAGTGATGATTACTAAGACTTCTACTTACATTACCAAGATTTTCTACATTCTTGAGGAAAAAACACCAAACCAATTTTTGTATTGTTATACCTAATATTGTATTTATATATTTATAAATGTATAATATTTTTATATTTATAAATATAAAAATTATATATTTATAAATGCACATTTATAATTAATATACTTATAAATGTGCCGTAGATCAGATACAGCATGAAATTTGATACGACTTAATTATTCCATCGTTAATTATGTAGCAAACCGACGAAATGGTAATTTTGCAATTTGCGGCACTAAACACTGTCAACTGAAGACACTTGCCGGACAAATTAATTTACTCTAATCCGTTGTGAAACTCACTCTCGCCTATTCTGAACCCCGCTAACAAATTACTGTACAATAATATACTGCCAATTATGTAAATCAACAAAGATCTTTTATCCCTTAACACCCTCGTGCCGTCTCAAGTAATATTAGACCGTGAGGAATAGCTGTTGTCCTTAATAGAGCTAAAGGATGTAATATGATAATTCTGTTAGTTTAACAATAACAAGCAATAAGCAATAAAGCCAAGAAACCGGGAAACTATGGCCAGTCACCTCTTGACAATAGCAAGGCGCTCTTTGAATCAATTTTTATCATCTCAGGGATTGTTTTAAGTAGTCTCATAAAAATAATGTAAAGGGGTCAAATCGGGAGACCGAGCAGACCATTCAATAGTCTGCAGCTCCATCTTGTGATATTAAAAATACCTGCCTACTCCATTTGGATGATTAATAGGATTCAGAAAGTGTGCCAGAACGCAGGGTGGGCACTATACAACTCTCTGATAATTAAAGTATAAACCGTATTTTTTATGACCGTGTCTGGTAACGCACGCTGGACTCTAGTACCCAAGTCTCGTGGGGATAGACAGGATATGTAATTGCAGTTTCGCCACGGTGTGAGCGGATGGACGCTAGAACGCCGAGTTCAAAATAATTGTATGTGCCGTGAGTGACTAACTCGTGAGTTCGTGTAGTGTATCCACATATTACCTGATTATGTGTGGATTTTTGCAATAATGGCACGGTTGGTACCATTTGTGAGTAGACCGAAAAAGTTTATTGATTTTACAAGTGACGGATCACATACATATTTTATGTATTCCTTGCAATCGTCGATACTTATTTCGTAGACGCTGGGACTGAAAGGCATTTAGATTCGACTATCCATCAACAAAATATTACTGTTACTGTTACAAAAGAGGAATTTCGGTTTGATTTGTGCATAATATTTTGCCCATGTAGCCTTTCGTGGAACGTGGTTTTTGACATTTTTTTGCCAAATATGTATTTCGCCCCCGATATTGACAGGTAATAAACGAGTTTTGCAGACTAATTGCAGGCTAAAAGTATAGAAATAGTATTAACACGTGCATTGTCCACTGTAGATATAAAAATAATAATGTACATGTTGTCTCGAATGCACGTTTGTATTTGTTTTTGAGTAGTATAAAAGACGATAACATAGCTGAAATTGCGATTTAAAAAAAAAATCTTGAAAAAATCGCGTTTTTTAATAGTTTTTGCCAAAAATTGAAGGCTACATCATTTTTTTTTGCAAATTTTAACGATTCCATTCGAAACAGCGACCTCGACAACATAGGAATACATGGTTTTTATTTTTTCTTTATTTTTTCTATCAGTAATATGAGCCTCTAAGTTCATGTCTCTTGACAGTGCACTTGGGCGTTAAAGGGTTAATGTGGGTAATAAAATGTTAAATTAAGTAAAAATAAGTAATAAAAGTATACTTTTGATGATAGTTTTAATCATCTCCAGATGATGACCACATGGTTGACAAACTTGTAAATATTATTGGTATTAATAAGTATTTTTCTCACACATTAGCTTATGACAATGTACTTTTATTGCCACTTACCTTACCCATTTATTACTACATTGTTCAGGTATTTATGTTAAATGTAAATGTAACGAAATACGAAAACATAATCACAGTGCCAAGCAGACCGTACGGTTTCACCCTAAGAATAATTAATAAGAGCAATTACGACGCCCTTTTGTATGAATTATTCCCTTCAACCGTGAACAAAGAGAGTGAATTAATACTGATTTTCCTTCGCATCGAGCCACATTATTATCTAACTTTGATTGTTGTTTTAAATACTCAGGAGTAGATTTCCCTTTCGCATTGTTTTCCCCCCCTTGGAGACGTGAATTTCCGATTACGCGGCCATTTTAAACGCCTGATTTATTATGTATAATTAACGAAAACCGAATGGCAGTGTTCTAATCCAACATGGAGTTTTAGATAACGGGTTAGGAGTATAATTTAGAGTGTTGACGAGGCATATGAGAAAGAGCAGGAATGTGAATTAATATATATTCATTTATTTATTTGTTTATTTTTTTATTTAATTAAAATTTTCCCTGAGACATTATTTACAATGTATGGGAGTCGTCAGAAGCAGAAAAAATACTTATCATGAAACACGTAAAGTGTTACATATTATGTACCTATAATATATCGTATAATACAAAATAAAAGTGTCACTTAATATAATTATATAAATACGAGGTGTGGCTATTAAATAACCGAACTGATGTCATAACACTTTTTATTCTTTACCAATTACAGTAGCAATTTTTTCACCTTCAGTGTACTCCCCTTGGCGATCTCGACACCGCTCCATACGACTTTTCCTTTGTTGACAACAGTACTGGAAGTCCGCTTCTATCAGCTGGTCAGAGAAACTCCGTCGCTTTTGCTTTAACCGCTTCCACACTTTCATCACAAGTAATCACCGTGTCTAACAAGCCTGGATCAGTGTCAATATTGTTTAGAATTTCGGCGCAAATGTTCATTTATGATTCCTTTTGCTCGAGAGTGAGGAGTTTTGGCACCATTTTTGCGCATGTTGAACGATTCACACATTGAACACATTTTTTGTCGATTCCTGTTATTTCAGCAAGCCCTCGGATGCTTAAACGACGATCTTCGTGGATTAATTCAACAATTTTTTCCACGTTTTCGTCCATTTCTGACGTTGAGGGCCGTCCGGGATGCGGATCGACTTCGGTCGTTTCATGTCCCTCTTTAAACCGTTTATACCATTCAAAAACTTGTGGGCGGGATAAACATCAATTCCCGTACACTTCTTTTTACATTGCATAAGCTTCTGTAAAAGTTTTCCACAGTTTAACAAGAAACTTGAGAGTAACCCGTTGTTCCATGTGAACACTTATCATTTTTTCGAAGCGTCACTGGTGCGTAGACTAATTCAAACGACTGCTGCAGTCAAACTGAGTGACCCACTGGCTTGTCCAGCGAGCTCAGAGTGGAGAATGTATCGTCAGACACAGTTCTGTGCAAACATGTCGCGACACGCTCACAGCGCGCTGGTAGCAGCATCAGTTCCGTTATTTAATAGCCACACCTCGTATGTATGAATATGGTATGTGTTACACCCGCTGAGGAATCAACATTTGTTTTATTGTTGTATCGAGGGTTTAAACGGGAAATATCTCGATAATAAGCGTCCAGCAGGTTGCATTCCAAGTGCACTACACTCGAACCCCTCTTAAGTCAACAAATCCGTGCATCATCGTCTCGCTTAAGTCGCGAAATTTAGTCTCTCTTAAGTCGCGATCATAACCTCAACTTTTTCGTGTTTCAGCTGCAAAAAAGAAATATTTAGAGATATACCACAGCACTTGTTATAACGAAAAATTGGCCAACTGAACGAAAAAATCAACGTAAGTATACTCAGTCGGGCGTGACAAAGTTCAATTTTCCACTTGAATGAAATTTTTAAAGGTTAAATATTTTTAAAAGACACCTAACCTATTTTAAAGGTTAGATGCCCATATTGAATGTATTACACAATCATTGTTTTCAATAAAAATTGTATTCCTGCGAGAATCCAATTTCCAAACGTAGTCCTAAAACTTTTACAGGCGGCGACTTAAGAGGGGACGGTTTCGTGACATAATAGGGGAAAACGTGGTGAAATAAGAGGGGATGTGAACTAAGCGAATGTGACCGCAGCGTGTGTATTTTTATCGTAAATAAAGGGAATTTGGCGAAAATTTTAATAATGGAACCATTCAGGAACCATTCTGGAACCAGTGGTTCATCTGAATAATCTGTTAAGAACATTTTCTGGAATCTAACGATTTTTTAAGCATAGCAACAAATATAACAAAAATAAATCATATAATATTAACATGCAAAAGACGGTATGTTCACGTCCCTATGTTCTACATTTTCTAAAAATTAAGCCGCCATTTGTCTGGAATAGCATTCAGCCAGAGTGTTTCACGCCATTATCCAGACTGCGTTCTACCAAAATGCGCTTATGTTTTTTCCACACTTTCCGTTATAATCCAATTTAGATTCAATTTTCAGCTGCAGCCAATTTGGTCCTTGATTTATTTCGGTTTTATTTCAAAATTGCGCCTCCACTACTTTCGAGGCTAAGATGATTAAGTACGAAAGTTTTGTAATGGAAAACGCAGGCTTTGGATCCGTTACGGAGCAACGCTTAGGTTTTAGATGCGGTTAACGCGTCAATTTAGTTTTATGTTTTATAAAATGGGATGGTGTAAATACGTAATAAACACTGGAAAGTCTTAAACCGTTTCTTTCAGGCATGATTACTTTGATACAGCTGTTATCTCGATCAACATTTTAAACTAATAAATAATAAATTGCAAATTTCTCTTAGAAAGTGATCAAGATTTATTTTAAATGTATAAGGACACAAAAAGAAACAAGGAATTGGGTATATTATTTGAACAACTACTAACTTACTTGAACAATGTGTACCTATCAATTAATAATCACATATACTTGATGGTTTATGAGATATATTTTTATTAATATACCATTTTCTTAGTCTAACTGGGTTTGCTGAAAAAATTGATTGAAGAAATACAGATTCCGAATAACTATAAATCTTTATTTGAACGACCTTCCCAATCGTATTGTGTAGTTATCAGAAGGAAACGTATAGAACGAAGTTACACTTCACTGCACAAATTGAATATAGCCCATTTATAGTAGGTGAAAACTGTACAAACAACGAATTATTAAAAGGCGGATGAAAAGAAAATCTTGCTTTCGACCAAAGGCATCCTAGTAAATAAATAAATAGCCGATAATACACTTGCCTTTATCAAATTTATTTTACGTTCTATAACATGTATTTAAAAAAATATAACAAGTCATACAACCATATTTTGAGGTTTGCTTAAATTCTGATTTTATTTCTGTACTAAAGTATTGAGTTCTGTTGCTTCTGATAGGACTACTTGTGGAAATCTGCCTCTAATAAGCCCAAGTTGAAGGCGATACGTCGATTGTGTGAAAAGATATCAAAAGTTTTATTATAGGCCATATTTGACGAGCTGTAATTCTGTTAGAACAAAAACTGTATATTGTGTATGTTAACAAATAATTTCTTCGTTGCCTCAAAACTTACTAAATATCAGAGACAGTATTTAGTATTTCTACAGGCCCAAAATCACCGTTAAATGAAAGACCACATCAGAAGCCTAACCACCGAACGCAAAGGACTTTTAGCTGGGAGTTTAGGAGGGAGAAAAGCCTTCTTCCTACGTAAGTGGCTTACCTGCAACTTCCTTAAAGGAAAATAAATCAACCCTCAACGGTAAAGGGTGCATAAGCTCTGGATTAGCCCTTCAGAGACCTATATAACTGCGGCTTGTCTGGCTATCGTAGAACAAGTAGTGTCTTGAATAGCTGTGTCTAAAAATATACCGTCGTTACTTCCACATCTATGCATGATATCAGTGAAAAGTATAACACTTTTCATTGCCTGAATAAAACTTGGACGTGTCCCAAGTTTCGTCTGAAAGATGTCTTAAAACGTTTTTAATAACATTTTACCCACGTTGGATATCTATATATAAAATTTTACCCAATGAAAATAAATCAAAACGAACAAGAAAACTAAACTAGTTTCAATTATTTAACTTGTACTTTTTTACTTGCACTTTCTTTTTGTTTGAGAGTACTCCAAAGAAAATTAGTGGAGTTAAATCTGGCGACCTCGGTGGCCAGTTGATTAAAGAGTCATTGAAATTTGTCCATTTGTTTCAAAATTGGCACATACCCAATCTCTCATACCCACTGCCTGGTGTACAGAGCAAATGAAGATGAAATTTTAAATTCAAACGGTTTAGAAATGATAAAGGAATCTTACATTTCGGAAAATTCGTTCCTTAAAAAAATTTAAACACTTGTCACATTTAAAATTGTAATATTTATATAACTGTAAATGTATTTAAACCAAAAACATTTTTTATCACAGAAAAATCAAAATTTTATAGTTTGTCAAAAACGCACTTTTTGATTTTTTTGAAAACGCACTTTTGATTGAGTTTTTAAAAAATCAAAATTTTACCAAACAAAAATACATTTCGTGGCATCGGCTGTAAAAACTCCGCTTATCAATATTTTTTTTGCCTTTAATTTTTGAAAAATTTGCCTTTATTTTTGTGACCCAACTAGATGCCCTTAAACTTCGATATACAGCTTTGTCTATGGTACTACGTACAGTACAGAATAAAGGGGAAATGATAACTGAACTTCTCTCTTAGATAGATGCCACACAAGTATGGAAGTGGGAGGAGAACCAATTGGGATCATAGGTAAAAAGGTGGTGGGAGAACAGCTGTCTTGTGTACTAGTACATAGGTGAAATTTCCCTAATTCTGACATAAACATGCAGAATATAATATCCACTTATATACGTAAGTAGTGCCGTAACTTGTACCATATATTTCACCATCATTCGTTTACAAGATCTGATTGTGACTGAACCTACAACATACGTAAACTCTTTAAAAATGCTAAAATACTGCGGAGCATGCTGCGCAAGCTTGTTCAGTTAATCGGTTAAATCTGAAATCCTTAAAAGCGGAAATCATAAAACGTGAGAGTCCCAGCTATGAGATTAAAACTCCCGTACAAACTCAATGGAGAACTCAGAACCGGCGCTAACTGAAGACAATGAACCGAGCATCCGCCGTTAGTAGCCGACGTTGTTTGCTTAAATCCTAGCAAATGTTCCGCCATCGAGCTGGCGAACCGCTAAAACTAGGGGACCACGACGATTGCGAGGGTCCGCCAAATGAAGTGGAAGGATATTGTGTTTACAATTGTCCAGATCAGTTCGCCAAGTTTTCCGTCTATCTGTTTCATAAAAAATAACTTCCTTACGTTCGCCTGTCGGCTTCACAGGCGGAATAGGATTAGGTAATGTGGAGAGAAAACGCGTATAAAAGAAATAGTCCGTTGTATTGTTACAATATTTTCGAGTTCTTGACGTTTTACTTCAATTATCAAATAAAAAAGTGTATAGAGAAAAACGGTGGTTGCTAGGAACGAAAGACTTCGTACTATCATGGTTGGGCTTATAACCAACGTTTGTTTTAGTAGATAGTCCTAAGTGAAAGGTTATAACCCCATGACTGCCGAGAACAAAGATCTTTGTTTTTTCGAGGTGGCCCAAACTGCCGGAAAATCACAAATACTTGTCCTGTAAGTAAATGCTCTACTAATGAATGATAATGTGTAAAATGTAGCTGAAGAATTCTAGTGAGTTCATTAACAATGTCCAAAAATATCCAATTGCAAGAAGGTAACAAGGTAAAATTTTGGTCTCGTTTGATGTATGCTCATTGTCTCCAAGTGTCCCAATCCTGCAAACTTTGGACTACCTCAGGGAATAAGTCGAATTAAATGGTTTGGACGATAAAATTATTAAGGAATACATTCGGCTTACTAGTATTTGTATGAATCAAAATTGTTTTCAGTATAATGGTGAATACTTTCAACAACATGAGGGAACGGCAATGGGTAACTCCTTGTCACCTTTCATTACAAATATTTTTATAAGTAAATTTGAGACAGAAGCAAAAGATAAACTCGAGTATTTCCTTAGAGTCTGGTTCAGGGATGTGGACGATATCTTCGCGGTATTTGATACAAAAGCAATTAGTTTAGATAATTTTGTTGCTAAATTAAATAACCGTTTCCCTACCATAATATTTACATATGAAATGGAACACAATGAAAAGCTACCATTTTTAATGTATTAGTTATTAGAAATAGTGAAAATAAGTTAGAGTTTGATGTATATAGGAATAAACCGCGAATCTTAGTACAAGTGTATCCCCAACAATTCACACCGCCCTTTTCAACATAAAATGGCAAGTTTTAATTTTCTAATTCACCGTTTGGTAAATTTCCCCCTCAGTAAAGAGAGGTTTGAACATGAAAAAAATTAATTAAAAATATAGCTAAGAATAACGGTTACTCAGTTCATTTAATAGATAAGTTAATAAGTAAGCATAAATTTAAGAGAACCTTGTACAATTCCACGACTTTTCGTAGAGGTACTGACAATTCTAAATTTGTTTCGTTACCATATGAACCTAAATTCACCCGCGGACTAGATAAAGTTTTTAAAAATATTAATACAAATTTGGTTTATAATTCTAGAAATGAACTACAGACGCTTTTGGGCAACCCCAAAATCGACATTAATGAAAAATCAGGAATACATGAAAAAAGTTGTAAATACTGCAATTAAAAGTATAGTGGCCTTATAAAAAGATCTATTTTTACTAGATTTAAAGAATACATGGCTCATTTGAAATATGGCAGAACGAAACAATCTTGAGTTGCCCAGCACGCTTTTGACAACAACCATAGGATATACATAAATAATTAAAAATTAATTAGAAATGTAACAAACAGTAGACAGTTGGATGCTTTTGAACGTTTATAAATCATGAAGTGTAACAGTAGTATGAATAAGGACAATGGTCCGATACCCACCAGTATACTGTTTGCTCTGATAAACAAACACAGATGTTACGATTCAGTGAACCGTGGCAACAACAAACAACAACACAACAATTCAATGACAAAATTTAGTCTTTATTATAATTTGGCGTGTGTAAAACAAATTCAGCAGTATGTTGGAAATTATATATTTGATAAAGCAAAATGACATAAATTTAGCCATTTTTGGAGCAATTCCCTCTGAAAATTGGCATTTTGAATGATCTAGGTCAAATTCTGACAACGCCATGATGTTAAGCGGGTCAAGATACGTCGGAAAGGATATGTCTAATTAAAGTTGTCATAGTTTCTAAGTTCGGCAGTCGGGTCACATTCCAAGAAATTACCGTGGCAGTCAAGGGGTATATATATTCAATGTTCAATGAAAATGTGTCATCCCTAGACTATATGTATATTAAACTGCATCTGTAGTCTGTTTTTCTTAATCACCAAATGAATATTTCGAATGCAAATACCTATTGGAAAAAAAACCTTTAAAGCTCATTTTTGCGTACTCTTTTTTGGAACACTCTGTATATTTCAAGCTGAGTTCAAGTTATGTTCCTTTTAACACTAATTTTTCACATTTAGAATTTCGTATAATGTCTCTATTAATTTCAGAGATATTTACCTAGTCCTACATTTTTGCTTGTCACTGTATAATGTTTAGTAACCCTGTAGAAACATTGTTTCATAGTTATGGTCAACACTGTATAATTTAAACACCAGTCACTGTATCTTTACTTCTACAATTAATTTAGGTTATAATGAACAAAAAATAAATGTTTGACATGTGGCTTTGTTTCGAAAACATCGTGGAATATGACATAACACCGCCTTCATAAAAATATTAATCACCTAATATGCAGACTTTATGTGAGAGACAGGTATTTATTTAATTTCCAAATGCCCTTAAACGCTTTAAATTTAATTCCACTCCCTTTTGTATATCGCGTTGACGTTATTTCCGCTATACCACCTGTTCAAACCCTCCCCCCTTTTCGTTTTTTTTTTGTCAATGAAATGTTTGGCAGCGTGCTAGTAAGTCAGCTGGATATGGCGTTGTCGGACTAAAGTGACATTTCAATATTTTCCCTTTTTATGAGTTCAGCCTAAAAGCAAGCGCGTTAATCTGAATAATTAAAGCCCATTGAAAATGTTTACCTTTGAAGATGAAACGTCCCAAGGGCTGAAAGGCACTGGAGACTTAAAAAGCAACATCTCCTTGTAAGTTTCTTAACACGGGGCGCTGGAAGGTACAGCAACGAAGGAAACAAATTGTTATCACATGTAGTGGAAAATTCAGGTCTAAAATGTTCCCAAAAATTTATTTTTTTGTGGATTAAAGCGGTTGACCTTTCGAGATACCTTAATTTAAAATATATCTAATATTTGTACATTCTAGACATATACAGGATCGCTCAAATTTTATTGAATTACGTCAACAAGTACAGTAGACCTTAAGCTTATATAGTTGATACAAAAAATCCCACAAAAACACCATAAAGTCCAGCGTCAAAAAGATACCGGAACATCTAGCCAACGAAGTTTGAACTACATAATGCAGATCCTATAAAAACAATGTGGTAAACTAAGGCATAACGACAGGACCTTACGATGACAGGTGTAATTCAAACTGCTCGGCTTTTGAACTCAACTTTTTGTGCCAGTTCTTTTGTAACGCCCTGTGTATAGTCCTTTTCATAAGGCGCATCACTTGATTGATTTTTAAGACCATCATTTCATTTTCCTTTTATTATCCTCGTTTTATTATCACTTCATTTTCATCCATAAACGAAAATTAAAATATACAAAGCACTATTCTTAGTAGAGCAGCTATAGAGTAAAAACTATTTAAATCGTCTGTACTAATGTTTCCATACATATTACTAGTTTTTAAAATTATTTTAAATAAATATTTAGACATTAAATTCTGCCCTACATTCATCTTAATCCATTTCTAAGCAGTTGTTTATTTATTGAGGATAAAGCAGCTTTGAACAGCTGGTCCTGTGACATCAGCTTCATTTAATAATTCAAATATATCTGTATTTGATTTAGTTCGAGTTGTATTCGGTAAACAAGTAGTTAGTCATAGTTAAACTAGTGTAAACGAATCAGAGGCGTATTTACTTTGGATCCCTGGTAACTGTTATTGTCGTAAGGACATTCGTTTTATGCTGAAACAAGATCTAAATTACGCCAAACAGAAATTAATTTAGAAGTTTAGAAACGCGTTAAATTATTGTTTTTTTTTTTTCTTTAAATCCAAATGCCCTTTCCACTCTACAACATGTATAGTGGAATGAAGAATGCTTAAAAATGTTAAACTCAAAAAACGTCATTTAAAAGAATACTAAAGAATATAGAATACTATATTTATAATACTTCGTCAATATTTCTTAATAGAAAAGGCATGTTTTTTTAACATTGTAATCTAATTTTTTATTTTAACTTTATTGGAATGCTACATTATTGAAATTAAACTTTTTCATAAAGTGTTTATAAAAAGTATTTCTTTCAAAAGATAAATTTGATTAACAATGGGTTCTTCTAGTCACACTGAACGATTAAACACATCTAATGTTCCATCCTAAAATCCGAGTCTGTTATTATGCTTTGTAAATATTTGAATCACGAAGCACTCCAACAACTATTTGCTTTTCATTCGCATTTATATTGTTCTTCTAAGGCTTTAACGGTTTCGTTTTCAAACACGAACTCGTGCGACTTATTAATAACTTTTGACAAGGACTTACAATTAGTTCAGGTACTACGAACACAAAATGAAAAACCGCGACAAAAAAAAGTAATAAAAAAACGTTATTAATTTTCTAAATAAAAAACAAGAGCAGCTAGACATGTATTTTACGCGCTTACTTTATAGTAGCACATACTAGAGATAGCACTAAAATATTAACATAAGTCTACCTGAAGACTATGCACCTATTCATCGGAATAATATTCGGGCGTATAGGGACTCTAATGAATTAGTTCTATGTCGCTCAGTCGCTATTTGATCGGCTGCTGAGCACGCTAATGTATGCCGTTTTTTACAAAACAGGTGATTTCGTCGGTGAGGTGATGTACAGTACTTACTTCATGCTGATTAATAAAATGCAGCGATCCGCATCATTTGCTTATAGAATCTTGAGGGTAAATCGTACAAAAATTTGTACTAATTTGTAATAAGGGTGTATGATCAACAATAAAAAATAAATACATCAATGACACGTAGATGTTTTTAATGTTTCCAGGTAGTGTTTTTGAAAAATATCTTCGTATTTCTCACAGTGATGTACCATGTACTAAGTGCGGCCTTGCCTTTTATGGTTTAGTTCTAGGTCCTAGTACATACTTTGATTTTAATTATCATTATTATTCTCCTTTTGAGAAAATTCTTCTACCAAAGACAATATATTCCAGAATTTTCTCTTCGTGGTGTCTTAGACCAAAATAATCAGATAAATTTCCTTACCGGAGTAACTTTACTCCACGCCAATTAGTAACAACTTCAAGCAATTACAGTTAAATATGTCTAAGAATAAAACCAGTCTGAGTTTAGTCGCTTATTTAAAGAAAACGGACAGGGTGCGTTCTTGTTTACCAGGGGTGGCTTTTGAAAGACAAATATATTATAATTACGTATTCCAATCAATATACCTACAATTAAGAAGAGTGCCAAGTAAGTAACAAGTTCTTTAATTGGACTACCGGGCTCTACAGTTGCGGTACCTTTTAGTTACCACAAGGGCTTGCTTGTGGAGTTCTCGGCAATATTCTAATGCTTTTCCGCTATTAGAGAAATTAAATAAGCCCTCCAAATGTAGTTTATTCAGGGAATTGTTTTTTATTCGGTAAACATCTCAAATTTATTGGTTAAGAATACAACGTGACTCTCTAATTTATTCATTAACATGAAATTTTAAAATTTATTAGATGTTGATAAGGCTTTTTCAATCTATCAGACATTATATAAAAATTTCCAGTTTAACTGAAGTCAACAAAACCCGTGTAAGCTAAATAATATACCATTTAGCTTATCTTATTCACCTTAAAATTATCTATTCAACCATGTATGACATGATGGCATTTGTTTCTCTACTAGCAGTTAAAAAATTCATTTTGTTGTCCATAATCTTGTCCACAAATCAAGTCCACAATCTTTTAAAGCGTAGTGGGCTGCGAAATTAAAAAACAACAACTGAGTCGTTGTGAACACCATATTTTTAACCCAGTTCATTCCTGCTACACTTAAATACGAGGTGTGTAAATTAGGTAAAGAGACTGGCAACGTGGCGCCTGATCTAGCAACATTGCGGAGATGTGACTTGGAAGGGTGGTAAGTTAACATATAGTGCACCTTCAGTAACGGTTTTTTCTAGCGCATTTTAAAAATTAGTGATATTCGTTTTGAGCAATGGTATGCTATCAGGTTTTGCTTCAGACTTGGACACAGCGCAACGAATACTGTAGAGGCCGCGTCCTTTAGATTCTTCTTCCAGATCCACGGGTCTCTTTCTCGCTTGATGCGATTTGATTAAAAAATACAAGGGTTTGATTTTTACATGTATTTACTTACATGTAGAACTATAACAAATCAACGACAACAAACAAAATTGCTTAGTGGTAATTGAGTATATATGACTATTGAGAGTGACGCCGCTTTAGTCCACTGCCCCGGGCTACTCTCAGTCTACTACTTAAAAAAAAGTGTTTTCTACCCCGTAGGGGTAAGAACACGCGGTGCTGCCACGTCCCGTATGGGTAGAAATCCGCGGCGTTGCCACCTTTACCTTGCCAAGTTACCTTGAAGGAGAAAATACTGAATTGTAATTACATTCGAATAAAGATTTTTAAAAAAATTCAGTCTCATTGCTTAATTTACACACCTCGTACATATATTTTTAATTTTGCTACAGGGTAGTCCTCCATGACACCGCTGTACTCTCCTGGTGAGGAAATAAGCTGATCCTCTCGTTCATCGTAATTTGTAGTCAGATACGCCGCATTGGTGAGACCTAATAAGGGCGAAATCCGGGTGTGTGGTTTCTGATGCCGAATGACAGTACAAATAGGGGTAGCAAGAGGCGTAAATTCGCCAGAATACCGTTCCATAAATTATCATTTGGAAACGGACAAAATGAATTTCGCGGTCGCGGAACGGCAGCGCGAACGGCAATTTTTTAGCGGCCCGAGGAAAAAATCGAATTAATTTTTTACACTGGCGATGAAAGCCACCGCTAATCCCTCTCAGGGTCCCGGTCCGCCGGCCCGACTGACGGTTTAATTTTAATAAGTACCAAAAAAAGGGGAATTAAAGGGCCCCCGCCAGCTGCGATCGGCGAGGCTACCGTCCAACGGCCCGACGCTACGCTCGGCATGCAAAGTGAGTAATTCCTGCATATACCATGCACTTCGTAATTTGTTTCGCAACATTTGCATACAGATCCGAAAAGCCTTCGCCGCATCGCACGTACGTACATACATATATGCAATGCCGTCGCTGCATTTTAAGTCAATTTAGAAAATCATATTTATTTCTCGATGTTTGCTGCGAAAAGGCAGATGTGCATGCTTATTAACTGGTAAATGCAAAAGGATATAGTGGACGAAAATACTCGTGCTTGGCAAAGCCACATCTTCCTTCTAGAAGTCGATGCAAGTAGCTCATTGGTTAGGAGGGGCTGCAGACCAATAACATTACACACTTCATGGTACACCAATATTTATTTGTCAGTGGGTAAGGTTGTTACCAACGATATAGAAAAAAATGTACACCCACCCACACCCAGCATAAACTCTAGAGACAGCACTAAAATATTTAAGACAGAGTCGGACAGTGAAGGAAAAAAATACATACTTTCAGTTAAAACTAGTAAAATAAAAGAACATACATAAGTCTACTTGAAGAATATGCAACCCGTGTAACGTAACGTTACGATCCTCAAAACGAACTACTTTTATAGGTATAATATTCAGGAGTATAGGGACTCTAACGAATTAGTTCTATATCACTCAGTCGCTATTTAACTTGCCGCGGAGCCCGCTAAAGGTTCAAAAAGGCGTATGATGAACAGTAAGAAATAAATAACGTCTATAACATGTACATGTTTTTAGTGTTTCTAAATAACTTCTAAAATGAATGTAAGAAAGATAAGGATATTAATCGTTGGGGTAAAAATGCAAAGAAGCGGAGGCTCAAAGAAATGTTCGAATAATTACACCTGATTTAAATATGTCAATAATGTTCATTATTTCATTAAAATGAATGGATTTCTTATTAGCATAATGGAGGTACCATAATGACGGTCTCCCTCCGAAGAATTTATTCACTATCCAACAACATAATGGCCGTTTTATTTATAGTGGAGATAATAAAGCCTGTGTGACATAGCTATCAAGCCGTAGTGAAATGTAGGCACGAAGCGTTAAACGTTTGATTAAAATTTTACTGTTCATTGGCATTATTAAGGATTAATCGCCGTGTTATAGCGAATGATAAGGGTTGCCCATTAGCACATTTGACATGCCGTAAAGGGATGGTTAATATTTTATTAGAGCAGGCTGTGATTTGTGACACACGTGTTGCCTACGAGCATTGTCCTTTTTTAGAGCTTTTTTGCATTAGAAGCGTATTTTACTAAGTTAAAAAAAAAACAGCAAGGAGCTTAACGTTAGAAATAAATAAATTATAATTTTGAAATTGTATTTTGTACATTTTGTAAATTTATCCTTTTAATAACCGAACGCAGATATTCGCACGGTCTGAGCATTATTCTAATTTCTAGGGTTCTCTATGCAATATAGAGAGTAGAATTAAGTTTTAATTTGTAACGACACACTAAAGACGACCTAATAATAAAGTCTAAACGTTTCCGTTTTCATACGACTGTTCTAACACAAATATTGTACCGAACTTTGAATGCGATTTTCTCGAAACTACATTTTTTTATGATCTTACCACAATATCTCGAGAACCGCGAAAGATATCAACTTGAAATTTATACATGAGTTGTAAAATACTATGATGCATGAATTATACCTACAATCAGATTAAAACAAAATTCTGCTACAATTTTATAATAACAAATAACTCGAATTTTTCCAAATTGTTTGTTTTCTGGACGCCATTTTGTTCATTTTATTTTTGTTTTTAATTTGTTAGGTATAATAAATAGAGGGAAGCCTAAGGAGAAGAAATATTTTTAGAATTTGCCAAAACCTTTATCCGTTCGACTGTAATCGTGGTAAAACCGTGGATTCGACAGTTTTCCTTATTACATTGGGACGCCGATATTATTGTTCTGGGAACGACTTCCAATGAATTTTCTTATTTTATAATGTTGTAATTAATACCATTAACAATAAAAAAGTTTTATATCTATTCGCGGCCTTGTTTTAAACCATTAAACACGAGACAATTTTTGCATTTTCAACCTTTCCTAGTCCCCTTAATAGATTTTCAACCCTCCGTAGTCCCCTTATAGAGAAATTCACAAACTTAAAAATTTCAAAATGCGATATCGCAGCGAAAAAAACAGATATTTGAGTAAACTTGACTTCATTTAAAAGGACAATCATTACTTTGAGATTTGTTCAATTTTTGAAAAAAAAATTAGATCTATACCCTCAAATTAGGCGAAAACTCTTTAGTAGGATATTCGAATACCAGAACCAATTAGAGATTTGGACCTCGATTCGGATTCAGCGCATCAAAAACCTATAGACAAGTATACTCTGGTTTCTGGGTTAAAATTTTGTCGACCTGTGAATTAACAACAATTTTTTGGGCCCCAAAACTCTCTTGGGCCCTTGGGCTCTTCTGCCATAACTACAACCCCTTAAAATTCGCAATCATAGGTAGTAGTCAGTCTAACCAATCCCTCTCTAATTTCAGATTTTTATCGCAAACATTTAACTGCACTTCGGAAGTATTTGGTACTCCACTTCTAAATACTCTGGGAGCCCCTATAATGGCAGTTTAATGGTTTTAGGTGGATTTATTTCAAGCCATAAAATCCTACTTTTACCTCTTCGTGTGCGAGTGAAAAATAATTTATACGATTTATACGAAATTTATTACGTCGACAGTTATGATGTGCCCTTTAATGGTTTTATGGAAAAATTACGATTTGTCACCTGCAGTGGACGTAAAATGAAATATTTTATTTGTTTTCTGTTTTTATTGTTGTTTTCTTGACGAAAGAAAAACTGTGGTTACCGACAAATTAATGACATTTGATTGATTGATCACAAGAGCGCACATTTTCTCACAAAAAATATGAAAAGTGATTTTTTAAAGTACACAACAATAATATTTTGCAAGTAATTATCGCTTCTTGACGACTCCCCGTGTCGCATTGCTTTCAGAAGTCTTTATTAAATTCTCAAGACGGAGTCAGCGCAACTTGTTTAGCGGCTAATAACCAAAATGACTTTAATTTATGGAAATTCCAACAATAGAAAAGCGAAATACTTGTTGCGCAAGAAGGCATTTCATCTATGCACGACAGCCATCGAATCTAATTAGAACGTGCTCGTTATATAACAAAGAGGAAGCTTTGAAATTTAACTTCGTTTTGAAACGAATTTTCTCAGTCTGTTCCCAAACAACGCAAACGTTCTTCATGTAATCCTCTTTTTTCGCTCTTCTGGCCTTAAGTTTCAAATATCAACAAGTATTTCATGCTTGAGGAGATGTCTTAATTATCTGATGATGCCAATGTGCTTGACAAAATACGCGCGTTGAGGGAAAGAAAGTGGAAAGTGAATTCACTTAATGAAAACATAAACGTATTATGTTATACCATCCATTTTTTTTATTTTTGTAGGTCCAGCCTCATCTCTTTTTTTTTCATTTTTGTTCTAATGAATTGATAAGATGATAATATTCCTGTTTTAATAATACATGAGGCTGCTGTATGTATCGAACCTGATTGTTCTATTCTGGTATCTCCTGACTCTACATCATTGTTTTTGTATAACCCTATACTTCTTTGTAAGGCACATAATAATTGCAATTTTTGTGCTATCCGATTTGGGATATGCCTCTCTTCTTGTATCTATTAGCTACATTATTATCCAGAATCTGATGCCACAACGTTCGTTTGTTTCCATGCAGCATAGTATTTCAATATACATATCAAGTTACCTGGCGAAGTATCAAAATCATTACTGCACTACAAAAATTATCAGAATCTAAACAACCTTCGAAAAGTGGGTGCCTGAATATTTTTGCTGCAACTGTCTATCGATATCTCGTTTTCTGTTACACTGAAATTATACTTTACAGACAAACATTGAATAAGAAAACCTGATAGTTGCAGTATATAAGTAATATAAGAAAATTGCGTAATTTCTACTCTTGGTGGTTACCAAATGCCGCGATTTTTACAGTGGTAAACACAGTTAATAATTATAATACACGCCGGTAACAACATTTGCTAAAGTAGCAATGTTCATTGAAATAGCAGTGTTCATTGTCGGGGTCGCATCATCGCTGCAAAAAAAGGCAGGCTTGCATTTCAACATATCATTTCTTTTAAATAAAAAAAATCTAATAATCCATTCCAAAATGAAATTGTCCGTTCCAGAGGATAGGGTAGAGTCTGCAACAGTGACCACGCATGAACAGTGGTCACTTCCGTGCTACGTGCTATATTTTTGCTGCCACCCACTGCAGAGGAGTCCAAGTAACATCCTAAGAATATTTACGGGTAGTATCCCTGAGCTTTAAATTGTTTTCTTCTTGTATGAACTTAACATTAAATTGACCACATGTAGTAAAATACAACGAGCGGTGAAAATTATGCGTAGCGAATAAATACCTACATATAGAAGTGGACTAATAGTGACGATTTATACTTAATAGATGTAAACTTTTATTGATATAACAATATTTTGATTATATTAAATGCCTTTGTCATTATTGGTGTTAAAAGTAGATATAGTGGCCACTACTTTATCATATTAATAAGGGATAACTGCTGTACCACCATTAGAAAGAGGCCTATTTAGAATAGCTTTAGCAAGTATATTAAATTGTACTCTTGTGTTGTACCCTAGTTTGTCCATGTATCGTATTTGTTAACGATTAGCTGGAAAACTACTTTGCCGTATACATTTCAGTTGTTTTTTTAAATAAATTTGATCTGCATTATTACTATTATTATTTTTGTTATGACATATTTTTAACGTAATATATATTTATTATAAAAAATATCACCCGTTTGCATTGTTTACAATTTTTTAAACAGTACAGAGCAAGGTACAGAGGCCATTTTATTTTAAATTTTTGTAACTCTGAAATTTTAGTTAAAATATTATTTTTTTCAGTCAAATGTGAGTCAAATCAGTCAGAATGCAAATATGTAGAAAATAATGTAGAACTTGTCACCTAGTGCTATCAGGATGGAGAAAAAAGGTTAATTCTGGCTTTTATTGCATTTTTTTAAAAACGTGGCCACTGTTCCAGACCCTCCCATAACTATATGACTAGATATGTTTTATTTTTCCGGACAGCAAGAATATTGGACCATCTGTTTTGAGACGGCGACCGTTATGTAAGTACCTAATTCATTTCTATACCGAAATCTTGGATATATTTCAGATCTTTATTACATTATTATACATTCCATCGCCAGCCGTTAAGAACATTGTGTTTTATAAAATGCGCCATATTTTATACGGAATTGCCAGGGCAAGTTCGCGGGAATATTTGATGCCATACTTTTATTTCAAACAGGGCCTTCTTTAGTCCCGTACAATTTATGGGAGAGATAATAATGCCTGTAACAAGCAATATTTCGTCGTCTTCCTGAAATTACCAGGATGTGGATGTGGTAGATCGATCCGCATTTTTTACGCCCATTCTGTTCATTCCAAATTAAAATAAATATGGCGCTCTTAACTGGTGTTTTATTAAACATTTTTTATTTTAAAAAAAATCGGTCAGCAATCTCATTATTGAAATGACAAGAAACATATTATTATAAAAAGCAAACTGGGTACGCTACAGGTAAGATTTTTCTATTTTTTTCATGGCCTACTGAGGCTCAAATATTGAAAATGTGAGTCAAAAACTAATAAACCAGGATTTTTTTTCTAGTCTTTTTTTTAATTTCTAATAAGTTCCTCTCACGTTAATGAAACACATGTTCAATTCAACAAAGGCAATGCAATTTTATTGCACGCATGCGCAATTTATGTTTGTTCGGTGCAATAAAAATTTCGGAGATATAGTCCAGGCGAGGTAGCAAAAAACAAATGATTTTTTAAAATAATTAGTTGCGGTACTTTCTCAACGTGATAATTAGGAGAAAAATCGTACGAATCGAATGAAAATGTTATGGACAAAATCCGATTGTAGGATCATTGCGAAAGGATTGCAAAAAGGTGCGAAAAAAAGGTTTTTTCGACTTTTTAGGCACGAAAAAGTTTAAAAAAAAAATTGAAGAGCTTGAAAAGACGAATAAAATAGTTTTCGGATCATTAAAATCGTTTAATAACTTTTTGCACAAAAACATAAAAACCGCGAAAATTGACGATTTTGCCATTAGTTTTCACGTAAATTGCGAAAAACTAAAAACAGGTATTTTAGTAAAACGTCTCCTATTTCCACAATAATTGTCGTAGAGAAAAGCTACGTGTTCTTGAAGACTTCCTCTACAACCATATCAAATTTGAAGTCGATCCGATAATAATAAGTACCTCAAAAGCGCGTCTGAAAAACGCGCAATTTTAGAGTGAGGAGCGAAGGGGAAGTGGCGCGGCGGTGGGGGAAATCTCTCTCCCGCGGGCACAGCAAAAAAAAAATCAATTTTCGTTCAGTAGTTCTCGAGAAATCTCAATTGTTTTCGGCTTGTCGAATTTGAACGCGCGCAGTCGCTTTCCGGGCGCCCGCTCCGCCCGCGGGAGAGAGAGTTCCCCCCACCACTGCGCCACTTCCCCTTCGCTCGTGCGTCCACGCGGCCGCTCTCTAAAATTGCACGTTTTTCAGACGCGCTTTTGAGGTACTTATTATTATCGGATCGACTTCAAATTTGATGTGGTTGTAGATGAAGTCTTCAAGAACACGTAGCTTTTTGCAAAATTGCTCTACGACAATTATTGTGGAAATAGGGGCCGTTTTACTAAAGTACCTATTTTTACTTTTTCGCAATTTGGGCGAAAACATGAATATTTTTTGACAAAAAATTAACTGTAGATAGGTGTTGGAAAACCCTACAATTTGAGCCCCGGAAGACATTTATAGAATAATTACAGAGGGAGTAATTGAACATCGAAGAATCGCTAATTTACGCGTTTTTTATTTTTTTGTGCAAAAAGTTATTAACCGATTTTAAAGATCCAAAAACCATTTTATTCGTCTTTTCAAGCGATATAACGTGATATTTTTTGTTTTTTACTAAACATTTATTTTTGTGCCTAAAAATAGAAAAAAAAACAGTTTTTTTGCAACTTTTTACAACGTTTTCGCAATTTTCCTACAATATTTCGCTGTCCAAAACATGTGCATTCGATTCAGACGATATTTTTCCTTATAAAACCGTTGAGAAAGTGCCCAATTATTTTAAAAAATAATCTACATCGCCTGGACTACTATAATTAGTGCGGCTATCTGCAATTTTAATGTTGCCAGACATGCCTCAACGTCACGCGTACCATCGTATTGTGTTTTGTGATATCTAAAATTTCTGAATTTTGTGGTTTTTTAAATTTTCCCTCACTGAGATTGATTTAATCATGTCTATTTTGTTTGTTTAAAATGGTTAAACCTTTTTGTAGCAAATGAGTTGATCAGTTATATTTTGGTAACAGTATCTGACGACTAAAATAACAATGAAAATTGCAAACTGTAAAATAACACCGAAATCTTTTGCGCAATAAAAATTGCTGCATTATAAATTGCCGCAAGAAAAACTGCACACTGTAAAGCGGCCTTAAGACTACCCAAACCCAAACACACTGTGCCGTGTTAAATGATTACACAGTTTTGCAAAAAAAAAAAAAAAGTCGTCTGAATCTGTCAGACCATCCGTTTCTTATGTATTTTTCGACGCTGAATTCGAATCTATTTTTCTCTACCACGTTAGGATTTTGAGATATTGTAACCTATAAAAGTTCAAAAAACACGGTTTTTTGACATATTTGAGGTTATGTAGCTTCGAAAATTTTTTTCTCAGAAAATCGTGTTTGGGATTTTAACCTTTACCACCTCTTCACCTTTAAAATAGCGTCGAGTTTACTCAAATATCTTCTTTTTTTCACCGAGATTTTGCAATTTATGACCATAAGGTTTCCGTACTAATTACAGGTACAATTTTCAAAATTCGATATCTCAGCGAAAAAAAAAGATATTTGAGCAAACTCAACGGCACTTTCAAGAGGAAGATTTGTACTTTAAGATCCCATACATAGTTTTTCGAGAAAAAAATTCGCATAGCTATATAACCTCAAATATATGAAAAAAACCGCGTTTCTGCACTTTTAGGTTAGGATATTTCAAAATCCTGATGTAATAGAGCAAAACTAAAAATATATTCGAATTCAGCGTCGAAAAATACATAAGAAACGTATGGTCTGACCCCACATTCAGACAACTTTTTTTTGTAAACCTGTGTTATTAGATTTGATCTGGATTCGATTGCAAATTCTCCTCCATATCCATTTTCGACTATTCATTACATTTGAGCACCCAATTTCTACTCTGACGGAAATCCATATGTATTAAAACCATTACAATTCTTGTCCAATACGTTTAAATGCCCCGGCTTCCGCATCTACCCTTTGAATAAACTTTACATTTGGAGAGTCTTATTTGAATTTTATGTTAAGCCGTTCTCCAAACCAGAAATGCTTAAATGTAGGGAAATCAATAGTATGGGACAAGTACTTCGCCGAGAAACCAAATCTCAAATGCGCGCAATTTAAATTTTTATTTGGAATCGTTTAAACTACCGGCATCAATAAGATCTTCGTATCTTTACACGATATGCCAGTTAAATCTTTGTAAGCGAAACCTAATTTCATAAAAGGGGTTAACGGCGTTAAGTCATTAGTAGAGGCCGGCGACGCGGCTCCACAGACAGGACCGGACTGGGATATGTGTCACATATTACTCGTAAATGAATGTAGTGCTGCCTAACAACGGCAACTGAAGTAGCCTCAATCTCATCTCGTCACCTACAAAGTACGCCTGTTTTAATCGGCACGAGGGTTGTTTACGCAGTTTACGTGATTTTACGCTACTTCTAGTCTCATCTTTGTATTGCCTCTCATCTCCACACATAAAATTTCAACACGTACGCTACTATTCCATCGTTCCTAAATGCCCCAGGTTGACAACAAAATATTTTGTATAGAATCGCTTGTATATAACTCCCAAGACCCTGTATTCGACGTCACTGCAACTCCCTCACCGGCCTCTAGCCATTAGCTTGACGTTACATATCCTTAACCTTCCAAATTTGAATTAAAATTCCCAGTTATCTTCAAAAAATAGTGAAAATTATTCAAAATCAATACCAAATGGTAAATCCTTTTAATTTCCAAACATTTTAACAGGAGGGAAAGTAAAATTCGTTTTCCTCTGTGTCAAATAGGATCAATCAAATATGTCTTCAATCATTCAATTGAGGACGTTTTTCGTAATAAAATGTTTTATAATCCTGGATCTGGAGAGAAAGATTGCGAACTTTTTTTATTGTGGGACGTCTGGATACGCGATAGGACACCTGGAAAAACAATTACACTCTCTTTCCCTTGAATATATTGAATTCAGCGAGGTACATTAAAAGTGTGATGTGACAGATGGGTTCTCTGAGGAATAGCATCCAGAAATTGAATTTTACATTTTCTTCCAAGAAAGAAAAACGGAATTATAAAATATAAAATTGGTATTGCTTGTTCCAATCATTTTTTATACATTAATATAAAAAAAGATTATTTTTTCTATAAAGATAAATCCTCGAATTTTATTATTATCCATTCTAAAGATACCGTTAGTCTTAAATTATACGTGACTACAGGGTGTTTCATAATGAAGTAACATAAATAATACCACTATCTGGGGGTCAAAATAAGGCAATTGAGCTAACCATAGCTTAGTCCAATGTTGCACTTATCTTGAGCTACATATTTAAAACACGTCCAAAGTATACATTTAGCTAAAAAAAATTTTCATGTCTAGGAAATGTTTTCCCAAAACAGCTCAGTTTGTCAAACAGATACTCTGATAATGTTCCTTTAATATCGGTCTAAGAACTTTGAAGAGGTTTTTTTTTTACATTTTTAAGTATATCTTTTCAAACAGTCGATTCTCAACTTGGGCTTATTAGATGCAGATTTCACAAGTTTTAATCTTATCAGAAACAAAAAAAAAAAACAATACTATAGTACAAAAATTATCAGAATTCAAGCAAGAATCAAAAAGTGGGCGTACTATGACTTTCGTTGCTGACTCTATATTTACTTCAATCGATATATCTTGACATTTTGAGTTATTTTAACTCGTTTCTAAAACACGCTGTATATTGTGCACCTTGACAGTATAATGCATATATTCAAATTAAATTTGCTTATAAAGTAATGTTTATTATATATAACAATATACATTTATGTAATAATACATTTTCATGTATTTTTCAACCTTCTTCAAGTTATGTATATTTATCTTTTCCACTTCCCTTCCGTAATAAACAGAAACATATACCACCCTCCGAATTCCTTTTTCAACTGGGGATAAATCCACCAAACTTTTTTTATTCATCCCTAAAGACTGCCGCGTCCCGTTGCCGACCTTCAGGACTCACATAATTTCATAAAATTTACGTTTTTCTGCCCTGTCTACGTTTATTTTTATCCGGGTATTCTCCAGATTATCATTGGGGGTTTCCCGGGGGAAAATAAAGTGGCATCGGTTTTATTTTCTAATCATTAGACCTCCAAGGCTCTATTTTCTCGTATCGCAGTTAAGTCCCGGGATATAAGACGGGACACCGTGGTCTGCCACCAGGACCGGACTGGACAGTCCGCCGCGCGCCGTTCTCGTTAAAAAAAAAACAGTGTATTTGTTTCCTCGTAGGTAATTTACAAAATATGCCGTATTTAATTAATTACAAAACACAATCGGTAATTATACTATCAACGCGAAGATTAATAACGTCAAATTTGGCCGAGCAAAAAAAAAACGTTAAATACGATCTTAAATTTATAACCTTATTCAATTGTGAAGGCTGTTTACAATTGTGACAACCACTTGTCAAAGTTTCGCTTTGAGCTTCGACATAACCGTTATTTCCATCTCTCTACTTGTCAGATTTGATGACGTTTTCTTTGAATGACTATAAGTTTAGCATGCTGCTTACACTGACCAGGGGTTTATGCTGACAATGAGTTTAGTCTCTTAAGTACAAATTTACTATGAACAGGTCATGTTCAACCTGAAAAAGTGTCATAATTCTGCATATCCGAAATGAAGAGCAGATTTATTTGAAAAATGGTTCACTGAACATTAAACAAATATTGTTTAATGTCAAAGATGAAAAATAAATATATCTATCTATGTATGTACCTAACAGTTCGCCATATTCTATACACCAGAGGTAAATTTAGTTACTTGGTAAACAATTTTTCACTTGCAGCCATAATTTTTAAAGTATTGGAATTAAACTAAAGGAATCTAATGCTCTGAAAAGTAATTTACGCGCGCGCCTATGGATGGCACGCGTCTCGAATCAGTGCAGCTGTGTTTACAAAGGAAACGTTGCGCTCTTGTTTTTTTTTATCGTCTTAAACTAATATTAGAAATACTGTACGCTATAACGCGACTAAAATAGGAAATCTGAGTGCCTCCGCGGGGGCCCCATGTACCAGTCCGGTCCTGTGCTCGCCGAACCAGCAGAGGATTGAATGAGAAGCGCTCCATCCAAATTCCGCGCCTTACAAATTCTCCTTACATCTCCTTATCGTTATTTGCGTTACTGGGCAAGATATGATTAATTACCATTTACTTGGCACAATATCTTTCTAAGTAAGTATTCAGGGGGGCGCCACGCGGGGCTGGAAGTAATCCATCACTTGGTTACGAGCGCAACTTAAAATATGCATAAATTACGCTTTCTTGGACGGTTACAACTAATTCTAGAAGTGACACGTTGACGCGCATTCTACGTGTCGCTTTCTGTAGTCGTATAAGCGAACTAAACTATTTTATTAAATTACTAACTTCACGGACTGGCAGAGAGTTTGGCGACTGTATTCTGTGTGGTTTAGATTTTTTATGTGCGCTTCAAATTAAACAGTCAAATGTGTGTTTTAAAGATGTTTGGAAACATATTTGTAGATATTTAAAATTAAAGATCTTCAAAAGGTCTTTCATACTTTACGTAACTGGATAATTGGAAATTAGTAACCCATTAAATTCATCTACTCAGTAAGAGCAGTGCAAGAAAAAAACTTTTATGCTTAGAAATATACATGGTGCTTCACGGTGAGTGAAGGTATAGCAATATACATAAACTACTGCAAACAATTAAGGGAGCAAGAAAAAATACTAAAAATTGTTGGCCTAGAGATCTGAAAACTAGAATCTTGGAACTTCAAAACTTTTTTTATCATCTCGATATGATCATTTTTGAGATAAATACAGCCCTTCAAAGATCACTAAAAAATTTACAACATTTTTTTGCTCCCTTAATTGTTTGCAGTAGTTTACTAGAATATTTTATTATTCCTTTTGTTTTTTTTTCAATCTCTTTCTAAACATCCTAGTATTTCCTATACCTAAAATCTAAGGTTTTAGAGTTAGGGTCATCAAGGGTCAAGTTGAAGGTGATTGTATGAAAAATTATCGCTGAAAAAGTAAAATTGGAATTTTTAAAACACAGTGAATAACTTAAAATATTAAATCATTTTCAATGTTCTTGGACTCATCTTCAAAGGGAAATCTTCAATGCATCTATCTGCCCAACTGGGTCATTTTGGAAAAAATCTTCTTAGACATGAAGAATTTCTAAAGTTGAATGAAATATATCATAAAAACTAAAATAGCTATAAAATAATATTTGGATCATCAGCACCTTGAATTTGTCACAAAATTTATTATTTTGTCTTATGCTTATGTACTTTCACTCTTTACATGTTTGCTTTTCATGTTACTATAGTCATGTTCTTTTTTTTGAAATGTAAAATTTTAAAAATTTGTTTTCTTTTCTATAGTTAGTGGTAAGGATGGAATAAAAATTTGTTTTTTACCTAACAATTGCTTTAGCTTTTTGCAAAAAAAAAAAAAAAACACACTTAAAAAGTTTTATTTCCCATATTAATTTAAACAATAAAAAAAAATCTAATTTGCCCGGTCCGCATTAAGTTCTGATGTTCTCTGGGACCGAACTAGGATAGGCAAAACTCATACAAAACGTGTCCACTGGTGAGCACACGGCGCTGAATGAGTAGACGCAAAATACTCACCCGTGGTCACGCGGTCCGAACGAAGGACAGAAAATGTCCACCGGTGGGCACATGACGCTCAACGTGTGGACTATGCTCTTTTTTTTCATAAACATTAATTTAAAAACAAGCACAACTTTTTTTGGCATAGCAACTTTTTGGCACTTTTTGGCTCATTTTTGTTTACGGCAGTTTCCTTTACTGAATCATAGGTGGCCTAAATTAATTTAAACCCAATTAACTACAGTAAATACGTCTTTACGTAATCTCGTGCCTACTGACCAATTTATTTCAATATTAATTTTATCGGAACAGATTCGAGGAAACTTATGTCAATCAATAGTGGATGGGTGTACGTTAGAGAATCAGTGATTAAAAGTGCTCAGACAGCGAAAAAACTTCTCGACGACCGGTTGGAAATACGAAGGAGCAAGGAGCATCAATCTTCGAGATGCGATGCAGGAAATCCACGGCCAAAGGAGAGAGGGAATAATTTATCACTTTATTATTACTCGGCTAGTTTGGCGAAAGCAACTATATTTTCGGAGAGGATGGATGAAAACAAAGGTTATTAGTAAATTAGGTTGTAGAAATCATTTAAGATTTTTTGTTTGTTTGAGAAGTATAGTTAGAGGCCAAATTTTCAGTCGAAATCGGTAGATTGCGAGAACGAGATTTTTTTGACCTATCAATACTGTATTAAGAAAAAAATATTCAAATTTTTATTTTCGGCACGGCATGGGAAAAACTAAGATATATTTTTTTTTTTTGACTGAAAATCAAGTGCATAGAAATTTATAAGGTAGTACATACATATGTATATAAACGCACTAGAAACAAAACAAAGTCTTACCTTCACGATGTTTACGGAGGTGAATCTGTAAAAAAAATATATTTGTACCTTAGTTTTTTCACATTTTTCGCAAGAAATACATCAGAAAAAATCCTAAGAACGTGATACAAACGGAAGTAGATACCTATATTTGTATGTACCTACTAGGTATCTAAAAGATATATCCTCTAATGTTATGGTATGATTATTTAACTTATTACTATTACTACTGCCGTCTATTGAATAAAAACATATTATTTATGATAATCAGCATTTTCTAACAAAACTAGTAAACTTATAGAAGCAAATCTAACCTCAAACATGATCCTCTTCCACGCCATCCATATCTGCAATTTTCACAATATAAAACCACCACTATTCACTGCTATTAAACATTTAAAACTTGCAGTAACAGTAAACACACACGTTAACACGCTTTAAATGAAAATATTTGTTGATTTAACAACAACACCGGTCACAAACTGCATTAAAACGCCACTAATTGCTATCACATTTAAAGTTTTTTTCACATTCCAGGTTTTTTGTGCTGACTCTGACACGATACATTCGCTTCTTGCAGACTTACTGGATTTTTATGCGTATCAAGGGCAATGATAACAGTAACTGTTTTAATTTACAGACATGTATAGTTGCAAATTTGGTGTTCGATTTTAATTTAAATGATTTTTAATTTTATTTCAATGACGCAACCCAAATAAAAGTTCGAATATTTTTTCGAGTATTAATAGGCCTTCTTACATAAAAAATCTCGTTCTCGCGATCCACCGATTTCGATTAAAAATTATATTTTAAAAGACCTTAGAATTTTTAAAATTTGAGTTTTCGACTAGAATGTCTCAATTTTTTTTACATGTACCTCCCAATCCAACATGCTCTCTGCTCTGAATTTTTGCCATTACAGATCAAGCAGGAGAAAAAAATATTCCAAGAACAGACTTAATTTGAATCTGAAACGGTTGAGACTTTTTGAAACGCTTTTTTTTATGTCATAGGACACCCCTCAATCGTATTACTTCCCCAAAAAGCCGTGGGGACAGTTTGACTTTCAAAATAAATGAAACAAACTCCTCCATTAATTCCAGACTTAAGTAAAAGTACATCAAAAGTCTACTTTTTCCTGTAAGGAACTTGTTTCCAAGACACGTCGTAAACTTCCTAAAGTTAATTTTATTTTAATCGCGCAGCACTTTAAAGAATTTTAAATTAACTTAAGTTTTTGCAACACTATCTCGGGAATGAATTAACCCAATTTTTTAAACCATGTAAAAACGCGAATTCTTTCGTGTTTTTACATAGTTAAACATTTTACAGATACCATGTTGTACGTACATACGTAACTACATAGTTTTATTTTGGTATTTATCTTTCCCATCAACTCTATAGACAAATATAAATATTGGAACTTTGTATGACTGAAAAAGTATGAGGTACATGTTTTTATTGTTTGGGTTTGGGGTACTTTTGATGAACTAAGTAAATAGACATTAAAATTTCAATTGAGCGTTCAATTGAATTAATACAGATCAAAAGGCTGCCTATGGATAATTGTCAAAAAAGTTGACGTTTTCTTGATTCCCCAACTTTACTACGTTTCAACAGGTGTTTATACCTTGAATTTTCAATTTAATAACAGTTTATCGAGTGTTTTTAAGCGTCTAAAGAAGCAAAATAGTACGCGCTCTAGCTGACAAAGTAGTAGCTGTCTTAAAACTTGGCGAAAGTGGAAACAATCGCCCTGTATCGGGGACTTATTTGTGGGAGCTTCAAATTTCATTAGCCTAAGTATAACTGTGAAGGAGGAAGGGACTTTTGACTAACACTGTATACAATTTAATTGGTAGTAGTTCAAAATTTGCAACTGGGTGTTGCTTAATGATCTAAATACTCGATTTACAAATGTAGCTGTTTCCAAAGAGGAGTCCTGGAAAGCTTGGTTCTGGAATTGCGTTTTGCGATTGCAAATAGCATTACATAGTAAACAGCAATGTAATTTGCTTTTTACGAGAGGCATGCCGCGAACTATGGGTGGATTTACGGTATGAGTATGTCATTTGCTCCGTGTCTCATACGGAGACTCTCATTGAGCCGAATTGAATATACAGTGAGGTCCTTAAGTAATGGATAAATTCATTATCTACGTAATTTACAATTTATGAGTAAAATCCTGAAACACGTCAATTTTTAATTCTAGTATGACACTTTTTGAGCATAATTTCATACCTCCCCCTTCAACCCCCTTGGAGCGACAGCTACCCCTTTAAAATTTTTAAATGGAATGAGGGTGCGTGTGATAGCTCATTTGAAAGGGTTCTTAATTCTCCATCCAGCAACATAAGATTTGTTTTATTTCTAGTTTTTTTTTAATGAAAAAATATTACATTCTTAATGTTACTAAGTAAAGAAAAGAACATGAAACAGAACAGTTTAAGTCAAATGTTCAAACTGGGCGCCCGTTGCTTCTTGACAATAATGGAGGCGTTGCTGAAATTCTTCTAAAACATTTTGCATTGTCTCCGGGGTGATGTGATTAATTTCTTGCCTTATTATGTCTTTTAATTGTTGGAGTAATATCTGCAGAGGAAAAAAATCTTATCAAATTTGATAAGTATTTGATTTTCCTGAAATACTTTTTCTTATTAAATCTATTTATTAGACTAAAAATACTTTAAATTTCCACAACCATGAGTTCTCATGTTTTCATTCTTAAAAACCGCACTGTTTTTCTTTTATTAAAAAAAAATCAAACTTGCTTCACCCTAATTTGCTGTTGCGTTAGAAATGCATATCCACCCACAGAGCTCTCTAACATGCAGAATCACGCAGTCAAAAATTGCAAGTTACAAGATCTAAGGGGTAGTCAATTGAAATGCATAGCCAGTCCGAGTCTCGTCCACAACTCCACACGACAAGTTACTTTCATGTTTGAAGTAATTTGCCTGACAAGTAAACTTACTGGAAGATCAATATTATTCATGTCGTGAATATAAACTAACTACACGTGTATATATAGTTGGGAAAGTCATTCTGTGCCTACACAATAATACATTGTTTCAGAACGCAAAGAGGTATACTTATATTTAGATGAACAATTTCAGATGCATGGAAATTACTCAATAAGTTTTTAGGATGATATATAGGTAGCGCCACTATTGAAAAATCCATATGATTTTTTGATGGTACCAATCTTCAGCCAATATATTCAAGCAATAGCTTGACAAGTATTATTCGGTCTCTGCTTCATCGAGACAAATGGTAGATAAATAGGTTGCTGATTTTAAATTTACGGTCGTACAAACATTCATGGTGCTGAACGTTCTGGTGGCCCAAATCCGGCAGTTGTTCAGTTGTTGGCAGTTGTCACGTCATCTTTCCTCAGAGGTGGATTGGCAGACGATGACCAATAGAATGGCCCGCGAAATCCCCAGATCTTACACCACTTGATTATTTTTTATGGGGTTATTTAAAATCAAAAGTTTACTGGAGAAGACCACACAGTTTAGCCGAACTACGAGATCGCATTCGAGATGAAATTGGATCTATTACCCCGGAAGTCATTCAGAATGTACAAGAAGAATTTGTACACATGCTTGCATATTGCCAAGAAGTTGATGGACGGCATTTCGAACACTTAATTTAAAATTGTATTTGCTTATTAAAGAAGTTTGCGTTTATTTGTTGTGAAAAATATATTTTTCATGTTGTAACATTCAATTGTCATTTACTCAAAAATTTTGTTACGTAAGGTGGCAACATTTATATAAATGATAAATTATAACTTTTATATAATAACTATTATATAATAACTTATAAAAAATAAGTTGATGACGTCATTACTTAGAAACAAATGTTATCTGAAAATAGACGTTCCTTAAAAAATGTGTGTTATTATTAAACAAAATCGACCTGTTCGAGGATTTTTTCCAAAATTTTTTTGTTTCTTACTGAATTTATTCCATACTTTAGGTATTGTATAAAAAAGGCGTAGAAATGTTAGAGAAGCGCTGGAATGAATATATCACTCGTGAAGGACACCATGTTAATGAATAAAGTCGAATTTTAAATTAATTAATATTTTTGGATTTATTTACTGTTTTTCTTTGCAATTTTATTTTCTTAACTATATATTTTCACGCCATAGCCATATCACCTTCAACTTGGGCTTATTAGACGAACAATTTCACTAGCTGTAATCCTAACAGAAGTAAAAAAAAACAATGTAGTAACATAATAGTAACAGTAATATACACATCTAAGTGAACACATATGCAACAACAGTGTCTATAAAGTGAACACATTCATCGAACCGTAACAAAAAGGTTTATATGAGTAGACGATACATCTTTTTCACATTAAAGCGACCTTTTACCATGACGTGCCTTACTTATTTAAGACCTCTTCTTCCGGCAGCGACACATGACCCGGGTACGGTTCCCTTGCATTAAATCTTAACTAAGGGATTTAGAGAAACAGAAAATCTTCCGGGCGTTAAATCTTTCTCTAGCGTCAACGATTCTGCATTATAGATGTGAACTCAACCGAACATAACGACACGGCGTCGTCTTCGTCGTCGTAGGAGGTTTTTTAGTTTTTGCCAAGAACGCAAGGCGATGCCTCTCTCGCTTCCTCTCACGCCAAAAAATAGGACTTGAAAAGAGCATTTTAGCTTTAAAGGAGAAGGCGCAATAAGCAGGATTAAAATCGCGAATCTTTTATCCATGCTTACGTGTGTGTGGTTGTGGTGCTGTTAGATGTTTGCAGCACAAAAGAAAAAGTAACAGTTGGAATACAATATACAGGGAGTTTCTAAAAGACGTGGTTAAAATTAGAAGGCATGTAGACTAGGTGAGATAATAATTTTTATAAATTTCTTCATATTTCTTCATAGCTGTGCCCCTTACGAAGCAATATCAATCAATCAATCAATTTATACATTAAAACCTTATAAAAAGGACATGAAATGTCAGTACAAACAAAACAATTAGAATCTATATGTACATTTTTTTTGTTTATGGTTATACAGAGATTATATACACAAGTGCATTTTTTTGTATATCTACATCACATGACAACACAAAAATTACTTATAGTCCTTCTATTTTTAATTGAAAATGATAAATACGCCTGGGGAACAAAAAAAAGCGGTGCAACGAGGTTATGTCGAGGCTTGAAACTTTTTTATTGTAAAACTTTTGAAGTGTCTGTCACAATTGTAAAATAAATAATGGATTTTTTTTGTTGGAACATTCGTTGTGCATACTTTTCAAGATATTCTGGTTGCACTGTACTCAGTGAATTTGTAGATAGACTTGTCTATTGCCACAATGTTTGGCAATTTAAGAACCACTGGACCTGATCTTGCATTTTATTTTTTATCTTACAAATTTTTAGTAATAATAAAGTTTGTGTCGAATTTTTTTGATGGCACATGTTGCAAACAAAAAAAAATTCAATAAATTCGTCAAAATTGCGCTGGCATCTGATTCTGTTCACTTGTCACTCGTATTACAGACAATTATTGCGCACTCTGAAATTTGCAAAACATATTTTACTTTGTAGCTCGCACTAATTCTGATTCCAATAGAAGTTTAAATTAAAAATAAATCCGCTGGTAATTCAATTAAACTTTAATTATTCTTTTAATTAGAATTCCGATCTACTATTTATCTAGTTTGTACAACATGGGGTATTTAAACATCAGTTAGAGAGCAGTCGATACTTTTTGTAGGAAAAATACATTACCTGAGTTTTAGCTACTTTATTTCATAAAAATAGTTTAAACATTGAACACAACATACGAGGGGTGTAAATTAAATGAGACTTTTAATTACAATAATTTTTTTTAAATTTTGTAAATAAATATTGTCTCCTTCAAAATAACTTCCTTGGGATGCTACACATCGTTGGAGATGGTTTTTCCATTCCTCATAGCAGTGCTGGAACTCATACACTGGAATATCCTTCAGCTGGTCGGTTATAGCCGTTTGAATGTTTTCTATGGTCCCAAAAAAACGTCCCTTGAGGTGATTTTTCAATCTCGGAAAGAGAAAAAAGTCACAAGGACTCAAGTCAAGCGAATAAGGAAGCTGGGGAGCCACAATAATATTTTTACTGGCTAAAAACTTGTTTATCTAAATGGCTGTGTGACAAGACGCATTGTCGTGATGCAACATCCAATTATTCTTGATGTTTGGTCTCACACGCATGACTCTTTTTCGAAGTTTTCATGAACCTCTCTGTAAAAGTGTTGATTTACTGTTTAGCCTGGAGGCACAAACTAACTCTTTGTGGATGATTCCCTGGCTATCAAAAAGCCATCACCTTCAAGGTTCATCTTCAATCGACTCTCTTCCTTCTGAGAATGCCTTACGCTCTTGAAAAAACACTATCTCCGTAGGCGTGTTGAAGTTTTGCAACAGTATCCATTGCGCTGTGTCCAAGTCTGAAGCAAAACCTGATAGCACACCAATGCTCAAAATTAATATCACTCATTTTTAAAACGCACTAGAAAAAAAACGGTTTACGAAAACAGTCACAAAGAACAAACAAACGACTCTAACAAGTTCAAACTTGTACTGAAGGTGCATTACATTGTAACCTACCGCCCTTCGGAGTCCTGTCTCCGCAGTGTTGCTAGATCGGGCGCTACGTTGCCAGTCTCATTACTTATTTTACACACCTCGTATGTCAAGACAAAACCTGCCATGAGCATATTATCTTTGTTCTTCTCACAAAAAGTGGAAAAAATCATTTTATTGTTTTCGGTGTAGTTAAATAAGATTGATAAAGGTATTGTTGAGGCACCAAAGACATTTCAACATTGAAACGACTTGAGCTATCACTGTAACATTCTCAACTTAATACTCACTATCTCAATTTGTTTCCATTTTTGGCCAATATCTGATCCAGTCACAGTGATACTCAATATGAATATATTAACAAAATAAATTTCAGATTTTTTCTGTTAACATAAGGTCTATACAACGACATAAAAAAAAGCAAATGGATATTTATCGCCAAGGTGATTTAGGCCACCTCAACCCCTTTTAAAACACCCCTTCCAACCACGTGGAGAAAGTTTGTTCCTCTAACTCGAACTGTACATCTGCTTGATGTTTTCGTTCCCTCGCTGCAAAAGGGTAGTAAACACAAAAGATAAATGTTGAATATTTAATTAACTCCGTAATTAGAACGAAATTTATTTATAGCAATTGCTTTTCGGAATATTAAATATTACGTCTTCATAAGGGTGAGGATTTTCCGAGAAAACGTTTAAACTATCTTGAGAACGAATTTAGAAGTATATAATTTTGAATGAAATTTTATCATGTACAGGGTTAGTCAGCTAAAATTGGCAGCTCCTTTATTTCTCTTAATTTTCATCGAACAAGAAAATTCAAGAAATAAATTCACACAATTTTTTATAAATTTTTAGAGTACTTAAAAAAATTAAAACAACAACCTGCTGTATTTTTTACTTAAAAGCTTTCACTGATGATGATACAGATGCATATCACATCTATTTTACAAGCTTTTATTTTTTTTTTAACTTACAATGTATGTTTGTGTGTATGTTCGGGTCAAATCTTGCAACTGAATTTTAAAGTAGTTATCCTCAACCGATTGAGATGAAATTTTGCATACACGTTTAGTTTGGATGACAATGGTTAGCTAAGTTATATGTCATTCTAAATTCAAAATGGCGGATGGTCTAAGATGGCGGAATAGTTATTTTTTGCGCACTCCCATGATATGGGTATCAAATGAAAGGGTTTGCTGAGAAGAAATAAGAAAATAAAATGAATTTACTCTAAATCCAATATGGCGGACCGCCCAAGATGGCGGACTAGTTATTTTTTGTGCACTCCCATGATATGGGTATCAAATGAAAGGGTTTGCTGAGAAGAATACGAAAACTAAAATGACCACTGTAAATCCAATATGGCGGACTAGTTATTTTTAAGCACTCCCATAATGTGGGTATCAAATGAAAGGGTTTGCTAAGAAGAATACGAATAAACTGACGTCTGCGTTCAACCTTTCGAGGAGATGTTGTACTACTGGCTAAACAGTAAGACTTAGCGGGGTCGTGACTTAATTAATATCAACCTATATCCTAGGCAAATTCTAGCGGTGGTGAAAAAAATTCAAAATGGCGAAAAACAAGATGGCCACCATACCAATTTTAAAGAGTTATAACTTGGTATAGGTTAGGGATAGTATAAACAGGTTGAGAAACATTTAGATACAAAAACACGACGATAACTAAAAAATAAAAAAGAATTTAATAATAATTTTTTTTAAAACATGCTTTTTTTTAAAAAACATGCTTTATTTAAATGTTCTAAAATGTGTAATGTAATAAATTTATGGGTTTGATTCAATTTAAAGTTTATATTCTTCTTTTTAGAGCATTTAAATAAAAACTTGTTTAAATTTTTTTTTATTGATTTATTATATTTTAATGCAATACTCAAAGTAAATCCATAACATGGCTCTTGCATTTTGGCATTTCGTGAATTCCTGATAAAAGAGGTAATACAATCCAGAAGTGCGCTTGCAAACAGACGATTGCTTATTGGAAATATGCATTTGTTTTGTCAGATATTGCCGCATCCGGCAGCACAAGACTATTTCATATTTCATATATCACGCAAAAATGTACAGACAAAATAGCTGGTTATATTTATTATTCACGAATAATATAATATTTCACATACGCTGGTATTTTCCAAACTCATCGTCAGTATGCAACAAACGTACCTGTGTAATAATTCAAAATATATAGCTTGTATGCAACATTATAGTGTTACTATTAATAACACATAAATATTTAATTAAAATAGTCAGTTATTTATGTTGTGCATTTTTCGTTTTATAAAAAAAAATGTGAATACTATGGTTAACCAATTTATTCCTGGACCGATTAGGGCTGGATTTGTACGGGTAAGCAAATTATAGATATTATGATTTACCGCGCTGACCCGTGTTCCCGTTTGTCTCAGATAGATATCACAGCTCCACAAAAAAAATTATCATTCAGACTAGACTATACTACCCTTATCTATTTTGGCCCACCGAATCCGAATCTGGCTTCAGAATGGATCTAGCACCTTTCAGTTTTCCCTAGAAGCCAAAAAGTCCCTAGAATCAGGCAAAATCAGTTTTTTTACATATCTTCAAAAAACATATTTTGAAATGGACTATATTTCACTTTATTTGTGTATTTTGAGTCACTGAATTCGAATCCGGTTTCAGAATGAGTCCAGCGCCCTTCAATTTTACCATAGAAGCCAAAAAGTCTCTAGAATTAGGCAAAATCAGCTTTTTTTAACAAATCTTGAAAAAAAAAATTTACATTGGACTACATTTTACTATCTTTATGAACCTTGGGTTGCTGAATTATAAACTCGCTTCAGAATAAACCCAATACCTTTCAGTTCTCCCCTAGAAGCCGAAAAGTCCCTTGAATTAGGCGAAATCGGCTTTTTTAACATATCTAGACAAGACTTTATTACCTCTGTATATTTTGGACACTGAATATGAATCTGGCTTCAATCCACGATATCAGAAAAACTGATGAGTGCTGGATTGAAGCCAGATTTAAATTCAGCACCCAAAATATACAGAGGTAATACAGTTTTGTCCAATGTATGTACAATTTTTTTTTTTTTTGAAACGATATCAAAAAAAGCTAATTTTGCCTAATTCTAGAGACTTTTTTGGATTCTAAGGGAAAATTGAAGGGCGCTGGGTTTATTCTGAAACCAGATTTAAATTCAGCGACCAAATATACGCAAAAGTAGTGAAATATAGTTCATTGTAAAAAATGTTTGCGAAGATATGCTAAAAAGCCGATTTCGCTTAATTCTAGTGACTTTTCAGCTTCTAGGGGAGACCTGAAAGGTATTAGGTTCATTCTGAAGCCAGTTTATAAATTCAGCGACCCAAGGTTCATAAAGATAGTGAAATTTAGTCCAATGTTAAATTTGTTTTCAAGATATGTTAAAAAAGCTGATTTAGCGAGTTCGAGAGACTTTTTTGGATTCTAGAGGAAAACTGAAGGCTATTGGGTTTGAGTTCAGTGATCCAATATACACGAGGCTAGTGAAATTCAGTCCAATGTAATTTTTTTGGTGAAATAATGTCAGAAAAGCTGATTTTGCCTAATTCTAGAGACTTTTTGGCTTCTAGGGTAAAATTGAAGGCTGCTGGGTTCATTCTGAAACCGGATTCAAATTCAGTGACAAAATACACAAAGAAAGTAAAATATTTTGCAAAACATTTTTTGTGAAGATATGTAAAAAAACTTATTTTGCCTGATTCTAGGGACTTTGTGGTTTATAGGGGAAATCTGAAGGGTGCTGGGTCCATTCTGAAGCCAGATTCGGATTCAGCGGGCCAAAATACATAGGGGTAGTGTAGTCTAGTTTGAATGACAGTTTTTTTCTTTTTTGTGGAGCTGTGTATTTAATATTCATCCAATAATTGTATAATATTTTTACATGAAGTTATATGTCAGTTTTCCTTGCGAACGTTTATGTTGGCTGGCATATTTATTTAACAGGGGCGCACGGTTGTCGGAAATTTTACTCAGAGCCACCGAATGTAATCCATTTAAGGATTCATCCCCAAAACACGAATATATCGCAGATGCGAGGCACGTTGTGCCTAAACTCCTTATAATATATTATTAAATGGTCTCGACTTAATTGAAATGCAGCAGGAGCCCTTGGCAGGTGACAATTTTGCAGATGTCCCAAGGAGCATCTCGACGTGGTCACCTGACAGCGCCATAGGCGTCTATTTCTAAGAATCAGGATGAATATTCCAGTAATAAATGTGTAGTACTCAAGTCCATCCCCTATCATCATAAATTTAAAGGTTTATTTAACAAATATCGTAAGGTACGCATTTTTTATGGTAAAGGAAGGTGGTAAAATTTTTCTTAGGCAGCGATTTTTGATTAACATGTCGTTTAACCTCCAACAATCTAAGTAAGTAGGCAATGATCACCTTAGAGTTGGCTCTGCAAACCTTACTGTACGAAAGACACATATTTGAGTTGGCCAGTTAAATTAGGCGGAAGTCCCTAACTCCAACTTAAGCTTTGTTCAGACTTGTGACATTACATCGCCTAGAACAAAGTTACGCTACGTACTGACGATATCTACACATATATACATATACATATACATATATATCATACAAGCTTTATTATGGTCCGATACAAATCGCTGTCTCGAGCTGAGTATTATATCATTCACAGCGCAACATTTCAGCCATCTATTATTTGTCAGTTGTCAGTGTCTGTATTTATCATAGTCGAGTAGGCCGTGGAGCAGAAACAATGAGGTGTAATGAGAGAAGAACGGAAATGCGACTCGGTTAGACGCGGCCGTTGTGATGGCAGTAAATTTGACAACAGCGTCGTATCGGCTTTAACTCGACGAAGAATTATCTGTGACGTAAATTAGATAATGTGCTACTTCATAAATGCTATAGAAGGAAAACGATGAGGAATGTAACTTAAGAATTTCGTAAAAGGTACTTGGTAATAAATTTGTCTATTTTTATTACGGATGTTTTGAAAAAAAATGGATTCCCATATGCAAAAAGTATTTGGGTTTTAATATGTTTTCTTGAAACAGCAAAAGAATCCATTTCAGACTCTTACGCCACTATGTAGAGGTTAGGACATGTTTAGAAGTTCGATACACAGTTGAGGATTTAACAATTTATAATTTTTGCGCTAAATAATAAAAAATTACGACTTCTGAATAGTTTTCCATCTAGTTCTTCAACAAATTAACAACTTTGACAACTTTAACTAGACACATCACACTTTGACAGTCCGAACAGACATTAAAATATGTAGTTTTTCCTAATATCATAAATTGAGTCATTTTTGGGGCAATTTCCCCCCAATATTATCTTTTAGCAGCACTTTGCCCAAAATTGGGCAAATAACAATGACAACAATGATGTAACTCTTCCCAGCCTACTCCTGGAAAGTACTTTTTCAAGTACTGAGTACTTTCTGGTACATTTCCGTCATTTCCGTTTTTTTTTTATTGACATCAAACACGATTTTTTTTATTTACAACAATGTGGATAATTATTTTTTTTAAATGGAGTTTAAGTGGGTCGAAAGGTGTATGTTGATGTAGACATATAAGTACATTCTTTACAAATCAGAAAGCCGATATGTCAAGCGTCTACCTCAAATTCAACGCACATTAAACATATGTTTATATAATATGCGTTAGGCCATCGACGCCTACGTACCTGCCTTCAACTTAAATTGCGTGGGTTCGCAATACAAATCAAATCGAACCGGCAACACATACTCTGCAAATTTAAAGAATTGCCTAAGGCTTAATCCGCCCTTCGTTGCCCTTAATGGAAAATACATTTTGTTGTTCCGATTTTTTTTTTTCGGAACGAATTTAGGACCTGGGATAACAGGCACGTTATTGTTTGAAGGCTCGATTAAAATTTATAGAAAAGAACCAACAACGGCAGACGTGAATTGCCATGTAACATTATAGTTTCTTTTACAATATAATTTAGTTTTTTTTGTGTAATCTCAAAACAGGTAGTGAATACTACAAATACTAAATACTACATAGTGTTTAAGTAAAGAAGCCACAAAACACTACAAAACATTTTGTTTACATGGAACTCGATTTCAACTTATTCATTACATTATACAGTGAGGTCCATAAGTAACGGATAAATTCATTATCTACGTAATTTACAATTTATGAGTAAAATCCTGAAACACGTCAATTTTTAATTCTAGAATGACTGTATTTGCATCATCACGTCCAGATAATAAAATTACCTTGGTATGTCCAGTTTTAGGCAGATCTCCAGCTGCCTATTAATGTATTAAAATATCAATTATTTCTCTTGTAATTAACATTCTGACAAAGAAACTAATAGAACAGACCTTTATGATTTGTATGACCAATATTACCTTTTTGATCTATATGACCATGACCAAAATGACCCCTGTGGCCTATATGATCTATATGGTCAATGTGACTTTTATGACTCGTGTGACCGACTCCACTGAATGTGGAAGTAATATTTATATTTAGTTACACTTTTCATGGTGATCGTTTCACCGCCTAAATCACCATCATGGAGACAACAGATACCGGCCAGCTGAAGCCTATCCAGTATATGAGTTCCAGCACTGATATGAGGAAGGAAGATTCGGCTCCAGCGCTGTGTGGCTTCCCAACGAAGTTATTTTGAAGGAAACATTACTGTCTCTTTACTTAATTTACACACCTCGTATATATATTATATAAAATTTGTTCATTTTCCTTATTAATTAAAGAGGTAGCTACTCCTTAAAATTCTTTCAACATTTTGTATCGTCAATTTCAAGGCATTTAACAACTTATCAATAAGCGAACGAAGTTTATTATTCTCTTGGCAAACACGAGAAGCTGCGAGAAATGGCGACAAAATACTGTACGCTCTCCAAACTTGCAATGTTTACTGCATGTATCACGATTACGTGACATACCAGCCATCTAGTGTTTACTTAGCTTTCCGCTATTGATCCCGTATAAAAAAAAATGCCAGACCCGTGCTGTATTGTTCAAAGATTACCTAACAAGCTCCAACAAAATTTAAAGCCTTAAAAAATGAGTTCATTCTTTCGCATTCAGGTTATTGATTTATACTTTGTATTGCGCATAGTCCATTCAAAGCCGAAATTTCAATGCGGGATTTAAAAACCGGATAACTTTTTTTCAATTCATAAGAGACAGTACAATGCCGAAAATAATTCCTGTGCGGATATCAGGCATTTTATTTGCTGTATAAACAGCGCGGCGTTTTTCAAATAGTATTAGGTGCTGGAGTAAATTTACTGCTAAGCAGTGAAACTGCTATGGACTGATTTTGAATGTTTGTGAGAAATGAAATTTATTGACTAGTTGAGTTCGTTGTCATATAAGTAAATTTCTCAAACTGGAGAAATAACATTGAAATATGAGAAAAATTAATGTCAAACTAATTTTTTTATATATACAAATCTTCGACGAAGACACAAAAAGATTGAGAAAATTGTTCCCAAAATCTAGGTATGTAATATTAAAAGTGCCTGCATTATTAAGGACAGGCAGACAGACCGAGTGTTCGATAAATAAAACAGAAAAATCAATTGTTTGTTTACAAAGCAAAACAACAACAATGTGAACTTATTGCTCGATCAGAAACAGTCAGGTTGTATAAAAAAATAAATTATAACCGACAATATCATAGCAAAACTGACTAACCTGAATAATAGATACAAGTTCCATCCAATAGGCGTAAACCAATTTTTTTTGCATTTAATGACTTTTTGAATTTAGTCAATTTTGAATTTTAAATTGAAAACACTTATGAAAAATCTCTTGTGTCCGTTCTATTTACAATGGATGTCTAATGGCATAATGATATAATTATATCAAATATGCTTTTATGGTATGATAAATAAATACATTTAGGATGAACATGATTACAGCTCTCGCCATGTGGCTCTTGCTGTAAATTACATGTTCGTGGGTGATAGTAGTCACAAGTCATTGAGCACTTGTGGAATAATAAACTGTTAACACTAGTGTTTTTTTTTTTTGTTTTTGCAACTTGTGATTTCACAACATACGAGGTGTGTAGATTAAGTAATAGACTGATTTCCTAAAATTCAGTGTTGTCACCTTAAAAATAACTTCCTTGGGAAGCCACACAGCGGTGGAGACGGTTCTTCCATTCCTCACAACAGTGCTGGATCTCATATACTGAAATAGCTTTCAGCTGGTCAGTTACCGCCGGTTCAATGTTTTTCTGTGGTCCCAAAATGACATCTCGGGGTAATTTTTCAATCTCGGGAAGAGAATAAAGTGACGAGGACTCAAGTCAGGCGAATAAGGAGGCTGAGGAGCCACAGGAATGTTTTTAATGGCTAAAAACTCGTTTACTGAAATGGCGCAGATTTTTCTCATCCCCAATTCTTTAATCAAATTTTGATGAACAGTGGTTTGATTCAAATTCTCTTCCCCGATCATTTTTGTCGTCAACCGATGACCTGAACGCACAAGATCCCGTATTCTATTGACATTTTCATTGGTTCTTTAAGATGAAGGCCTTCCGCTGCGTGGTTCATCTTCAATCCTTCTGAGAATGCCTAAAACCACTGAAAAACCTGGGTTCTTGAAAAAACACTGTCTCCATAGGTGTGTTGAAGTTTTGCAAAAGTATCCGTCGCGCCGTGTCCAAGTCTGAAGCAAAACCTGATAGCACACCGTTGCTCAAAATTAATGTCACTCATTTTTAAAATGCACTAGAACACACGGTTTACGAAACAGTCACAAAAAACAAACAAATGACTCTAACAAGTTGAAACTTGTAGTGACGGTGCATGACATGTTAACCTACCCCCTTTCTAAGTCCCGTCTCCGCAGTGCTGCTAGATCGAGCGGGGCGCTACGTTGCCAGTCTCATTACTTAATTTACACACCTTGTAGATGACGCTTGTTTAAAATTTGAAAATTACTTTTTTGTTATCAAAGTCGAAGAGTGAAAGTCAAATAGACAAACGTCAATTTTAATACTTATATCATAAACAGCTATTTTTATTACGTTTAAAAAATAATAATTTTCGAACGATTTGCCTGTACGAGCTAAAAAATTCGCAATCTTGTAGTGCATTCTATTAAACCACCGGTGTTTTAAAAACAGAAAAACGATAAAACAACTGAAAACCTATTCAGGCAGAAGCTGTACGTGTTTTTTACGTGAATGCAATAAAAACTTAAATCGAACACGAATTTAAATTTACTGAATAGCGTTATAGCCGTTAACCAGCAGTGCATATTTACCAAACGATTTAAAAATTATGGCCAATAAACCTTGGATACTGCAGCAATAAACGGTGTAGAATTTACATAATTATGGCACAGCCTACGGCTTTTTGGAAGAGCATACCAGATCTACAAATTATTTCGGTTTTTTATACAAAATTTTATTTACTAGTGCGTGATATTTTCCGGATATTTTGTCTTGTGTATTCTGGTGGTTGACATTTGAGCCTGATTAGCTCAAATGTAAATTTGCGACTACCAGAAATGAAAGAAATTTTCACTAGTAACTTCCCTTGTGCTTGTTATTATTCCCGACAACAAGATCCAACAAGCGTCAGTTGGCTACCGGTCGTTGTAGCGGTCGCATCACTCGTTCTTTGAGAGTCGTTACAGTGACCCGGTGCAAGAAAAAATGCAACGTTCGCTTGAGCAACGGATGGCGATCAAGTTTTGTGTGAAACTGGAGAAGAGTGCTGCGGAAACCATTCCAATGTTGAAGAAGGCTTTCGACGTCGATTGTCTTTCGGACAGGCAAATTTTCCGGTGGCACAAGGCCTTCGCAGAAGGTCGGGAAGTTGTCAACGACGAGAACCGCGCTGGACAGCCATCAACCTCCAGTTCCGACGACAATGTGAAACATGTGCGTGACTTGTTGAACACTGACCGTCGTCTAAGTGTCCGTTTAATTTCCGAAACATTAGACATTACGAAAACCATTGTTCACGAAATTGTGTTGGAGTCTTTAGGAATGAGGAAGGTGTGCGCGAAGCTCGTGCCAAAAGTGCTAATGGACGATCAAAAAGCGAGGCGCGTCGAAACCTGCCAAGAACTTTTAGACACCTGCGAAGACAACCCCGCTTTCCTTGATGACGTCATTACCGGGGACGTAAGTTGGATCTTTGAATACGATCCGGAGACGAAGAGGCAAAGTGCGGAATGGCACACGTCGAACTCCCCTCGCCCCAAGAAGGCCAGGATGCCCAGGTCAAAGATCAAGACAATGCTGATTGTCTTTTTTTGATTGCCGGGGATTGGTCCATCATGAGTTCGTTCCGCAGGGGACAACCGTAACCGCAAAGTTTTACGTCGAGGTGCTGAAGCGGCTGAAACGCAGGGTGAATCGCGTCCGCCCAGACATCTCAAAATCCTGGAAGCTTCACCACGACAATGCGCCTTCACACACCTGCTTCCTCGTGGCCGATCACCTCGTCAAGGCAGGCATCACCGTTGTTCCCCAGCCTCCCTACAGCCCCGATGTGCCCCCCCCCCAGACTTTTTTCTGTTTCCGCGCCTCAAAACCCCAATGAAAGGACAGCATTTTGGGTCGGTGAAAAACATTCAGAAGGCCGCTGGAACCGATGTGTGGACGCAGGAGGAATATATTTTGAAAATTTCTAAAGATTTGTACACATAGAACCAATAAAAACCATTTTTCAAAGCTCACTGACATTACTTTCCGGACAAACCCTGTATACAGTCGTAATCCATAAATTTCAGGCGGAAACACAATATACTGTTAAGCAGCTTATGTTGGGCCTTCGATGCGGTGAATTTGTCATATTGCCATTTGGTTAAAACAAGAGGCGAGGATTTTCGGTATTTCAAACCAGCGTTTCTCAAACTACTCTCCCCTATAGGCAAATAGCCCCGGTCTACCCTACCCATATTTAAACAGTACGCGTCAAATGTATTGCGTCGAGAATAATTCGCATTTTGCTCAAAGGATTAGACCCAGACATCGTCGTGTTGGAGTTAAATAAAAGCGTTTAAAAATGGCATTCAAGGGTAATTCAATTTTATGCTTTTTGTCCTGTTCTTTTCTGGAAGATCCAATTATCGCGAGCTTATTTGACGCTCTCAGTGCCTTTTTATAAGCATTTTAACCTCTTAACGTGTCCACTTTTTCATAAGTGTTTTATAAGTGCTACAAAAACAAATATTACAAAAAAAGAGCTTTATAAAAAACATGATTTATGTATACTAGAAAAGATCAAATGATTGTATTGGTGCACAATATTTGTGTAATTGACACTTAAGTTCTTAGTTTCATCTGACGTCAGCGTAAAGCACTCATTGAAAACCATATCATCATAATAATAGATTCCAGAGCCGGTCTTAACGCGACTGGAATATTGTTATAATGAGCCATCCAAACAAAAAATGTCATCAGATCTGACTATGAAAGTGCGAAATACAAATAGCGATTACGTTGCAGCTCGAAACGAAACATTGTTGTTGTCAAACTTTTTCAAATGAATGCCACATTTATTGAAAAATAAATAATGGCTGTCACATAATGTAACGCCTTAACAATTAAATGAGATTATAAATTTAAGATCAAGAATAGAAATACGTCTTTTTTTGGTCGGCCAACTTTGATACCGTATTGTTTCCGTAGTAGTTAACCTGCACTGATAGATCCATCGTTCTTGTATATGAAACGTCGAATAAGTTTGTAAAAATGTAGGAACAGCGTCCGTCACATGTTACGGTGGAGCGTTGGATAAACGTTGGATAAATTTTGCGGAACTAGCCTTTAACTCTGTGTGTGAACTGCGTTGTACCGTGTGTGACAATGTACTGACGTGGTACGTAAGAACATATGTTTTTCAGCATGTGACTATAGACAAACATCAAGTTCGTGTAAGTGGTAGTGTGGGTTCGCGAGACAGACAAAGACAATTTAACTTGGATTTGGTCAAAATTCTAATATAAACTAATTGTCATATAAAGAAGGGAGCTTATTTTATGTTAACGGGAACCCGCTCTGTGAAATTTGTGAGGAGCTCTATTAACGTAAACGCTAGCGTAAACCTGCAGGAGCTGCGGCATGATTGCCTTTGAAATTTCCGTCCATACGAGCGGTAAATAACTTTAAACATTTATCAGGTAGAAAGCACGAATTCAAAACGCGGCGCCGCTAATTTATTTAGACTGCTTGGAGAGGGATGCTTTCACAGCCTACGATGTGCATTTTGGTAACTTTTGAATCACGGTAGCAGCCGCGAAACAAACGCGAAGCGTATTCGAACTGCGACCTGCGATGAATTTGGCAATGCGAGTCACCAGTGGCGTCCCAATGGGAAGGGGTATAGGCTCCGCTTTTGTAGCCAATAGACTACAGTCTAACAAACAAATGAGTCGTCATGCACTACGAATCACCAAAGAAAATATGATAATTTTTAAAATATTTCTCAGTTCTTCATTGTAAACGGATTTAGCTCTACAAAATTTCATGATGAGTCTCTCTAACTTACATATGATGTTAAGGGCTTTTTAGACGGATATCGTTTAATACATTTGTTCCTATGAAATCTGTTGCTTTTTCCAAACGGTCTTTTAGAGCAACATCCAACTCGGCACTAAAGTCAATTGATCCCCGAAAAACTCTGAAATTAGAGGAAGACGTGGACTTATCATGTCCATGTAAGTTCCAACGCACTGCAGAAATATACAAAATTAATTAAATTATTTTTTCGTTTTTTTAGTAGTTTCTTCGATGATTTTCAAAAACTTTATGTAGGTACCCTTTATTTCTTACAAATTACTGGAACGATACAGCACAAGAAAGTACCACCGACTAAGGCAGCAAAAATTAATAAAACTTCCAACATTAGACAACTTCTTTATCGATGGAGCAGACTCTTATCTATTAGGTAGGTTGAGAAGTAATTTTAACTTTCTCGTGCGGAAATATATAGTCAGGAGAAAGTTAAATTGTTGTTTACAGAAAAGTGTCCTTTCCACCACCAGTATTGGCTAGGGCTAGGGTAACAAAATTTCATTCACATCCATAGGCGTAGCCTATATTAAATTAAAACAAAATTAACGTTCTATTAAATAAATCACGTATGGAACGACTAAAACTACCTGCGGGCACAACAGGCAAAAACCCTCGTCCCTGTTCCGATTCACGATAGACGACGGGCGAGCTAGTCGACGCCTCTGTAAGTGGAATGAGAATCTTATACTCTAGAGTGTTGACGTTGTTAAGTTAACCACGCCCTCTGTTATCTGCAAAGTTAACTCCATAACCGAGTAGCGTGTAACGCCATTAGGTGACCAACAGGTAATGAAGTTTAGATAACTATAAGTGCATTCATGAGTTATAACTGAAGTTTGCATAGTTGTTTGGCAAGCTGTTGGCCGAGTATTGTAACCAAATACATCCTTAGATATGACTGGCGTTAAGATTAATGACTTTAAATCAAGCAGAGAGGGTTTTGTTTTAATGAACATTTATAAGCGAATTAAATTTTGTAATATTGTTAAAAAGATTCGATCGCTTCAGTAAAGAAAGTTGTGAAAAAAAATTCAAAAAACCTTATATTGCTGAATAAATAATTAAGAACCCCTTCAAATGAGCTATCACACGCAAACTCGTTCCATTTAAGGATTTTAAAGGGGTAGCTGTCACTCCAAGGGTGTTGGAGGCGGAGGTATAAAATTATTCTCAAAAAATGTCATTCTAGAATTAAAAATTGACGTGTTTCAGGATTTTACTCATAAATTGTAAATTACGTAGCTAATGAATTTATTCGTTACTTATGGACCTCACTGTATATTTCACATATATGCAATGCAATATTTATCATCTCCTAATATTTTGTCTACTAATTGTAAACTAATCCTTACAGTTATTCCATTTTCAAATACCTAACATAATATTTTAGAGACGAAGTAAAGTTCGCAAAAAAGTTGAAGCTATATTACCAGATAAGTCGAACTTCGAGATACATGGATCTTATTATCCATAAATTCAAAAAGTTGAGATCAAAATGTCGGAAATATAAGCTGAAAAGTTTCCCTGACCCTATTACTTCTTTACAAATATTTCTTTCTGCCCAGACAGGTCGAAATCAAACTGTTTTATTGCTATTTATAAAACTTATTATAAAGTTTTAGATTACTACTTATACATTTCGACCCAGTTTAATTGCTGTAAACAAATAGAATAAGAAGGTCTACAACTGTTTATTCAGCCAAACAACACGTAAAAGGAATCAATATACGAGGGCTGTATGTGACATAATCCAAAAATGATTCTTGGATAGCAATTAGAACGTTTTGTTAGCTATTTGTCAGGATATTTAGAAGTGAATCATTTAAAATGTTTATTTAGTAAACTACCACTCGTATAAACAATTTATTCTACTGTTTGTCAGTTCAATGCACAAAATTTATGTCCAGCAACTGTATATCAACAACCGACTGTTTATTTCCCCTTTAAAGTTTGCCGTCTAATTTATCCGACTGAAATCGGTGAATTCGATAATTTCCCAAAACTTCCTCGCAACTTCCAAGTCAGCATCGTGAGGAGGAGTCTCGAGACCTGATCCCGGAAGAACTTGTCGGTGAATTGGATTAATTATATGATTGTACGATAAATATTTAAATTAATTCCATGGTTATTCATTACGTCCGGGAGTTTCGGTGATATTTGCAATATCGATTCCCCGGTAGTTTATGATTACGTGTTGTTTTTGTTGTCGTTCACAATATAGCGTGAATTGCCTTTCATATAAAATTAGTTATTTACGTTTGGAACATACAATTAGCGTTAATTGCTATTTATAGTCCATGAACTCTAAAAGAGAAGTAAAACAAATATCATTTTGACTATCCAACTTAGGGATCACAGAAATGTCGCTGGTAACACGGCAAAATGTATTTTTTTCTTATTCGTCACTAATCTGTCTTCTCACGGTCTAAACATTATTTTTGTAATAATCGCATTATAGACAATATGAAAAATTATATACTACTAATAACGAAGCCACAAAAAAATACACTCAGTTCACAACACTACACACACCAACGACTAACTGAAAAACGTGTAAAATCTCGCCCTATTTTCTGAAGCCACCTGCTGTTTTAGGCGCAAAAATTAATAGGCTCTACACTCCATGAATATTGAGTGTAATCAGAGCAAATATAAATAAATGCATCAGACGGAATACTAGTTTTGCTTGATACATCTAGTATTAAACGTGCTTTAATATGTATAATAGATAGTTATTTAACTGTTTCTACATCATAAAAGAAACATAATTATACAATGCCCCAGTAATTAATGTCAGTATCCTTTATTGTTTTATTTAAATTTCTTATTTGGATGTTACGGACTATATATTCGGCATTTCTTAATTATACAGGGCGTCCATAAACTTCACTGGCTATTAAACTAGCAGGTTAAAAATGAAAACTATGGAAAAGTGCATGTAAAAGCTTTTACTTACCACCAGTGGCGGTGCGTGATATTTCAGTTAGCCATATCTTGAAAACGACGCATGGGACCCACTTCACTTTTTAGGTGATGACTATACACCTCTTACAGAAAAGGATTCATAGTGAAAAAATCGTCAGCAAAGTTTGCGAAAAAATTTTCAAAAAACACTGGAGCACTCCCTGGGTTCTCAGTAACGCTCTGTGGGATATTTGCAGTATATTTTTTTTCATAATCTAGAAACAAATATAAGGAGACGTTTTTCGATTTGTTGCAAAATATTTTTTTCAAAAAGTTATGGCCATTTTAATTTTAATTTTATAGGAACATTTTGTTTCCCAAAATTAAAATGGCCATAACTTTTTGAAACAAAAATATTTTGTAACAAATCGAAAAACGTCTCCTTATATTTGTTTATAGATTATGAAAAAAAATATACTGCAAATATTCCACAGAGCGTTACTGAGAACCCAGGGAGTGCTCCAGTGTTTTTTGAAAATTTTTCGCAAACTTTGCTGACAGTTTTTTCACTATAAATCCTTTCTGTAAGAGGTGTATAGTCATCACCTAAAAGTGAAATGGGTCCCATGCGTCGTTTTCAAGATATGGCTAACTGAAATATCACGCACCGCCACTGCTTACCACACTCAAAAATTGTAGACCTAAATTTAACCTAAAACTCTTAAACTCTTAATTTGCAAATAAACGTAGTCGGTGTATTTTGCCAACACCCTGTGCACAATAATCGTTTGCAACTTTTTTATATCCGGCTGTTGAAAGTCTTGCTTGCTTTGTCAAAAGCATAAGTCGATGTAAATCTAGGTAACCAGGGATTATGCAGATCCGGTGAGCCTTAATGGCATATATTTATCCCAAAATACACGCAACCCCCCATCGCATCCCCTCGATTTACCATCAGGCCGTATTTTGCACAATGTTTAATATTCCGACTTGTGTCCCGAAATTAAAATCTCCGTGAAAGCCTCTATATTCGTCCCTTACAAAGGACCCCGACCAACCCTTATAGCCAATAAATAAATGCCCGATGAGTTACAAACCCCGATCGGCAGATATGAGGCGAATCGCTGACGCGGTAACATTTCCCGAGAATTACGCCACCAATTGTGTGGGACGAAAAAAAAAAGAATACTGATATACCCCGTGGTTCAAAAGAAAAATGTTTTTTTCATATTTAAAACTTTTAAAATTTTTTAATTCGCAAACTTTTAATAAAAATGTAGTATACATTTTTTAATTCAGGGAGAGTTCTTGTAGAAAAAGATAAAAAATATAAAGCGTGTTCCATCTAAAAAGTTTTTTTTATCCCATATAATAAACCCTGTATGGAGGTGACAAAATATAAACGTAAATCCTGTACATGGTGTTTACGAGAATAAAATCCTAGAGAAGTAAAATATCCCCTACAGCTCAGAGAAGTACGAATATAGGAAGCGATTAAAATTCGAAAATAGTACCCAGCTGATGTGTTTTAATAAAAAATTACCAATGGTATATTATTGATTTTAATAATCATACTAAAACAAAGACAGTTTGCAGGTAAATATAAAACAGACGAGCGTCAGTCAACTCGTCACATTGTTTTGTGTTTGTAGTTCCATGAGCTATGATTACAAAATGACCTATGTATTGCAATAAATATACCGAGTGACGTCATGAAGTCATTGTCATAAAAAAATCTAATTATTATCATCAACCAATGTCAACTTTTGACATATAAGTTCCAGTTCCGCCAAAAGTGCTGCCAACGATTTTCAAGTAGGATACGTTATTGCATATTATATTTAGATAGGAAAAAATAAAATATGTAGTATAAAGAAATATTTCGCTTATATTTGAGCCACGCGGTATAGCTAGTGAGCAAGAGAGAAGGAGGGGTGAAAACTCAAGTCGAGCTATATTGGTATTCTTGGGGTTGTACGATGGCTTCGTGGGGAACCAGTGCTGCCAATATCAAAAGGATTCCTAGTCTCAGTTGATTGTCAATAAATTTGCTGACTAAATTTCCAGAATGTACCACTTTTTAGCTGAAAATTGACGCCTAATTAAAAAACGATCATATTTCAAAATTTATGTGCATTACGATTTCATTCCGCACAAAAAAAAATACGTGAAAAAATATGCTTTAGATTCAAATAATTGTTGGGAACATATTAGAAAGACAAGGATGTGTTACCTACCTCAATATACCTAATAGTAAACCATGACACATCTATGAGTACGGTTTTTATAGTTACGATATATTTTTTTAAACAGTATCAGCCATCTATAAAAACCTTATAAACGACGGGAACAATAGTTTCTCTGTAAATGTTTCTCCTCTATTTCAAACAGTATTTATATGATTAAAAATATATACATATTTTTGTTTAGTACGAATTGTTTTAAATCATACAAACATTTTACAGTTTTCTATCGCATCCCGTATGTTTTGTGAGACACAAAATGGAAGTTTTAAGTAAACTGACTAAACTATTTCACGGATAGGAAACAGAAGCCGAAGCCAAAGCGCTTGAAATGCGGGTATGAGACTTCATTCTTTTAAGTCGGCTAGAAAGTAAACAATGCGGTCTGCGGACAACCTAACCTCTATGAATAAAATATTTAATTTATTAACCCTTTGACGAAACGCTTGAATCAACGAAAATATTACCTAAAGTATGCATCTCAGTAGACTTTCAACCAATTTTTGTGCTGGTGTTAGAATAAAATATATTTTACCTTTCTTGTCATAAAAGCAAAAACAACATTTAAGTAGTCGATCAATATTCTAAATTGATTACACTTATTGAGAGACATTAACTTCGGATAACTTTTGTTGGGTAAAAGAATGTTAATAAATGTAAACGCAGAAAACATAAAGCACCTTTTAAATACTTATACAATTTCCATTCTAAATTGAAAATAGGTAGAAAAAAACAAGGTTGTCAGATATATTTTCTAAAATTGCTAAGCTCACTATACAAGTATACTTCATACTTCAGTAAACTGTTAGTTCGTGACGTTCTTAGAAAGCTAGTTTCGAAATATTTAAAAAAAAATACATAGATATAAATTTATTAGTTAGCATTAAAATAAAGCGTTTCAATTTGCTGGAAAAAATAATTATAAATTAAAACAACTTTGTAAAGGTGTAAACAAACCCATGTATATTACTATGTATATTACTATACTATGTATATTACTATACTTAAGAAAATTTTGAAGAGCCGGCAACGCTTCGCTGTCTGGCTGGAAATCGCTGGTCGGTGCTCCATTAGACTACACACCGGCCAACGATCCAATAGACTATTGTGCTTTGCATCTAATACATTGCTTAAATACTTATTCGGTCCACTGTGCCATACAATTTTTACGACGTCGTTAAAATTATTTACGACATTAGAAATTCTGACTTGTTTAAGACGCCAGTGACGTGTATTTCAGCTAGGTTTATTAAAACAGACAATTTTTTTGAGATTGTCTGGCTAAATGAGCATTATTTACAGCAAATTATATTACAAATATTAAGAGTTTTGTATGCAGGCTAATTTTAATCTCCTATATTGATTTGAATGAAAAAAAAAATATTTCACAATTTTCGAATTTATAAAAGATATATGCACGCCCATGGAATAAAGTTGCACCGCTTTTTTTTGTTCCCCAGGCGTATTTATCATTTTCAATTAAAAATAGACGGACTATACTGTTATTGTAATTTACCATTCTGTAAATATTTTTTCTAGTACATATTCCTAGCAAATTAATATCCTGCTTACATTTCATTGAACAGAACGCTTAGATCTTCCATAAAATCTTGCCCTACTCCGCGACTAAATCGCTCCCAAAATACGTGAATGTTACGACGAAAGATAAGTCGTAACCAGACACTATAAAACTTTCCTAGTTAAATCTGGAGCTGTAATAATGGTCCATTAATGAAATTGCCAACCGCCAATTTTGGAACCGGTAATGTAGTTACAGATTATTTGAATTAAATGTAAAACTAATATAAACTTTAATACCTCTGGGAAGTGTATCCATTGGGATGCAGTGTAAATAAACTGAACTGGTAGGGCAAAGTAAATCTAAATAAATAGGTAAAACAAAAAATAAAGCTTTTGAGCATTGTTAACTTGATCATAAACCGTTTATTTTAAAGGTCCCCAGAAGACAAAATCTAGAGGGTAAATATCAGGTGAACGCACTGGCCATTTTGACGATTTGATGCAAGTTAGTTAGGGACGGCAATTATACTTGCTAACACTACTGACGTCGACTTATCTATAAATTTTGGGACACCCTATATACCCAATATACCGTTGACCTTCATTGTTAAACCTAGTTAGGAACATAAACTATCATCGATGCTGTGTTGTGTCGGCTCTCCAGGCTCAAGAGAAGATGACACTTCAATCAATGTTTACCACTATGGGAACGTCTTCGCTCTCATGTAATTAATTTCAAAAGTAAACTTGCCTCCAGGAAATAAATTACATAATCAATATTGCGGCAGCGTGTCTCTGTCGGCGAATAAAAAGTTCGCTCTGAATTCGGAGGGTATGACGTAAATGGAGACAAGGTCGTTATCCCCTGCCTACCTTCTTTATTTTTTAAATTGGGGAAATCTATTTCCAATTCAGTTTAAATATTAACATACATTTTCTCTGCGCAACGCTTGAAGCAAGTCATTTAAGTCAAACTTTATTACGAAAGAGGACCCAGAAAGAGAACCCAAGAGGCAAACCATCAAGACCCATGACGTCATGCGTCACATACATGATGCTCGATAGAGTTTTTCCCTACCCCACATTTCGCCCCTTCAGGTTAGGTTTTGCCCCTTTAGGTTAACGACGTCGTAAAAATTTTATGGCACAGTGGACCGAATAAGTATTTAACGAATATATTCGATGCAAAGCACAATACTCTAATGGGTCACCGCAAATCGTTGGCCGGTGTTAGGCCACAGCGAAACGTTGCCGGCTCTTCAAAATGTTCTTAGAGTATAGTAATATACATAAAGTTGTTTTAATTTATAATTATTTTTTCCAGCAATTTTAAACGCTTTATTTTAATGCTAACTGATAAATTTATAACTATGTATTTTTTTTTAATATATCCAAACTAGCTCTCACAAGAACGTCACGAACTAACAGTTTATTAAAGTATGAAGTATAATTGTATAGTGAGCTTAGCAGTTTTAGAAAATATATCTGACAACCTTGCTTTTTTTACCTATTTTCAATTTAGAATGGAAATTCTATACTTTATGGAGGTTTAAAATTCAGTTGTTTATAAGTATTTCAATTCCCAGTTTAAAACTTTTTTTGCTTTCAGAAAAGAAGAAAGAAACAAAATAAAGAAGGTCAAGTAGTTTATGGAAATTTGAAGGCATGTGTTTTCTTGTTGCGGGTGTTTTTTGTACAACTGTATAAGTGACAACTGTCCTTTCATTGTTTGGCTTGGAGGAACAAACTCTTTGTGAACAATTCCTTGGCTATCAAAAAAGCAAATCAGCATGCATTTTATCTTCGACTTGCTTTTTTGGATTTTGGAGAGCCTGAAGTGTGCCATTCCATGCTTTGGCGCTTGGTTTCCGTGTCGTACTCAAACACCCAAGTCTCATCACCAAAAATGGGGATCATTTTCAATCGATTCCAAAAAGTCAAGACACGTTTCTCGCCTTATGTCCTTTTGTTCTTGCGAAAGGTTTTTCGAACCATTTTTTCGCAGATTTTTCTCATCCCCAGTTCGTTTGTGAAAACCTGATGAACAGTGGTGTGATTCAAATTTAACTCTTCCCGATCATTTTTGTCGTCAACCGACGATTTGAACGCACAAGATCCCGTATTTTATCGACATTTTCATTGGTTCTTGAAGATGAAGGCCTTCCGCTGCGTGCTTCATCTTCAAGCGATTCTCTTCTGTCCGATAATGCCTTTAACCACCTTAAACCTCCGCTCTTGAAAAAACAGTCTCCGTAGGCGTGTTGAAGTTTTGCAAAAGTATCCGTAGCGCTGTCTCCAAGGGTGAGGCAAGATCTGATAGCACACCGTTGCTCAAAATTAATGTCACTCATTTTTAAAACGCACTAGAAAAAAAACGGCTTACGAAAACAGTCAAATGACAAAATACTCTAACAAGTTCAAACTTGTACTGAAGGTGCATTACATGTTAACCTACCGCCCTTCCAAGTCCCGTCTCCGCAGTCTCGCTAAATCCGGCGCTACGCTGCCAGTCTCATTACTTAATTTACACACCTCGTACAAGTAGAATTTATACATAATACTTGGAATAATTTCTACTCAAAAAATATGTTTTCTGTTGGATATATTCAACAAATGATTTATATTATTTTGACGGCCCTTAAAGAATACAAGCTGATGTTCGGAATGACCACTTATGGAATCCTAAATATGTATGTACATATTTGAATTTGATCAGTAAACTACGATCTATAACCTCCTTGTTTTATGTAAACTTTACTCCTTATTGTCTACATATTTTGCTTGTCAATTACTCTTATATGGTAAAATGCTGACTTAAACAATAAATAAACGAAAACATTAAAAGAATTGGATATTTGCATAAAACTACGGCTCGGAAAAGACTAGCGTAATTTAACCAAATCAGATAATTTTCTCAAACTGGTTATCGTCTTGAAAAAAAAAGTAGAAATTGAGGCTCTTTCAAAGTTAAAGTCTTCGATTAAACGGCTGTCCTTAACAATTCCTATGCAAAGTAAGGTTCGCAAAGTTCAAAAAGCGGTAATGCAAATTCTAAATTGGGCAACTGAAAAGAGGAGGGATTTTACAAGGAATATTACATGATTCTCTTGTGCAATTTGCATTTAAGCAATGTTCCAAGCTTACCTTACCTCATATAATTTTATTGGATTCCTTGTTAGCCCCTACAGATCTACTAATAAAGTATGTCTGTAACAAAACTAGAAATAATCTATTTGCACTGGAGGTGGATAGCCTAGATTTGTTAAATTACATTTGACAGTAATAACACATAAATGGATTTCTTTGATAATATTGAATTACTTTATAATCATGTATCTCGAGATTTCTTATTCATTATATCGAGATTTTTTACAATTATATACAATAATTGAGGTACTAGATTTATTCGATTTGACTGTTCCTCAACAACTGTTTTAATATTTTTAATTTCGATCGTATCTATTTGGTTACAATTAAAATGCCAATGTTGCGCCTCTGAATGGTAAAAAAAAAACGACGACTTCAACTATTATGTTCAAAACCTCACGTCTGCGACAAAACGGTCAATATTTTTCAAGAAGCAGTCCATTTCGAACATTTTCTTATGTAGTGAAAACCACTTCAGTATACGAGGTGTGGCTATTAAATAATCGAACTGATGCTGCTACCAACACGCTGTAAGCGTGACGAAAACATGAAAAAAAATTGTAAATTAATTCACGAAGATCGTTGTCTAAGCATCCGAGTGCTTGCTGAAATGACAGGAATCGGCGAAGAATGTGTTCGCCAGATTTTGCATGAATCGTTCGACATGCGCAAAGTTTGCGCAAAAATGGTGCCAAAACTCCTCACTCTCGAACAAAATGAATCAAGAATGAATATTTGCGCTGACATTCTATACAACATCGACTCTGATCCTTACTTTGTTAGACACGGTGATTATTTGTGAAGAATCGTGGTTTTTTACTTACGACCCCGAAACAAATCGCCAATCCATGCATTGGAAGAGCCCGATCTCGCCGAGGCAAACAAATCCAGGATGAGCAAATCCAAATTCAAAGCGATGATGGTCTTTTTTGACATTCATTTCAAGTCATTGTTTACGTTCACTGAGGGTCAAACGGTCAATCAACATTATTACATTGAGGTTCTGACGGCATTTGGTGAGCGTGTGAGAAGACGAAAACCCGATTTGTGGAAGACCAAGTCATGGAAGATTCACCAAGACAATGCACCAGCCCATTTTGCTTCGTCTGTGAATGCGTTTTTTTGCAAAATACGGCCTTACTGTGTTGGAACATCCACCATACTCGCCCAACCTTACCCCCTGTGACTTTTTTATTTGCCAAGTCAAATATGTGCTGAAAGGACAAGATTCGAAGATGTAGAAGCAGTTAAAGCAAAAGCGACGGAGGTTCTGAGCCAGCTGACAGAAGCTGACTTCCAGATTTTAATGGAAAAGTCGTATGGAGCGGTGTAAGAGATCGCCAAGGGGAGTACATTGAAGGCGAAAAAGTTGATACTGTAATTGGCAACGAATAAAAAGTGTTATGACAGCAGTTCGGTTATTTAATAGCCACACCTCGTACAAGCTCCATACGGCTATATGTACAATGTATATTAGGACGGACATTTTTCTTAGTTGATCCCATGTTTATGTAGTGGTTTATTTGCACTGCTAAACGGGGCATAACCATATATCGTGAATAGGCATCATTTCCCGGGGAGTCTGCAAAAAGAAGTGCCTGCGGCATTAAGAGTGTCAGGTGAGTGATGGCTCCCATTTTCATACGGATAAATTACCGGGCCGATCGTCGATCTAGGCGCGAAACTAAATAAATCGCGGGATAAGGAGAAAAAAGTATATTGATCTGTTTTGTGTTCAACGTTTACGATATCCGGTAAAATATATGCGCCCCGTTATTCTAATAACGGTGAGAGTGGATGAACCCTTACACTTGCGTTGACGATTTACTGGCACTAAAACGTCAGTTTATTGGGGATACCAGTTTTGCTAGCTTTAACGGTCGCAAGGATATTCAACTGACACATTAATAAATAAAAGAGAAAAGAAATAAAACACCTATATCTCTTATTCAATGTATTTGGTTACGCATTATTGCTACTCCGTCATAGATGGCGCTAATAACAAGCGCTCGTTTGAATTAGTTAGTCTATGCAGCAGTGACGCATCGTAAATATGTTAGGTGTTCCGATGGAGCAACGGGTTAATCTCAAGTTTCTTGTTGCACAGTTTTTGAATGGTTTAAACGGTTTAAAGAGGGACGTGACGCGACCGAAGACGATCCGCGCCCCGGACGGCCCTCAACGTCAAAAACGGACGAAAACATTGAAAAAATTGGTAAATTAATCCGCGAATATCGTCGTCTAAGCATCCGAGGGCTTGCTGAAGTAACAGGAATTGACAAAGAATGTGTTCGCCAGATTTTGCATGAATCATTCATCATGCGCAAAGTTTGCGCAAAAATGGTGTCAAAACTTTTCATTCCCGAGCAAGAGAAAGAAGGAATCAAGAATGAACATTTGCGCTGACATTCTAATCGTAATGTTGATACAACATTACGACCACGAAACAAAGCGCCAATCCGTGCATTGGAAGAGCCCGAACTCTCCACGGCAAAAAAAGCCAGGATGAGCAAATCCAAATTCAAAGCGATGATGATAATCTTTTTTGACATTCGAGGCATTGTTCACGTTCACTGCGTCCCTGAGGGTCAGGTCTATAATTGGTAACGCATAAAAAGTGTTATGACAGCAGTTCGGTTATTTAATAGCCACACCTCTTATGTATGTATATGAGATATCCACAAACAAAAAATAATAGACTATACTTCTAGAAGCATTCACGACTACAGCTACAAAAAAATATGCACAATTTCAGGTGTTGCCTATTGCGGCCAAAGGCAAACCTACTGTTGGTGCACTGTATGTAAACAACAGTTTTTCACAGTTCGAGTTATCTATACACAGAAGGAAATGTCTATGTTATTTAAAATTAATAACTTTGTATTGGCCACAGAGGACCTACGTTAGGTTATGTAAAATTCCATAGAATATGTTATGATTTAGAGATAATATTGATTGTATCGTGTATTGGTAAACTCACATTAAAAATATAAACTTTATATATGAAAATTTCATATTTACATAATTTGTTATTGCTACATTACGTTGTAATTCACTGTTGACAAGTATAATTCACTAATTCAATAGCAGAAAAATATCTAGAACACAAATTACGCTTAGATCCGATATAAATAAAACACGACTAAACAATTTTAAGCAAGAAGTAAACCTACCTCAAACGTTTTGAGAACTTTATGTGATGTATAATATGCGATAATTAAGAGGAATATACTTGAGGATCACGCGACAGAGAGAGGTGGAATAAGCTTCAGAGGAAATTAAATTTAAATGAGTCAGTTTTCTTAGCATTACTAATTTATGAGTCGTCGAGATATCCAAGCACGTCGCAGCGGGAGCAAAAATATGATAAATATGAAGCCGTTGCTTTAAGAACATAACCTTAAAAGTTTCTAGTTAACAATTTAGTTCCGTAAATTGGGCCTTAAACTGTTCTTAATCTAATCTAAAATCTAACCTCTTCATTTTCCCTTTTAATGACGAATCACTTGTCTCTATAGTTTAATTTCAGAAATATAGAAAGACCAGCTTTTCAGAAGCAAAGTCGACATAAAATTGGCTATAATTTTAAAATTATGCTGAAAATCTGAGAATTAATGTTTGCTAAAGGTGCAGGTAGGTTATTCAAAGAAATAGTTAGTAACACTGGTCTACAGAAAAAATGTATTTTGCGTTAAATCGAATTTCATCAAAAAAAAAAATTGTCATGTCAATTTTTCTCTCAATTCCACCCTCTGAGTGATGCACATTCAACCCTTTCAACCTTAAAAAAAATATTAATTTTGATCAGAAATGAAAATCCTACGTTCAATCACGAGCCAATGTTATAGTCAACGATTCCAAAAATTTTTACTAAATTCGTTAAGAAGTTTGTCTGTAATCCTGGCCACCGATTTGCGTTTAAAGTTTTAAATATTTTTCAAAATGATCTCAGATGGCGCCACGATGATACGTTTTAAACAGGCTAGCAGGCTAGCACGAATAATAAGAGACAGAACACCACGCGGTGCAGCGTTCGCTTTGGCGGTCGAGAAAAATGGGTTCCTATTCTCGTACCGACTTTAAACTTTGGAATAGTCAAAAGATAATATTTTCGCACTGTCATATTTCCAAAAATCGTTTTTTTTTTCAAATTTTATGACTGCAGGTAACCCCTTAAGGGAAAACATTTCGAGATACTCTTTTATGTTAAAAAAAAAAATTATACGATAGAAAACCTTTCCTAATACTCTTTCTCCATGTTTCAGACGACACTCTTTGGAGGAACTTCTTGCTATTGACGTCCGAGACAAATGGTCGTTAATGGTAACGTTTCGTTTGGCAGAAAACATAAACACGTCTCTGCGGGTGGACTTTTAATTCCGGTTCCAGGAGGGCTGTTCCCGCTTAATTTATGGCGTTTAATATCCTTTTAGCAAACGACTTCGAGGTGCTTAGGAAGGAAAATCTATTGCCACCTCAAACCGTTCCGCCCGAATAGGAATACACCATTTGGGTAATTAGTACACATTTGCGGGGTGTCATCAACAACTGCAACCGGCCAGAATTTAGAATTACTTAGCTGTATCAGGTGGCTATGCAAAGCGGCAACCAATGATGAAGTGCTAATTTTTTACCCTACAAAATACTATAAAGGATGTCATATTATAATGATTCAATCAATCTCCTTGTTGACAGAAGTAACGATTAGAACGCACACGTTGTTGGATGAAAATTTGAAGATGTCAGTTTAAGGTTATGTAAAATTTATAAAAAAAAAAATATTGTTACGAATATATCTTCAAATTACTCCTTTTCTGTCCAAACACGTTTATTTAACAATCTACAACTCGTGGGTCTTAACCATGTAACTTTTACAAATGTCAAAGTCACTTTTACAAATGTCACAATATATATAAAAACATTCTGTTGAAATAAAATTCAAATTCATATCTTCAGATACTTAACGTAACATTGAAAAATATTTTAGCAATCGGGTTTCACAATTTATGACACAGTTTGTAACACAGAAAAGAAATCTCAAAAAATACATAATATAACTTTGGCAACTAATGGAAAATTAGAATACATGACTGAATTATACAAATTGGAACGTATATTTACATTGTATATTTTGTAGGAAGGAATTACATATCCCACGTAAATTTACTTAGCCAAATGTAGGTCAGTTGTGGCCAACGTTATGTTATGTATTTTTACAGATATTTCTTCGTGTGTATTTGGGCTTAAAACATTTCTTTCACTCCGTTAACATTTTCAATTTATTTAAAATATGTACAATAATATGTAATATTACTGTAATAAGCATTATATACAGTAATAAACAGTTATTTTTTAGTATTGCTCTGAAACAAATTACAATTTTTTTACCCTAGCTACATCCGCCATTTTTTTCAAAAATTGTAAAATTTTGCAAAGGTGCAAAATCTCTTCAAGTTAAACACAAATAACAGATACAATCACATATACGGTAAACTAGATACTATGCAAATAAAAATTATAATTTGTCCCAAATATACAGTTACTTGCAAAAGTATTCGTACGCTGAATTGATGTGTGAGAAGAAATTAACTGCATTTTTATATCTATAAGGAAAATTTCTTGTAATAAATATATTTACACACACTATATCAGCAACGCATAAATCAAGTTTTAGCTTCATATTGCATTAAATACCTACAACATAAAAAATATTTAATTTTAAGAATGGCAATATCTATGCAGCAAAAGTATTCGTACTGTGCATGACCCAGGTATAACGGTGAGGCCCCAGTTGTTAAGACTTCAGTTATACATTCAGACAAGTGTAAAAAACTATATCTTTTGTGAATCTGTTAAAATATTTCTAATTATAATGGGACGTAAATCAAAAACAACAGCACAGGAGAGACAAATTGCAGTACTTTGACAAAAAAAAACCTTTATTAATAAAGTAAATCGTCTAAAACGATTAAAATTTGCCAAAAAGTATATTTACAATGATCACACCTTTTGGGAACGAGTTTTATTTACAAATGAGATTAAATTCAACATTTTTCAGTCAGACGGCAGACGTTTAGTGTGGCGTTAGGTAAACACTGAGTTTGAACCGATAAATTTGTGTCCAACTTTTAAGCATGGTGGCGGTTCAATGATGGTGTGGGGAAGTAGGAGTGCGAGTGGGACGGGGAATTTAGTTTTTAGTAATGGCATAATGACCAAATTTACGTACTTAAACCTGGACGTTTTCCACGAAACACGGAACTACTACACTTTTCTCGACGCGCGTTTCGCCAAACAAGTTGGCATCTTCAGGGAGAAGATTAAAACTAAAGAGTTTAGTTTTAATCTTTAGAGAAGATTAAAACTAAAGATCTTGGCGTTGGCATCTTCTCCTGAAGATGCCAAACGCGCGTCGCGAAACGGTTGGTAGTTCGGTGTTTCGTGGAAAATGTCCAGTTTTTTGTTTCTACGCCGAAGGTTCCAGTACCCACTCCAGGATACTTAAACCTATTAAAAACAAATTTGCCATTAAGTATCGCAAATCGAATCTAGGAAATAATTATTGGTTCAAACAAGACAACGATCCAAAACACACTGCTTATATAGTGAGGCAATGGATTCTATACAACACTCCCCATCAGTTAATTACACCCCCTCAAAACCCTGATTTAAATGCAATTGAGCATTCATGATTGGAAATGAAAAGACAGTTACGAAATTATGAAATAAAAGATAAAAACACTCTTATACAGGCAATTACAAGTATATGGCAAAATATGGCAAAATATGGCAAAATATGGACAAAAAATCACACAAACTGGTAGCTAGCATGCCTAAACGTTTAGAGGCTGTGATCGCAGCTAAAGGTGGACCAACCAAATACTAACTTGCCGATTTCACCAAAAAATCCTGAAGTACGAATACTTTTGCGACACGTGATTTTGCAATAGAGCACAATTTAGTTTTTATTTTCTAAACAGTAAATGATATGAAGTTCAAGTTTGATTTATGTAATACTTACACATGTATGTTTATAATAAAATTATTATGATTAATTATCCTCACACCCATTAAAAGAAAATTGTGGTTATTTACAATTCCCTGTAAAGTACGAATGCTTTTGCGAGTAACTGTATACATATAGAAGTCGTACAGAAATAGCAGAAACAGCGCGGCCCTTGTATAGAGTGATGTTCGGCATTTTGCGTACAGAAAACATTTAAGTTGTTTATGTGATCATTTCTCAGCTCATAGCTGTCATCATCAGTCACTTCTCGTTCATTGGGCGACAAAATAAGGAAGAACCTAAAAGACATATTTATTCTGCCTATCGCCTTACAGCAAGCGGTCGATAAATTGGAACAGAAATAACTCGTATTTATGATTGACAGTTGAAAAATGAAAATCACCAGTTGATCGAAAAAGAAACATCTATAGCTCGTTTCAGGACACGTTTTAACAGAAACTGTAGCATTAAAAAACTGTTTTTTTTTTATACTTTTACACATAATATACAACATAAAATACATTGATTAGGACACCTATGTAAAAAATCGGAAAATATTGTCTCTATAACTGTAATTTTTCTACCCTAGCGCCTTCGCCAATTTTACAAATTTCCCTTATTTTTTTTGAAAGTGGTGCAGGTGCTACGGTAGAAAAATAGGTCGTTTAAAGCAACGATTATAATTCTTCTAGACAAAATAAAAGCAATAATGATCGCTCCATTAGGTCCGAATCAGAATATACAGCCATAAATTCCTTTCCATAAACATATGACAGAAAGAATGAGGTGATCAAAACTTGTTCAGAATTTTTATTAGACAAATTTTTAGCAAAATGCGATTCTTTTCTTGAAAACTAACAATGTCCCTATTCTTATAATTCTTTTATTTTACACAGTTTCCTATAAAACAAGTATGTAGGTATTATCAACTTTTTTCAAACTCTAACTAACTTTTTGTTCATAAAAAAAATATTTATCAGAAACGATTAAGAGATATAAAGTCATTTTAAATAAACCAATGGTTTGCTTTCAATATCTGCACACAAAAAGACGTGTTTTTTATCCTAAAACATTGAATTCCAACGTTAAATATTTAAAAATCCCTTTGCCATGTCGACGTTCCCAAACTTATCAAGAAGGAATTTAATATTTTCACGCAATAACCGGAATTAGTCATTCAATCGACGCGCAAATATTCGCAGAGAATGCCGGATGAGCGTAGTTCCAAAATTATTCCGGAAGTTCTCCCGCGGATAGGTGGATCTTCAGCCGGAAGGATAAAAGCTTAAGTATTCGAAATTTACACGAGGGTACAGGGTATCCCAATTTAACATCTCACTGCCGATACTTACACCGAATTATTAAACGCTAAAGGTAATCATAATTTTCCAGGTAATCTGAATTTGGCCTCGAGATTATTATACAGGGTGTTTTTAAAAATATATTCTCAAATTACCGTCATTCGGAAAATTATTTAAGTTTATGTTGTATGAGTGACTATTACTTCATCAGTTTTTTTTAGTCACCCTATATGTTCTTCATTTTTGTATTCCTTTCCTCTTCCTGAATCTGCAAATATATAGGTAGTATTATATACTCGTAGTTATCTTTATTAATAACAGGGATATAATTTCCATTTCGCACTTCCGAGAGGAACTACTTTAGTCCCGCATTTGAGGAAGTAAAATAGCATTTTAATCCCCTGTGAATACTATTTTGTAATGCCTCTAACTTTAAAATTCAAAAATAAATGAATTAACAGCAAATTTAGGATATAACACGGTTGTAAAATACAGCTGGAATCATGTCACCAATCTGTACCCAAAAACAAAAAAAAAGCATCTTAGGGATTGATTTTTAGACAGATTTCTCTCAAGAAGACGAGATAAATCAGAAATAATACATAATATACAAGATCTTAAAATTCATCAAGTCATATAGGCACTTTTAGGTATAATACCTCTTTTTTACCCTTTAATAATATTCTAGACTAAAATCCGATTTTCCAACAGCCAGTTTTTTGGTAATATCTTTCCAGCAACACCCTGTATAATTCTGCTGATTCCAAATTCAAATTCATTGGAAAATTATGCATGACTTCGACGTTTGAATTTTATTTATAGCTGAAGAGTAACCCAAAGTATCAGTGAGACGTTATATTGGGACACCCTGTAAATAATACGCCTAACTGCCTAGTTATTGTCGCGAATAACCGATGCGTAAGGAATGTAATTACTTCGTTGTAATAAAGATTAGGAACGCAAACTTGGCGTAAGGCCTTAAAGTGTTTCAGTTTCGGGAGTTATTGTGTAAATTTATATTCATAAGCTGGTGAGATATTTTTCGGGAAATTCGGCTCACCTCGAAAACGAGAGAATCCGACGTAAATGAAGGGCGGGGCAGGGCTACGCTTTCACATAAATTAATATAATTTATTGGGGGGCCACTAATCGGCGTTTTGTTCCAACACGGTTTATCTTGAGGTCGAATTTACAAGTTTAACCGGGAATTAAGTTATCACTAGAGTAACAAATTTTAATTCTCTTCCATAGGCGTCGCCTATATTAAATAAATTAAACGTACGTAAATTAAATAAATAAAACAAAGCACATCCAGGATGGGGCATTTAAGTTGACAAGTGGGAATAACTTCGAAATGAATCGTTTGACAAATAAATGTTTCAAACAATAGTGATACCGTTTTGAAGGCGGTATCTAACACTTAGAATGTTGTTATATTTGGTAGAGGATTTCAAGAGCATTTGAAGGTCAACTTTGATTTTTTAAATAGTTCTGAAAAACCATCAATTACCCGTTTTTTCCTGTTTTTTCAAATTCATGTCAAGGATAAAAAAAATTCTCAAAAATCGCAGCATAACCTTTTAGGATGTTTATTCCAGTTTTCAGAACTGTCCTTAGATTTTCTGTGCTACCGTTGGTTGCTGAAATATCGTCGATCAAAGACAAAAGGGTCCTTTTTGATTTAAAGTTCGATATCTCAGCAACAAATGGTCGTATCGAGATTTAAAAACAAAGCAAATTGAAGCTGAATAAACAAGCTATCCGGTCCATACCATGGCTAAATTGGCAAAATTTTTTTCAAGCTTGTGGACTTGAAAAAAAAGCAAAAAAAATTCGCAAAATTTTTTTCTCGCACTACTTTCTAAAATTGCGCGAAACATGTAACTCTAAAAAATTTGTTGCCGAAATATCTCAAAACTAGAAACTTGAAGCTTCAAAATGCTTCTTTTTTAGATCTCGATAAGACCATTTTCCACTAGGATACAGCATTCTGAAAAATCACTAAAAATTCGGAAAAAATTTTTGACCCATTTTTTTCCACGAGTTTTTAATTTTTTCCACGAGTAAAATATTAAAATTGTAACGCCCCCCCCCCCTGACTACGCCCATGACGATACATCGGGGAGCAATCCAGCGACAATAGCAACACGTATAACTGTAGTAAGGTCGTTAGTTGGGAAATGATACCCGCACGAGTATAACGACTAGGATTGCAATGATTGCAATAACGAGGCAACGGGTGCCTCGCAGCGTCGATATCACCGACAATATCTGCGTTATGCGTTATGCGTTATGCGCCAACGTGCACCCTGTTATTTTGAATAAAGTACATACCAACCAGAGGTTATATGCAATGAAACCGTGCGAGTATATACATACACATTGCCGTAAAAAAAAATGAAGGCATGTCGTTTCTTGTTGCGAACCATACCTCCGAAATGAGAGAAAAATTGAAAGCGATTGAAAATATTTCTATGCAATCCGACCATCACCTAGTTTACAAGTTACAATGGTTTTAGTGACGTTACTCAATACGTTTGTAGGATGATATATAGATGGCGCCGCTATTGGCAATGATTTTTAGATAGTACCAACCTTGAACGGATATGTGTCAAAATTTCATGGCATTCCGACTATTAGTTTACTAGTTACAGAGGTTTTAGTGACGCTACTATCTTCAAAACAATGAAAAATCTGAATTCCATGTGTTGATAAAGCATTCCGATAAACGATAAAAAATTCCGTTCAAGCAAAGCAATAGCTTGACAAGTGTTATTCGGACATAAATACAAATGGTGGAGAAGTGGTTCGAAAACTGATTTTAAATGCATCCCTACAACTAAACACCGATGATGCTAAACGTTCTGGTCGCCCAAATGCGGAAGTTGTTCCAGAAAACATAAAAAAGTGCACCAAACCGTTTTGGAAGATCGTAAAGTGAAGTTGCGTGAGGTGGCTGACACTTTAAAGATATCAGAAGGCAGTGTATTCACCCTTTTTCATGAACATTTGTCCTTGAGAAAGCTCTATTCGAAGTGGATACAGCGTTTGCTCAGTGTTGACCAAACACAACAATGAGTTGATGATTCAGAGCGCTGTTTGGAGCTGTTTAGGCTTTTCCCATGCGATATGTGATAGTGGATGAAACATGGATCCTTCACTACACTTCAGGGTCAAATCATCAGTCAGCTGAGTGGACAACAACCAGCGAAAGCCGTCAAAAGCAACCAAAAACATAAAAGTCGTCTGGGAAGGTTATGGCGTCCGTATTATTCATCGACTATCTTGAAAAGGGAGCGTTCAATAGTGAATATTATATAGCATCATTAGTGCCAGCCCCAAATGAAGAAGAAAAAAGTGATCTTTCAACAAGACAATGCATCATATCACAAGTCGAACGCAACAATGGCAAAATTACGCGAATTGCACTTCGAATTGCCTCCGCATCTACCGTCTTCTCCAGATTTAGCCCCCAGCGACTATTACTTGTTCGCAAATCTCAAAAAAAATGGTCGCCGGAAAGAGATACGGGTCCAGTGAGGAGATGATCGCTGAAACCGTATTTTGAAGGGTTGGACAAATCGTTTTGTAATAAATAGATATAGAAACGTTATAAAAATGTTGGAATGAATGTGTCACTCTTGAAGGAGACTATATTGATATAAAGTCGAATTTTGCCTAAAAGATATTGTTTTATTAGTCGTCCTACGAACTTATCAAGTGATGTTAATGGAAGATGTGTTTAGAAGAGCTTCGCGATGAGTTTCATGACACAGTGTTCAGGAAGAACACGGGATAAAAACAGGAAACGGAGAAGCCAGCCCTATCGCCAGATGTAACACCTCTCGACTATTTTTGTGAGGATATTTAAAATCAAACGAATCCGTCAAGAAATGCGACGTGTATCTCCAGATGTTATTGTTTCTAACAACATTCAACAATAATTTGTTAAGCAAATTTAATACCTTTATTAAGTTGATTTAATCTGGGTGCTAAAAATTTACGTAGAAGTGGTAACTTTAGGCGTGTGTTTATTCCTTAATTCTCATTTATCTACATATATTACTATCTTAATTCTCCTCATACACTCTTGCCATCAAACGATAAATAACTACGTACTTATTACCCATTTTATAGTTTTAACTCTTAGTGTCGTTATTTTCTGTAAAAGTTGGCGTTTATTGTTCTTCCAGTCGAAATGATCAAGTTACGTGTATGAGTTTTATAGTACCTCAACTACAATGTAAACCCCATTTCAGTCTTGTAACAACACAGTTATGGTTGGATTTTGCAGGCGCTAATTCGTTTAATATTGGATCGTGTTGCAGTTTCTAAAAATTGCGGTTCATTTCAAAGTGCCTTAGCTCAACAATGCCGTTTGGTATCTACAATAAAAACGGGGAAATAATATACATTAATTAAAAATAATTGTAAATGTTATAGTGACAGTGTGTGAAGTCTGCATCAGTGTGCATATTTATCTAAACCTCTGTTGTTGGCTCTAAAAATACCAAATAATAATAAAGTTAGGTAAAGAAGTTTTTATGTTGTCTTTTCTTTCCGTTTTGTTTTACATTTCTGTTACACGAAACGATTTTGAAAATCAACGTAAATAAAAAGGTAAATGAACAACAAAAAGCAATAAATTCTTCCAAGATCTTCTTTCATAAACAAATACAATAGAGGGTTTATTAAGAGTCCCACTGTTCCTTAGTTTAATATAATTTCGTCGTCTCACAACATGAATTTAATAAATCACTGAACGCAATTCATTTGTTGCTAAAGTTATACTTTCACAACTGTCAGTAAAGTACTAAATTTGTTACTTGGCCAAGATCTGTGAATTTTGATAACTCGATTGATAAATAATACATGAGAACTAAGTGACCCGAAATCCTCTGGAATACCGAGAATCACTTGTCGAAGATTAAATTTGAATAACATTTGTTAAATAATAATATAATATCCGTAATAAATGTAAATCAGTTTTCAATTTTTATTCATTTTCCCTTTTATTTATTCTCAGCAAATTCCATTTGCGAATCTAAAATAATACCCGGTTATCCTCGTGTTCGGTTCGAACACGACCAAGGGAGACGAATAAATCTCGAGGGTGAAGTATAACCAAATTTTTCACATCCGGGACGGCTGTTACTGTAGCACACTAATCACGACATGTTCCGGTTTTTTTTTTTTGTTTGGACGCGAAGCAACTGGCCTGGAAGCAGCGGCGTATCTATGGCCAAACAACAATCTACACGTACTGTTTCTAAAAAATGTCAAATTGTCAAATTTACCGTAAGGGGTTGTGCCGAATCAGGCGAGTTAAAAAAGTTTTTTTTAATTAATTTTCTTTTACAAAATTTTAAGGGAAAAAAAGGCAATGGAGTTGCAGTCTTTTCTCCATGATATTTGATACAAATTTTCTTCATATACAATTTTCTACATAAATTTAATACGAGTAAAACTGAAAAGTTTTCGAAGAAAATAAAAATATAAACAAGTCAAATTTTAATCAAAAAACTGGACGTTTTCCACGAAACACCGAACTACTACACTTTTCTCGACGCGCGTTTCGCCAACCAAGTTGGCATCTTCAGGAGAATAATAAAACTTTTTTTTTTTAAATAAAAAGTAAAAATAAATAAAAAAACGTTTTATTCTTCTCTTGAAGATGCCAACTTGGTTGGCGAAACGCGCGTCGAGAAAAGTGAAGTAGTTCGGTGTTTCGTGGAAAACGTCCAGTTTTTTGTTCCTACGCCGAAGGTTCCAGTACCCACTCCAGGATCAAATTTTAATATAAAATTAACTACTACATCAAATGACAATCCCATATTTTTGTTGTTCTGGCACATCTAATGTTACATAAAACGACTGCAAAAAAATTTAGTCACCTTGCATTAGCAAATGAGAAAATTCGAAATAAAAATTATGAGACAAAATATCGCAAATTAAATATTAAACTCTAAACTGCAAAATCTAAAAGCAGAGTTATCCTGTAGGCGATGTAAATCAGACAAAGCTGTGTATCAAACTTGCATTAATCCATCCATGTCTTTTTCACCGGATCAATTAACTTTTAAGGGTTAAACGTACTTTAAAAGAACATTTGGAAAAACCAACCGTTTTCAATGGATAGGTTTTCCAACACCTATCTACAGTTAAATTTTTGCCAAAAATTATTCATACGTTTTCGCGCAAATTGCGAAAAAGTAAAAAAGAGGTACTTTAATAAAACGGCCCTTATTTCCACAATAATTGTTGTAGAGCAATTTTGGAAAAATCTACGTGTTCTTGAAGACTTCCTTTACAAGCATATCAAATTTGAAGTCGATCCGATAATAATAAGTACCTCAAAAAGCGCGTCTCAAAAACGTGCAATTTTAGAGAGCGGCCGCGTGGACGCACGAGCGAAGGGGAAGTGGCGCGGTGGTGGGGGAACTCTCTCTCCCGCGGGCGGAGCGGGCGCCCGGAAAGATATCGCGCGCGTTCAAATTCGACAAGCCGGAAACAACTGAGGTTTCTCGGGAACTATTGAACGGAAATTGATGTTTTTTTTGCTGTGCCCATGTAGGAGAGGGAATTCCCCCACCACCGCGCCACTTCGCTCGTGCGTCCACGCCGCTCTCTAAAATTACAAGTTTTTCAGGCGCGCTTTTGAGGTACTTATTATTATCGGATCGATTTCAAATTTATGGTTGTAGAGGAAGTCTTCAGGAACACTTAGCTTTTTCCAAAAATTGCTCTACGACAATTATTGTGGAAATAAGGGCCGTTTTACTAAAGTACCTCTTTTTATTTTTTGGCAATTTGCGCGAAACGTATGAATATGTTTTTGACAAAAATTTAACTGTAGATAGGTGTTGGAAAACCCTACAATTTAAGACATTTCTAGGATAATTACAGATCGAGTAATTGAACATCGAAAAATTGCTAATTTTCGCGATTTATATTTTTTTATGCAAAAAGTTATCAAAACGATTTTAATGATCCAAAAACAATTTTATTCGTCTTTTCAAGCTCTACAACGGATTATTTTCTTTTGAAAAAAATTGTTCGTGCCTGGAAACTCGAAAAAAACCTTTTTTTCGCACCTTTTTTTGCAATTTTTTCGCAATGCTCCAATGTGCATTTTGTCCAAAACATTTTCATTCGATTTGTACGATTTTTCTCCTAATTATCACGTTGAAAAAGTGCCGCAATTATTTTAAAAAGTAATCTACGTCGCCTGGACTACTACGCCACTGGCTGCGAACTTGCGGCGCCCCGCACCGTGCCGTTATTCAATCTTATCCCGATGATCGCCATGCCAAACAATGCTCGCCTTGTTTTACGACGCGTTGTATCATATTATGCGTCGTACCTGACCGAAATCGCGAAACGCGGGCCGTATATTTCCGAAAATCGAAGGGATTTGCGTTGCGGCAGTTTATTATCGTTAACGCTACGGGGATCCGGCCAGATTTTCATTTTGAGATGTATTAGCGGATCGAGAAACACGCGGATTTAATGTAACGTAGGGTGAAACAGGTGAGAAGGGTGAGGTATCGGACACTGGGGGCTAGTAGAAATATAAAAAAACGTTTTTACATATACACACGCATGTATTTCTTCCTGAAATATCCTGGAAACCCCGTAGAACTTTAGAACCATGTCTCTGAAAACCCCCACCCTCCCCGGGGGCCGGGGGGGGGGGGGGGGGGGGGGGGCGGGGGGGGGGGGGGGGGGGGGGTGTTTTTTTTGGGGGGGGGGGGGGGGGGGGGGGGGGGGGGGGGGGGGGGGGGGGGGGGGGGAAAAGAGGGGGGGGGGGGGGGGGGGGGGGGGAGGGGGGGGAGGACAAAAAAAACACACACACATTTTCCCCCCCAAAAAACCCCGGAGAAAAAAAAAAAACCCCAAAAACACCAAAACAAATAAATTTTTTTCCCACAAAAGGATAAAAGGGGCAAAAAAAAAAAAAAAAAAAAAAAAAAACACCAAAAAAACCACAACATTTTCCCCCGAAATTTTCTGGAAAAAACCGCGGAAACAACAAAAACAACCAAACCCAAAAATTTAAAAACCCCCACAAAAGAAAAAGCCCCCAAAAAACAAAAATTTTTTTCCCCACGGCATCCCGGGGGAAACGAAAAAACCCTTAAAACCCTAAAACAAATTAATTTTTTTTTCCCCACAAGATTTAAAGGGGATATAAATTTTAATATACTGGAAAAAAATCCCACAAACAAACCAAAAAATTTCTTCCGGAAATTTCCTCTTGGAAACCCTGTAGAACTTTAGAACCATGTCAAATTTATATTTTGTTATACACTAAATTAAGATGCTACATACATACACATACATTTCTTCCTGAATCATTCCTGAAGATACTGAAGAACCTATAGAACCATAAGTCACATTAATATTTTATTCTACACTAGATTTAAATGGCATATTAAGCTTAATATACTAGATAAAATGCTACATACATACACATACATTTCTTCCTGAAATTTTTCTTGAAAAACCTGTAGAACCTATAGAACCATAAGTCACATCAATATTTAAGTCTCCACTAGATTAAGATGCTACATACATACACATATATTTCTTCCTGAATCATTCCTGAAGATACTGAAGAACCTATTGAACCATAAGTCACATTAATATTTTATTCTATACTAGATTAAAATGGCATATTAAGCTTAATATACTAGATTAAGATGCTACATATATACACATACATTTCTTCCTGAAATGTTCTTGAAAAACCTGTAGAACCTATAGAACCATAAGTCACATCAATATTTTAATCTACACTAGATTAAGATGCTACATACATACACATACATTTCTTCCTGAATCATTCCTGAAGAAACTGAAGAACCTATATAACCTTAAGTCACATGAATATTTTAATCTACATTAAGATGCACCACATTTTTTTCACTCTAATTTCATTGTTCATGAGGTTTTTTAAGCAATCGTTTTTCGTTGTTAATCTCCTGAAATAAATTTAACTTCTACACCAGGCGGTATCGGTTGTAGGCTGGACTTTTTCTGATAATTTTTAATGAATTGTAGTAAAATTTTTACCTGATTTTTTTTTCGATCACTTAGATTATACATAAGACCTTCAGATCATGGCTCAGATAACTTTTTGATTTCTATTCTTGTCAATGGTTCACGAGTTATCTAGAAGGTAAGGAGAAAAAAACACGGATATTTTAGAGGTCTTTTACATTTTGTTTAATGACAAATTTTCTACATTTTTTCAATTGTTCACACAATTCCACAGCATACTTTGAGGACGTTTTTTTATCTTACAATACCCCAGGCTCATAATAGTTCGGCCGCCTAACTTTTTCAGCTAGACATTATCAAATTATGAAATCTGTATTAATTGCGAAAAAATTCTATAGCAATGCTTTATTAAAGCTTTAATTTGAGCGAGAAAAAAATATTCTACATGCCGAAATATTTTTTGAGCATATTCTTTGGGCACAAAGCGCAAATCCTTAAGATTTACCACCAGGCATTTTGCTTGCAAACTGAAAAATAACATGCGATATTTGCATTTGATCATGCAACTCCTCACTACTGTTTCGCATTTTTTTATTATATTATATGTCCATTTTTCAATACAATATGTATAGTGAAGAGTTTTCAGTTTCTGTAAGATGAAAGTATATTTTAATAAAGTTAAGACGGTTTTATCGATATTTTTTCGTAATTTTTCGAGACTCTATAATTTGATAAGATGTAGTTGAAAATGTTTGGTGGCCGAACTATACATTACATTTTTTTCGCATTTCGTTTAAAGCACTATATTGATCCTATCTCATTGTAAGATGTTTACTTCAAAGAAGTAGTCTGGGTTATTATGTTAGTGGATATATTTCTGTCGTTTCTGGGCCTTATTTGAAATATTACTTGTCACAGATACACCATATTTTTATTATTTAAAAGATGTATCTAAGGTTTTCATTATGCATGCGGAGCCAAAAAGAATGTAACCCATAAATCCCGAAGGAAACTATATTCAGAATAAGGTTAAGTTTCTAGTGTGAACGCTCTGAAGAAATTTTATTATACACTATCATAAATCTGAAGATTGCTACTTTGTTGGACGTTTTTGAATGTATTATTTTTTAAAGTCTTGGCAATATTTAAGTTATGAACTGTGTCTATGTGGCTACCGCGGTGTTTTCGTTTTATCTGTTGCCCTACTTTATCCTCTAAACCGTGTTCATAAAAACATTCAGTTAAAGATTATGCTATTCTTCAGCAAGGTTTCAAAAGACCTCCTGGGTCAAAAAAGTCTCTATTAAATCGCTGTCATGGCTTCAAAAGCTAAATATTTACATCAACTAATGTTTAAAGAGTAAAAAGAATTTAAAGAGAAAAAATCTCGTACCAAGGTGCCAACTGTGATTTAACAAATTAAAGTAACATACAGAGGTCACTCTGTATATAACAGTTAACAGAAAGCAGAAAGCTCTTCGGAGGTGATCTACTTATTGAATGAGAAATAAATTAAAAATCCACTTCATATTAAATTAACGTTCCAATAATTAATTTAATTAATATTTAATAATTGCTTCCAAGTCGTCCGCCTCTTCTTAATAATTTCATTAAGCCTTAAAAGACCAGATCATAAACACCCGTAGCAACGGAAATGAGAAAGATCAAAGATGTCAGGCAGATATTGAAGCAGCTGTACGAGCAGCTCGGGAGGAAAAGACATATGACTCCTATTAAGTTTATATAATATCGTCTGTGTGTCAAGAAATGCGTGTGGGAGAGAACAAATATTTCTATTTTCTAGTTTACCAAAAAAAAAATGCTTCAAAACTTGTGACGATCAAACATAAAGTGTTCTGTTGACTATCGTGAAAATATTACCTCAAATTCATTTGAAAAATGGTGCGATGTGCAGCTGTTATGGATAAAGCTTCTTATCCATAATGCTTCTTGTACAAACCAACATAAAATATTTATATACATAGTTACCTTTCACCAAATCAGAGGCAAAGTTTGAGTAATAATTTTTAAAATATTGTAGGGCCTTAACAAGTAAATTAGGGCTCGCCTATGGATGCACGTGTTCGCGGTCGGTGCAGCTGTGTTTACAAAGAGAATACCGCGCTTTTGATATACAGTAAACGCATAAATTAAGGACGATAATTCAGCGAAAAAATCATCGTACAGAGCTGGAAAATAGGTAAAATTAAAGTGAATTAAATTATCTTTATAGCTTTATCTAGCTTTATTTATTACGAAATTATAAAAAGTTATTGAAGACCCTGTAAAAGACAAGCAAAATTTCGAAAAATTTTTAATAATAAAGTACAAGTGGAAGTGTGGAAGTACAAGTTCGGAAATATCGTGAGAAAAAGTTCGGAAATATCGTGAGTTCGGAAATTTGGAGTTCGGATATATGGATGTCGAGTGTTGTCGATGTCGAGTGAGTATCTGATCATCACTCGGGGCCACGGAGCCAGTTCCAAAGTACTCAGTACCGAATACTTTTTCCAACGATTACTCAGTATCCGTTACTTCGCCAAGTAACGGATAAAAAGTAACGAATAGTTACAATGCTGACATCGCTAGCACGGACTTTAGTATTCAAATACTCGTGCTCGAGGACGTAACACACACTTACCATTCCGTAGCACGTAGCGCCGTAAAATTACCGCTTCTTACCGGCCTTCCATAAAATATCGTCACTTTACCCGCTTTCCGAACAAGAGTGTTTCGTTTGCGCGGCAATATTTTTATTTGCCACATTGTGCCGGCTGCAATAAAACAAATTTATTATCGCCTGTAACACGAGGACAGCGTCACATAAGTAGCTGTTAGAAAAACATTGCCGGTCGTCCATTTCTCTGCTTGCCTCGTGCTGATACATCGCCCGGTAAGTGTAAGTGAATTTGCGGAATATTTATATATCTATTTGTCTAGCGGGAAACCGGGAAAACGAAGATAGTATTTTGCTTTCGCTGGATTTTCGTTGACCTGACGTCGTAAGGTTTTTCCATTCGCAGTATATTACACTATATTTTTATACATATATATATACACTAATGGAAAAAATTAAAGGGTCAAAAACATTTTCCGAAGTAAACACGTCTTGAAGCTTTAAACGCGTTTTCTTCGAAAACATGTTTTGCAAACTGGTGGGCAGTATAACTCGCGCAATTTTTATTCGATCGACTTGAAATTTTGACTGTAGCTTTTTAGATAAATCATCTAAAGCGGTACACTCGATTTTTTCGATAGGTTAAAAATTACGGTTTTTATAAGCAAATTAATATCGTTTATTTTATTTTTTTTTCGTAAAATTTGATTTTATTTTTTTCAAACTGCTGGCATTTTGTGAAAAATCAATATTTTACAATAATCTCGTGTACCGCTTTAGAAAAACTCATGTAGAAACAAATTTTTGTTCTAAGCTGTTAAAAAATTGCTGTGTTGCCCACCGATGGTCAACAAAAAAAACGTATGTGTTCGATGTGTATTTATGACGCCATTTTGTATTTTTATTGAACAAAAAAATATCTGTATATACCTCATTTTGTACTTAATAAAGTCGTAAAATGAATTTTTTGATCGCTTTATTAGTAGAGCAGAAAAAAATTCCCAAAGAATGCCTTGATTTTTCGAACTCCAGAGGGGTCTAACCCCATAAAGATAATTAAATTATAAAAAATAGATTTATGATGAAATTATTGAAGTCCGTGGAACTTTTAAAAGACAAGCAAATATTTCGAAAACAATTTTTTCGATGGTTTTCTTAAGATTACTCACAAACTGCTGACTTTAAAAAAAATTGAATTCAAGATCCAAAAACTAGAAACTTGAATCTTCAGTCTCCTTTTTTTCCTTTTCTCTACGACCATTTTTTCCCCAATTACAGGTCTTGTTTGACGAAGTGACAACATACTAATTACTGCAATCCGCTTGCTTTTAGGGTGGACAGTGGGTGACTAAATGAAAAGGGTGAATATGAATATGAAATTGGCTTCAATAATAACCACCCTAATAATAAAGTCAGCTCGATTTGTTGCTCCCTTTGTCGAACAGTAAGTCCCGTAAAGAAAGCAACATATTTTTAAATTCTTGAGGAACATTCTAGGTATATAAATGGACTTATATATAAGGAATAGATACTATCCTTCTACTCCATTAGATGGATGTGGATTCTGAACCTACTTTTTATTATGTTTTCATTTCCAGTTTTTTATTGATTCTATCCTTTAAAAAGTCTTTGAAACCACTAGTTTTAATAGACTTATATTTTTATTCTCACTAGAATTGGCATGAAATAACAACAGTGATCTTTTTTTTCGAATTAATTTTCATTTAAGCTGGGAGACTGTCGCTAATTCCATCATTTTAATAAAAAAAAAAACTAAACGTCTGGCGCCGAATAGGCCCACAATTTATAGTCACCAGATCCACGTCAGCCCCGGTCTTTTTGTTAATCAGACGCACAATCCGAATCCTCATCCCAAATTACGGAATAAAGACGGACATCAGAACCGAAAGCTGTCCCCGGCCATGCCATTATCTACGTCTGCGATCTTATTACGGAAATGCAAATGACTAGTAATTATTCATCGACCCAGTTCGGTCTAAGGGTCATTTAAGGAGATGGAAGGTTGACTAATGAAAATAGTTAACTTAATGCCCGAAGGTCAAGGAAACATTTAAGAGCTTATCAGTTTATTTCGCGATCAATTAGATTACGTGGCCAGCGGGTCCTAGCCACAAATTCACAGGGCCTCCTAAAAAGCGGGTCTCCCCTCACCAAAACCTAACCTCATCAGAAAATCAGGAGACACTTTGCATGTGTAACTAAGAACACTGTTGTGAGGAACTGGAGAGAAAGGAATTTTGCACGAGGATGAGATCTACAAGGTGACCTCCATTGCTAGCAGAGTTGCCCATGAAATAAGATGGAGAAAAGAGAGACGACAACACGATCTCGCATACGGTACGTAAAGTGTTTAGTTTTTGACCTCCTACGTATACTACTAATGAATTATAAAACGTATTGTTCACTGATACAATGCGAAAGAGCATTCAGAATGATTTGTGTCTGATAGAATTCCTGAAGGGAAGATAAAAGTAAGGTTTTTATGTTAATAGTGAGCCATGTCATTTTGTTTTGACTCGAAAGTATCTACGCCGCGACCTACATTAGTTAGCTGATTGTCTGCGAGTTCTTTGGTTGTATATAAATTATCGTTCCTTTCCCTACAATGTATTATAGTGGGATTCATGGGTAGACTGAATACGTAAGGACTCCGGGAAATAACTCAGGAAATCGATAGAGCAACCAATGAGACGTTACCTACTTCTTGAGATAAAGCTCGCGGTTGTAAAGAATTTTGTTGGAGCACATTTAATCCGAATAAGATTGCATTTAGTGTTATGCATTACTGGGGTTTTTACGAATTTTATCTGTTATAGCAAAAGGTACCCGGCAATTGAGAGCATTTCATGTTATGAAGTTAATTGCGGAAATGGAAATATACTCACATTCTATCATTAAAAATGGAAATGTAGGTTCCACACAGTTTGTATCACGTTTCATATACGAAAATAGGACAACAGAAGTTCTTTGTATATCAAAAACCTTAGCTAGTTCAATTAATGAGCAATTTAGTTATAAAATTGTTGGAAAAGTAAAAGAAAATTGGAAATACATGATATTAATAATATTTTTGTAGTGTAAAAATAACATATGTGTAAAAATAAAATAATATAATGGAAAATAACACCTTTTATTTGTTGAAAAGTCTCGTTAGCACATAACCACAGCCGTGTATTTTTTGGTGCACTTTTAATCCACTGTAGTATGTCACTGCGTATAGTTGGTAGATAGTTCCGTAGGATTGTGTGACCTGGTAACGGCATCTCTGGAACATATTCGTTCCAGAACTCACGAAATGGTTTTTTATCGAGTACATTCAGGGGTACCTCACAGGTACTTACCATTAAAAGTAAGTCAAACATAGACTGAGTTCTCAAGGTCGTACCTTCTCTTTTATTTTTATGTTACACACAAATGGTGGTTTTTAGGCGTTTGCACGTGTGACGTTTTATTATTAATGTAACACCGACGCCCACGACATAGACACCTCGAACACAATAATAATAATACTAGAGTCTGCTAGACCGATAATTTTGAAAAACAATTTTATAGAATTATCCGTTTTACATATGGGCCATTTCGCGGTGACGGGTGTTACATTTGTACGCATTCTAACTGTTATATTTCCGAAATGAGAACAAAATTGTCTGCGTTTTGAGTATAATTCAATTCATTTCAATGATATTTTAATTAAAACAAAAACGTATTAGGAATTACTCAGGCGTCTAGATGCAATAATAGGTTTAAGCCTTGTGACGGGTGTTACTCGTACTTTTGTAAAATATGCTACCTTGTTGGCTAAACATCAGACTTCAGCTAAATTAGAAGTTTTTGTAACAAAATGAATAGGTAAGTAAAGAGGTAAATGATCTTCATTTCTGATAATTGTAAGAGATTTGTGAATATATTGTTTTTTCCATTTTTTTTGCAAGCAAAACTTGTGACGGGTGTTACAAGATTTGTGACGGGTGTTACGAGTGCAAATTAAATAAAAGCTTATGTACACTTTGAGGCTTTATTCATTAATATAGACTATTAAAACTAGTATTATAAGATTTTAGATATTTTCTGTTCTATAATTTTTATTGTTTTTTCGGGTTTCCTTTTGCTTCTTCTGTTCTTTTCTATGTCTTGGGTTTCTCATATGCTTATCGGCGAAAATATTGATGAATTTCTTTTTGAATTATGAAAATTGAAAATATAATACGTTAATTTTCTATTTTAACATATATTCGCAAATTATTATTTTTGCTCCTTGGTATAGATTACCGCGGAATGGCCCATATGTTTACTACATAAAATCGACCAAAAACTTTTTTTATTACCTCGCAACTCCATAAAAAACAATACCCTATTCTTTTCGCGAATTTGATTAGAGAAGAACATGAAGTTATGAGACTGGGACTATTGATCAAGCGTGCCCGTTTCAATATTCTCGGCGAGCAACTTGCGAAGTAATAAATTCAAGCTTAAAAAACAAGTAAAACAAGTGGAATAAAAGGAAATATCACTCACCGTCCGGAAAATCCAGCAGAAGGGATTAATAACGAAATATTCGAGCGAATCCGGGATTTTTCAAAAAAGTTCTGAGACGCGCTCCAAATTAAAATATAACAAATTAGAGCTCGTAGGGAATAAAGCACCGGGTAGGGGAAAGTGGGGCTTAATTAAGGAAAGTGAAGTTGAATTTTGGCCGCCCCGTCAGGAACTTCTTAATCAGGAGGTAGCAGTAGCTCTAAGACAATAAAACCAATTTCTCATTCTTTTTTTATAAATCGTCTGCGAAAGCAATAAAGCAAATTCGACAGGAACGCGGGGGAAACCGGGACGGATTTGTTAGAATAAATGTTTTTGCGGTATTTTCTTGGTAGGTAAAAAAAGCATTCCTTATGAAAAAAATCCATTCTCTGTCTCAGGACTTTCAGTTTTTTAGCATTTTAGAATTGGGGGTTCAACCACCAGCGCATTCGCCAAAATTGACAAATATCATGACACTATCAATATATATATGACGAATGCGCTAGTAGTCCAAGCGAGGTAGCATAAAACAAATGATTTTTAAACTAATTAGTTGCGGCACTTTCTCAACGTGATAAATAGGAGAAACATCGTGCGAATCGATTGAAAATGTTTTGAACAAAATCCAATTGTAGGATCATTGCGAAAAAATTGCAAAAATATGCGAAAAAAAGTTTTTATTCGACTTTTAGGCACGAAAAAAAAGTTGAGTAAAAAGCAAAAAAATATCACGTTATAGCGCTTGAAAAGACGAATAAAATTGTTTTTGGATCATTAAAATCGGTTGATAACTTTTTGCACAAAAAAAATAAAAACCGCGAAAATTAGCGATTTTTCGATGTTCAATTACTCGGTCTGTAATTATAGTAGAAATGTCTCCCGGGGCTCAAATTGTAGGGTTTTCCAACACCCATCTACAGTTAAAATTTTGTCAAAAAAAGTTAAACAGGTACTTTAGTAAAACGGCCTCCATTTCCACAATAATTGTTGTAGAGCAATTTTGCAAAAAGCTACGTATTCTTGAAGACTTCCTCTACAACCATATCAAGTCGATCCGATAATAATAAGTACCTCAAAGATTCGTCTGAAAAACGTGCAATTTTAGAGAGCGGCCGCGTGGACGCACGAGCGAAGGGGAAGTGGCGCGGTGGTGGGGGAACTCTCTCTCCCGCGGGCGGAGTGGGCGCTCGGAAAGAGATCGCGCGCGTTCAAATTCGACAAGCCGGAAACAATTGAGATTTCTCGTGAACTACTGAAAGAAAATTGATGTTTTTTTTGCTCCGCCCGCGGGAGCGAGAGTTTCCCCACCACCGCGCCACTTCCCCTTCGCTCGTGCGTCCACGCGGCCGCTGTCTAAAATTGCACGTTTTTCAGACGCGCTTTTGAGGTACTTCTTATTATCGGATCGACTTCAAATTTGATATTGTTGTAGAGGAAGTCTTCAGGAACACGTAGCTTTTTGCAAAATTGCTCTACGACAATTATTGTGGAAATAGGGGCCGTTTTACTAAAGTACATGTTTTTACTTTTTCGCAATTAGCGCGAAAACTTATGAATATTATTTGACAAAAATTCAACTGCTAATAGGTGTTGAAAAACCCCACAATTTGAACCTCGAAAAACATTTCTACGATAATTACAGACCGAGTAATTGAACATCAAAAAATCGCTAATTTTCGCGGTTTTTATTTTTTTTGTGCAAAAAAGTTATCAAACGGATTTTAATGATCCAAAAACCATTTTATTCATCTTTTCAAGCGCTATAACGTGATATTTTGTGTTTTTTACTCAACATTTTTTTTCGTGCCTAAAATTTGAAAAAACCTTTTTTTCGCACCTTTTTGCCATTTTTTTACAAAGATCCTACAATCGGATTTTGTCCAAAACATTTTCATTCGATTCGTACGATTTTTCTACTAATTATCACGTTGAGAAAGTGCCGCATAGAATTTTATATGTTAATATTTCGACCCCATATATATGTTTTTCGGGATGGTGATGAAGAAATATAGGTAATCATTACTTGGCTGCAAAATTTACACTACAAAAATTGGCATGAATTTACAAAAATATAATAAGAATAAATACTCATTATAAATAATACGTTTTCCGGTATTTCATACATTTTTTACTAAATGTACCACTTGCGGATATTAAGTGATCATTTGTTTTAACTGTTTCAACTTTGAGTGTTCCTATTTTAACTGTGGCCACAGCCTGTATATATTGTCACAAAATAATATAGAAATATTGTAGGACACAGAACAGTATATCAACTGTATACACTATGCTATTTATAAGAAAATGTGTGATGAATGACACCTACATTTACCACGTGCTACATTTATCTATTGTAAGATCAACAGTGACTTCCTCTAATTGTACAAGTGTTTTCACCTTCAGTACAAGTGTGAACTTATTAGAGTCACTTGTTTGTCCTTTGTGACTATTTTCGTAAACCGTTTTTTTTTAAGAAGGCAATACTGAATTGTAAGTCTATTCGTATAAAAAAATATACAAAATCATTACTTACCTCATTACCTCGTACAATAAGACTAAAAATTAAACTTATTACTAAAATCGTCTATCGTTAGCAAAAATGTACAGATAAAAGTTTTATGTGAGTTGTCTCTAAGCGAGCAAAAGTTTCGAAGAGGCGTTTTTTATATTCATACGGCGTGAAACAGTGGTATAAAATCCTTTAAGAGTCCCTTGGCTTCGAACTCAGTGTGAGATTTTCAAGTCGAAGAAGCTTCATAAATGCTAACATTAACTTTCAGCATTTCTTAATAATACGCCTCTCCTGAATTTCCGATATAAATCAAAGTGTCTGCGGAGGAAAGGCTACTTTTTTATTCTATGAAAATACCGATAGATATGTATGAGGTACGTGAGTTATAAAAAAAACACCGTCATATAAAAAGTCGTTTGATGAATCTTCTCAACTCTTCCAATGTAATGAGAGCAAATAAAACGGGTGTACATAAAAAAAGTAATCATGACATTTATCATAGAAAAAGAATAATGATATTAGTAACAGTTTTACACAATTTTAAAACAAACATTTCAGAAAACCAACAAATAGAAACAGATACTTACATTTGCTCATCAAGTAAAACACGATTTGTATGTAGTTTTTGTCTTAGAGCAAAAACAATATATTATAATCAGAATTTTAATAATGAAAAAGGGTTGCTTCTGTTTACAGCTTACTTTCCAGACATGCTATTAAAATTACCTACCATGTCTGTATGTAAAAAAAGTATGGGCACAAAATCGATATCAGAACTACTTTTGAGAAATAAAATACATTTACATATACATACTTAGGCTCAAATTAGCTAAAACACGAGCAACTGATGGAACAGATATTGCTAAAGACGAAAATTACTCTCAATTTTCTACAGAGAATTGAGAGAAAGTTCTACAAAAATAATGAATTGATTGCCAATCTATTTCAAAGTTTAGGATAGGTCTCGGAATAAACTTGATCACGTTTTGCATTATGTGCAAAGTTAGGCATCCAGGTTCTCGCTAGTTCACAAAAAGAAGGCTGAACGTTCTGTTCTAAAGGTTCGGAAAGTCTGGCGTTTTTAAATCATTGGTCACATGAGTAATCGAACACTCTAGGATAAAGTCCTGGTCGTGTTTAAAAAATATATATTTTTTCTGGGTAGTGCACTAAAAATTTTTACCGAATAATAATTTGATCCGTTTCTGGTTTTTGTTAAGCGTAGGTATTCCACACCAATGTTATTTGTGTTTCGGATCAGATGTTCATGAATTAGATTCCGAGGCTTGTATAGATGTAAATTAGTTTTAATATGTAGCAAACATTAAGGTGTGTATAGGGAAGGTAAGGTCAGTATTTTTAGTTGAAATTTTATTTGCAGTCATCTCTGTAACCTAAATTGCCAATAAAATTCACAGCTTTTCTCAGCATTGCAAAAACGGAGGAGCAATGTGGTGAATGGCCCCAAACAAACAATGCATATGATATAACCGAATGTATTAAATCATAGTAAGCTGTGAGTAGAGATATCTGCGAAATTTGGGTAGTCAAGTTTCCTAATAAAAACAGGTTTTTGGAAGCTTTTTTACTGACGAAATTGACGTGATGTTCCCAAGACAAATTGTTATCTATACATACTCCCAGGAATTTAATATAGTTTGTTAGCTACACGCTCTTATTGGTGTCCTCGTTTATGTCCACTATCGTTTATGTACACTAGAAACAACGTAGGACCCAAAACTGAGCCCTGAGGTACACCATGCTTGACTTTCTGTGGTTCTGATTTCCTATAATCGAAGCATACAAATGGGTAACGGTCTGTCACGTATGAAGTAATTAGTGCGATGATGGTTTGACTGAATGTATAAAATGTCAATTTTTTAATTAGGATATCGTGAGAAACAAATGTCATTTTAGCACCATCCACTGCTGAGTATGACACTCTAAGTGGTCGTCGGCAAAAAGTCGAGTACCTCTAAAGCACATTCATCACAAAAAAAAGAAAACCGAGTGGCACTGCCACGGAGCAGTGGCGGTGCGTGATCCTAAGATTGGGGGTGCACCATACAAAAAATAACGATAATCATAAGAATAATAAGAATATCCCTAATATGAGATAAATATTTATCTCATATTAAGGTTATTCTTATTAACTCTATTAATTTGAAAACTTACCTAATTTTCTTTGTAAATGAGCTCAATTCTGCGATTTTTACATTGTGCAAATTTTTCAATTACTAAAGTCTTTTTCAATGGAGAGCATAGCCAAAGCCGACAGTCTTTCCTGGCACATGGTGTTGCGCAAAAATGTCTTTATTCGTTTTAAATAGAAATTTTCCACAAAAACGAATACAGTTAATAATAATGTTTAAAACATACCTGTTTTTTGAAACCGCTTCATTGTGTGCTGCCACTGCTCGTCGATGAGCAGAATCGAGCATTGTCGCAATATTTGCAGTGCCTAGCATGGCTAAATTCAAAACATTATTCATGTGTCCAGCAGAATTTGCATGTTTTTTTTTTTATTTTCTCGTTTATGTGATTTAAATCCGTTACTCCAGTTTTGGTCCAAGGTGTTTCTCCGCCAAACAAAACACTGCGTTCAATACATCGCATCCACTTAACCACAAATGTTTTTTAAATAAGTCATTATTAAATGTTCTTACAAATCGTTTTTGTAAACTTTTTCCTTTCACGGCTAATTTTAAATTAATTTGTGGAGTGGGCCTACCTAGAGTTTTAATTTGCACTTTTTCCTCCAAACTCAAGCTAGAGAATGGAGTTTTTAATAAGTTTTGAATATAATTCATTATTCCAAACTAGATTGTAACCGAGTTTATATTTATAAAACGTGAGCGATAAAACAGCAATCGCAATGTACGAAAACAATTCACAAACCAACCGATCGATAACTCTCGTGCGCTCTTAAACTCCGTACCTCATATCTATAGGATTCTCCCACTACGCGTAATAATTGTGGAGGGGCAAGCAGTAACAATACGCGTTCGCTTTTTTCGTATTGCACGGAAGCATGATCGTCGTGCCGCTTTTTCGTATTGCGCGTATCGCCTCCCGCGCCGCGATCGGAAACCAGTGGCGTTGGAGATAAACCTAGCGTCTAGTGGATTCGTAACGCTGCGGCCAAATAATATTCAGATGGTATTAACGCTAGGGATGCGGCAAGGCGATAAATTAAGAATGCATCCATTAATTACTAAATAAAATTATTAATGCTAAATTGTTGGTAGTGCGCGCGCACCAGCGCACCTTATAGCCCACCGCCACTGCCACGGACTACCTTTTTACGCCGTTCGCAATCCCTCTAAATATTTACCGTATCCGAGGCCGTGTATTCGCAGTGTGATATCAGGATGTAATAAAAAATGTACCGATACAGATACGTCGTGATGCCTCGAGCTGCTCAAGAGACACATATCATATTACCCAAAAGTCTCGGCGCCGAAAGGACCTCTAGAATTTTAGGTCGACGACGTGAAGTGGAGAAAGTTGTATTGCTGACGGGCTTTTCTGGGGCTTTATTTATGTTTCAGTCGCACAGGGGACGTCAAACGAACTAGGTGGCGTAAAATATATTGTATGTAACTGTATGAAATCATAAAAATCGTTAACGAAGAACAGCAGGTGGTGAGTATAGAAGTAAAAACATTAATTTACAATTAATTTCACAAAAACATTGAATATCAGCTTCGGATACTACAAACAACTACTTATTTGTAAACACTATATGCAAGGGCGTCGCCAAATCCTGTTTTATCTTCTTCGTTTTGTATGAAATCCGTTTTTCCGACGTGGAGATTTATCATCATTAGCGCATTCGCCATATTTGAGAGTGTTGCATGTTTTGTTAATTTTGGCGAATGCGCTAGTGTTTGACGAACGTTTCCTCATTGAATTTTGATACAGAATAAAGCACAAAACTGTCAATCTCGTGACAGTAGATCACGACAATGTATTTGTGAATGTACGATTTTTGCAGTACGCCAAATGCTATGCAATACTACTCTGTGAAAGTTGAGAAGAATTAAAATACTTAAAAAGAACTTTGTCAATGCCGCTTAATTCAGTATTAGTTAATCTTGTGGAATATATGAACACCCGACGTACAAATAGTCATAATATTAATGACGCACGAAGGATTAGTCGAAACTCGGTAGTGACATTCGTAATACGTTTCTAATTTACGTTTGCGGATTATCCTGGAACACTTCATTTCAAACTCGGCAATGCAGAAATGAACAAACGTCACCCCCGAGCGCATGTATAGTAGCTTATTTGCTCAGCGGATTAAAACGACCAGAAAAAAAGGCTCGTTTTGCTGAATCAGTGGCGTGTCGCTAGAAAAGGAAGAGTAGTGCGCACAGAACGCTGAGAGTAAATCGAAATATCGTGTTGAATTTAGACGAAATGGAATACAGTAAATGAGTAATAATGTACATATATTATTGTAGAAACAGTGTTGCTTTCCAGTGCTGTATTTTCAGATGGTGAGAGTATGAAATAACTAGAGTCTGTATTTTTTCTATTTCTAATCCTATGTATTTTTTTGCCGTAGAATACAATGGCGGGGGTCCGTACAGTCAAAAATGTGAGCTTCATTAGTATTTAACAATGTATGCAAAAAAAAACGTGTTTTTTTCACGTTTTAGCTTATACCTCAGTTCCATGGCACTTTTTGTATAGCACATATATTTAGAAAGTTGTTCTATATTAAATTATCTAAATATTAAGCTCAACCGAAAGTCGCTAGAGTTTTTTTTATTATTGCAATTAGCGTTGAAAGTTGTAAGACTCCTTTTATTTTGACATGTTTTTTCTTAACGAATTAAATTCTTAGAGGGCTGAAATTCTCGGAGAATATGGCTCTCAGTATTCTAAACAAGTGCTATAAATTTCACGGTGATCGGTTGTTAACTTTTCGAGTAATTAACGATCGATTTTTTTTACAACTCTTAATTAACAATGGCGCCATTTCTTACAAGAAGCTTCGATTTTGACCCGATAGGGCTGGAAAGATCACAAATATCTTCAAGATTGTTTATTTTTTACTGAAATTAAAAAAAAAACACGTTTTTTTGCATAAATTGTTAAATAACCAATGAAGCTCACACTTTTGATTGTACGGACCCCCTCCATTGTATCTACCGGAAAAAATACATAGTCTGCCTGCAGAAACAACTCTTAGATGATTAGACATAGCACCACTGTGTGAGGACATAAAAAAATATCGTCTCGGAATTGCACAACAAACCCATATGGCTTAATATTAACGAAACAATATATGCTAAAGGACAGAACATAACTAACGTAGTGGTTGGGGGACTGGATGAGGCAAAAGCCATTGAAGGGCATTTGATAGCTTGTGTGTGTGTGACTAGAAGTCTACATATTTGGGAGATTAAATAAATAATCTTGAACAAATAATTCTGGAACATAGTGTACATTAGAAAAAACGAAATTCCGACGTTCCTTATACTTTTTCTGAAAAAAAAAATCACGACTATATTGTAAAATTCAGACTCCTACACTTAACCCGGAATATTTCCGGGCTGTTTCGCAATTAGTCCAGATTGGCAGGTAAATTCGGCAAATTGAATCCGTCCGGAGGATCCGGATTGCGTAATTCGCGCCGACGGCAACGCCGCCTTCCATGACCGCCTTTAATTTGAGCCGGTGTATAATGATCCTGCTAATTTGGTTATCGTTCGCGCGGTAACGAGACAAGTTATCCTAGGTAAACGTCGAGTTGGTCATGGCGACGGTGCCGTGGGACTAAGGGGGCGGCGTGCGGTGGCTCTTTAATTGCGTTAGGGGAGCATAATCAACCGGAGGTGGGTGGCGCCTAGGTCTACGACGCAAAACCGAAGGCTACGAGTCGGTGGAAATATTAAATTCATGTTGCGGATGGTCTAATGAACTGCGTTTATGTCTCAACTGTTTTTACTTAGTCCAATAAAAACCCGAAACGTTTTTCACAACTCCAAAACGCCGTAGCTCTACTATCTACTCTATTATACTACGGTATTTTTATTTACGAAACCCATGTTCTTTAAATGTAGTTAAAATTGATCTTTTTGTTTGCCCAACGTACTCACAATCTTTCAACTTATTTCAGAAATATCCTATTTTTCTTTGTTTTTTTGCTTTGGAGTTTCCTTGCAGTTTTTAAAATATTTTTTTGCAGTATTTACCGAAGTTGTATCTCATTTGCGGGTTCTGTTAAAAAAACTTTTTTGGCTACTTACTTGTCTATGTCTTGATTACATTACTTGTCTAGTAATGTAATCAAAAGTGACTTTTTTACATGGTAATATATATAAGTAATCCTGATCGTAGTATCCATAACAAATTGTTTTTGGTTTAAATTCACTTCGATGTAGCATTTCGTTTAAAAAAAAAACATAGGGAAATATAAATTTATTAGATGATAGGTAAAAAATATATATTACATATAGAAAATATACATATATTTTCACCCCCTAACAACCCCTCGGGCGCGTCATTGACTTTTGTATCATCCAAATTGTAGAGCTAATGTAGTGGAACAACGTCTTCTTTGAGCGAACTTGATAACTCTTTTTGTCCCAGAAATATAGCAGAAAACATGTTTTGGGGGGTTAGTTTGAGGGTCAATTTCGCCAACTTAGACCCCTCAGAGCTATCAATAAACATTAACAGCTAAAAGATACGTGTCCCTTAATTTTAAGTGCTCTACAATCTCCTAAAATTTTATGAAAATCGGAGGACACTGCTTGCAAGACCCACTTTGGAATTTAATATTATGCTCGCCTATAATAAATCCTTTTAAAAAAAAAAGTTAAGCGTGGAAAGTTTCAATGTGTTAATTAAACTTAAGAAAATATCGGCCGTTTATTTAAGGAGAATGAGGGTAGCCACCTACTAAAAAAGAAATATGTGAGAGACGTGCTGAAATTAACAAGATGCTATAGTTCTGGTACAGCGATAAATTGAGAAAAGTTTCCCAAGCAAGGTGCCCTATAGTTTTTACGCCGTGGATGATATATAGTGGAGCTGTGCCAAGTAAATAAATGCGATTTTCTTTTAGTCGTCTGAAGTCCTAAGTCCTAAGAATTAGAAGCTGCATTTTAAAAAAAATGTTGACAAAAGGGAATCAGAAAAAGATAATATAATTACCTAGTACGTAGAAACTATTCATATAATTTTGGCGATTATCTCAGTTTGTGACCAACAATTTAATATATATAGTGCGTTCAAATAAAAATCATGTGGTATATGGAAATTTGAAGGCATGTAATTCCTTGTACGGGTGGTTTTTGTACAAGTGTCTAAAATTTTTTTAGATACTAGTACATTTTTTTGAAAGCATGATATACACTACTCCAAAAAATTAAGAGAACAAAAAGTCGTATGTAAATTAAAAAAAAAAAACATTTTCCAACAACGATAAGTTTTAAGTTTATAGTTTTGAAATCTGTTAGCAGAACAATTTTGTGAGCTATCCTTAGAAATGAGTGAGATGAATCCTTAGAAATTGCGCGAGAAAAAAATGTGGTTTTTTATTTTGTTTGCCCCACGGATTGGGATTTGTTTTTTAATTAAATCAATGCATGTTCTGTATAGCTTGTTTGTTTTGCTAAGATTTGCTTTTTTATATTCTCTTTATGTCAATTTGTCACTGAGATATCTGAGTTTTAATGAAAAAGTATCCTTCTGTCTTTAATCGGCAACCAATGACAGCACAGAGAATGTAATAGCAGTTTCAAAAACTGGAATAAATATCCTACAATATATTTTTACGATTAAAAAAAAATCACATTCAACATTGATTTAAAACAGGAGAAAAAAGTGACTTTTTTTCGTTCTTGTAGTAAATCTACCGCGTATTCAAATGCTCTTCTATTATTAATATTCTTGATGGGAAGACTAATTATTCAAAGTTTTTTTACACCTTAATGTACCCTTAATAGCCCTGTAAATTTTTAAATAGATGCATCGAACCGTTTTCTCGGACCGAGTGATCAGTTTTACAAAAATATTAAAGCAACAAGTTTTTTTTGTGAACATTGTGCAATTTCATCAAATAGGAAACAGTTTTTTTTTTCGGCTTTTTTTACAATTTTGCATTAGTTTTTTGTGAAAAAAATTAGGATATCGTTGTGCCCTTCATTGTTTTAAGTAGTGTAGTATTACTGGATTATCAAAATAACCCTATAAAACTGAGACACTTAATAGAAATAAAAATATTTCAAGTACACGCGAACAAATAAAATTCAGCATTTAGAGAAATGTGTGCTCCTATTTTTATTTCTTTTTCTATTCCCAGTCCAATTTCTCCAAGTCTATTGGACCGACAAACCATTATTTCCGAAAAATATCGTAATACATGGCCTGTTACTCCTGTGGATACATGTCCCTATAAATATAAACCGAAAAACGTATCTGTGTGTTGTAGATATATATCAAATCAATCTTGGCTTGCTCGAGTTCAAATGATATAAGTTCCACCGTCCTGAGTTCGGATTCAATATCCTGTCTAAAATCTGTTATTGTATTGTTTCCGTTACTGGAACTGCCGACTCACATCGGAAGTTTGAACTATCGGCTGAGTGTTGTTTTGGTTATTTTATGAATTGAATTACATAGGCCGTAGCCTGGATAGACCCCAGTATGTTTACTAACGTTACAACGCGAATTTTAACTTTAAATCAACAAAGATCGTAATTTAGCTTGGAAGATTTCTTTGAGGATTGTCTATTCATCTGGAAATATATACTTTTAGTCTAAATACTTGAAGGGTGTTTTCAAAAAGTAAATATTGAGTCGAATGTTCAGTCAACATTGTTTTCTATATTTTTTTTTTGGTAAATAGAGTGAAAAAAATCAACTCTTCAAGTCTGATAATTACTTTCCTTGTCAGTCTTCTAATATGTTAATAATGTGTTAACTATACATATTCAAGATATCATACTTTATCGCATAAAAACATACAGAGTATGGTGATATAACGAGCTATCAAAAAAAAAAGGCGTCAAAGTTTGCCGAGCAAAAAAACGTATTTCTTTTCTTAATCTTAAGTTTACAACATTATTTAATTAACAAGGCCATCACTTTATGTGACATACCTATTTTTTATTATTTATTTTTCACCTGCGACAGCCATTTGACAAAAGTTTGACAACAACAAACTACGACGACGACGTTTTTTTTTTTGTAAGCCCTTTGTAATCTACAGACGTTATATAATTCATCAATAAAAGGGGATCATCAGTAGCATTTATTGGGAATTCATCAACCCATTTCGCTGTTAAATCAATGACAAAGTATATAATTTTTCAATGCCTTCGATTTATAACCATCATTTTATTTATTTAAAGCTGTTAATCTAATAAAATGTATACCCACATATCGGTTGACACTGATTGAATTTTGAGTAATTTTATCACAGCGCAGTGTTTCATTTCGTTAACGTTGTCTTTGGCTACTTTAAATTCAAACCTTGTAATGGTACTTGGAAGGGTGGTAAGATAACATATAGTGGACCTTCAGTACAAGTTTGAACTTGTTAGAGTCATTTGTTTGATCTTTGTGACTGTTTTCGTAAACCGTTTTTTTTTTCTAGTGCGTTTTAAAAATGATTGACTTTAATTTTGAGCAATGGTGTGCTATCAGGTTTTGCGTCAAACTTGGACACAGCGCAACGAATACTTTTGCAAAACTTCAACACGCCTACAGAGATACTGTTTTTTCAAGAGCCCAGATTTTGCAGTGGTTTAAGGCAGTCTCAGAAGGAAGAGAGTTGATTGAAGATGAGTCATGCAGCGGAATGCCTTCATCTTCAAGAACCGATGAAAATGGCGATAGAATACGCGATCCTGTTCGTTCGTCGTTGACAAGAATAATAGGGGAAGAGTTAAATTTGATTCACACCACTGTTCCTCAGATTTTGAATTGGGGATGAGAAAAAACGGCGCCATTTCAGTAAACGAGTTTTTAACCAGTAAAAACATTCCTGTGGCTCCTCAGCCTCCTTATTCGCCTGACTTGAGCCTTTGTGACGTTTTTCTCCTCCCGAGATTGAAAAATCACCTCAATGGACGTTATTTTGGGACCATAGAAAACATTCAAACGGCTGTAACAGACACTGCTATGATGAATAGAAAAACCGTATCCAGCGCTATGTGGCTTCCCAAGGAAGTTATTTTGAAGGAGACAATACCGAATTGTAATTTAAATAAAAATCAGTCTCATTACTTAATTTACAGACCTCGTATGTAGAAATTCAACAAGCCAAACTAATCTGGACAGAACAATTAAGCAATATTTACCCTTTGACGTTAGAAAGAGCAAAAGACCATAATCTTCAAAGATATCCTTTTATGGAGATTAAATTAGACCCCCATTAAATATCAGTTGTAATAACCGAAAATTAAATTCAACTTTGGCAGCAGGCCCGCCGCTTGGAATATAAATGGTCCTGCGACTCCCCCAAAATACATATTAAGGATTATCCTTGATAGTGGAAAATTGGGCTAAATCCTTAAAATCACACAAGCTTAAAATTCGATGAAACCCCCCAGAGGCCTATTACCACAGGAAATTCAACTAATCCCCAAAGCAAATTTAAAACTTCTACCGCTGAAAGTTTTGATTAATTGCTCACTGTTTTGGAACTATGGACTGACGACTGGAAATATTTCCTCAGACAAACTCGCCTGCGGTCGCGATAACAGCTGTCTCTGTGTCCAAAATAACGTATTCTGAGCAGATAAAATCTTACTCGAAGTTTTCTTAACATAATACAATTACTCTGGGTATAAAACTACTCAGATCACCCGTTTTCTTAACAGTCATTTGTAACTACACTACTCTAAAAAAATTAAGGGACCAAAAAATGTCCTAATTTTCTTCGTGTAATTGCAAGGCTGTATCTCAGTGAAAAATGGTTGCATCTCGATTTAAAAAAAAACAGTTTTGAAGTTTGAAATTTCTAGTTATGAGATCTTTCGGAAAAAAAAATTGTGAGCTACGGTTATCACGCAATCCTAAGGAATAGCGCGAGAAAAAAATTGTACTGTGTAATTTTTTTGGGTCCACAGACTTGGGATATTTTGTTTTTATTGCATAGGCCGGATAGCTTGTTTATTCACCTTCAATTTATTTATTTTTTTTATATTCTCTTTACGTCAATTTGTCGCTGAGATATCTGACTTTTAATGAAAAGGGATTCTTTTGTCTTTGATCATCGATATCTCAGCCACTAGTGGCCGCACAAAGAATGTAAAGGCAGTTTCAAAAACTGGACTAAAACCCGCGCAAGATCCTTTTACGATTCTTTGAAAAAAAAAGTTTTTTCATAACATTGATATTAATCGCAAACCGGACTGAATATCACATGCAAGATAACCCGTTTAAAACGGCAAGACCTTCAGGGTCAAACCGCCAAAAATCGTAACAACAAAACTGTGTTTTATTTTTATTATAATTTACTTTAGAAATTTCTACCAGCTGTGTCTGGTATTTTCAATACGCCTACGATACTTGGGTAAGATGCAAGATCTGTGAATTTTTTTTTAAATATAGATACGACGATAGGGGCACGGGTAGCCGAGTGGGTTAAAGCACCGTCTTTCCAGTCGCGATACCTCTGTGCGCGTTGTTCAAGTCCCAGCCGGGGTAGCGATTTTTAATTGTCTCGCTTTCTCCGTCAGGGCTTGATATGCAACCACTAATACACTAGTGTATAGGTGTGGATGCATAGATGCCAATCCAACCGCACATGCCCTAGATTTTGGTAATGTTCTGAGTTTTCTGGGTTTCCTCAGAACAGTAAAGCAAATGCGTTACCGAAATAATCTTAAGTCGCTCCCAGTGCGCCATGGCAAATAATAATAATAGCCACTCCTTCCCGCACAGGTCCCTGAGAGGACCTAAGGGATTACTCTTCGGAGTAATTATAGGGTGAGTATTGTTATTATTATTATTATTATTATTATTTTTCACTGATTGTGAGATACCGCCTTTCAAAGATCACCAAGAAATTGAGGAACTTTTTTGTTCCCTTAATTTTTTGGAGTAGTTTACCTCGAATTGTACCTTAGAAACTGTTGCATGTTTTAAGACGCCATTTTATAATTAATTTAGGACGAACATATTTTATGTAAATTTGTTACATACCTACATCCTGACAATCTATTGGTAACACTACCCTGCAAAATTTTGAAAATTCTGTGCCCCTGGACAATCAATAGCTGTTTCCGAAGTAATTGTTCCCGCTGAAAACAAATCCGGGCTCAAAATTGCTCTGTCACCTCAGATTTTTGAGGTATTTTTTGGCACATTTGTTTTAAATCAAATTTTCAAGGGGTTTTCGGTCGGCAATGGACCTGAAACCTCACTAACCGGTGGAATAAATGTTTGAACTTTAAGTATACGGGGTTTTAGGATCGATTTTTTCCCTTATGCGTTCAAAATGGCGCCTTAACTGCAAAATTTTTGCGTAAAAATTCAAGATTTTTTTATTGGAAAATGATGCACTTTTACAAAAAATTCTCAAGAATAAAAAGTTCTTAAAATCAGTCAGTGAATGTACAGGAATGTTTGAGCAACTTTTCGGATTTTGCAAATAGTTAATTTTTGCAGTTAATTTAAAATATTACTTAAAAATTCTAGTGCATTCCTCGGATGATTTAAAGAAATTTTTATTCTTGCCAATTTATTCTGTTCTATAATTTTATTGTTTTTTTTTCGGGTTTCCTTTTGCTTCTTCTGTTCTTTTCTATGTCTTGGGTTTCTCATATGTTTATCGGCGAAAATATTGATGAATTTCTTTTGAATTATGAAAATTGAGAATATAATACTTGTTCATTTTCTATTTTAACATATACTAGCGACCCGCCCCGGCTTCGCACGGAAATATAAAAAATGGTTATTGTGGGTTATCCCTAAGAGATAGACATATACCATCGCGGACTTCTTTGTAGACCTTTTTAAGGTGTACAATACTGTAGTACATTATTTTGATCTATCTCGTAGGGTTCAGCCAGCGTTTGCAATGTAAGCGCAAAAAATGTGTTTATTTACATCACATTAGAAACCTCTAAAATTATCAGTGTTTCTCTACTATATTATGCATGTATTATACTTATAAACCTTCCTCTTGAATCACTCTATCTATTAAAAAAAACGGCATCAAAATCCGTTGCGTAGTTTTAAAGATCTAAGCATACATAGGTAGTAGATAGATAGATAGGGACAGACAGCGGGAAGCGACTTTGTTTTATACTATGTTATGATTCGCAAATTATTTATTTTTTTGCTCCTTGGTATCGATTACCGCGGAATGGCCCTAATGTTCAATTCGACTGACGTTTAAATTTTGCAAACCTCATTGCTTTTCTTGATAATTGTTAACCACAAGACACCATTTTTATTTATTTTTTTTTGGAAATGATAAGTCATGAGCAATATGAGCATGGGTCAGATGACCTGTGACTTATCAAGCACAAAACAGTTCCATCTCCAAACATCCTGAAATCCCTGTGTCGCGTCACCGCTGGGCTCCCGTAAAACTAATTTGATTGTGTTCAAGTTAAATGGCCCGGCCCGCCTAACGCCAGGGGAAAGATTAAATAAAGGCCTTTGTTTCGGGGCTCCTATGTAACCAATAACTTGGAGCGGGCTTAGTTAAACAACTCTAGTTCTTAACTGCCTTCCCGGAACGTCGACAGCTCGAACTTTCTTTCCGCGGGGAGGATTAATCTCCTCGCCGTGGAGTGTTCCTGGAGGCGAGTCATTATCATTTACAGATTTTCTTTAGGGGGGACCAATTTACATATTTTTAAGGCATTAAGACCGCTGCTGGATTTGCCGAGCGTTCGCGGGCACCTTTGCAATGTCACTTTCGAAAGGCTCGAGAAACTAAAAGTCATAAGACGTTAGCTAAAGTAAGTAATTTCTTAAATGTGAGGTTAATGGTTTCATCAGCCTCCAAGAAAAATTTTACCGTTGTCGTTTGTTGTACCGTTGTATTACCGTTGTGTTTAAGTTTTAATCTTCATGATTATAAAATTGATAAAACACCATTTTGTGTTATAAACTACTGCAAAAAATTAAGGGAGCAAAAAAAATTGTTGTGAGTTTTTTAGGGATTTTTGGGTGATTGTTTGAGATGATAAAACTTTGGTGTAATCTCTTGGCCGAAAATTTTTAGGAGCGACAGTTATCGAGCAATTCTAAGGAATAACACGAAAAAAAAAAGTGGAAAAAAAACTTAATTTTCTATTTTTACGTCAGTTACAGAGTGCTCAGAAACATAAATTTTGCTCCTTTAATTTTTTTCTGAAATTTTGATCAAACCGTCTCGGGAAACCATCCAACCAGATCGATCTGCCGATTTCCAGGATTATTGGGGGTTCATTGAGGTATAATAATTCATACAAACATTAGACTCCCCATCAATATTCGCAAAGATGCAGTCGACTTAGCAAAACAAGTGAAAAAGTCACTTTTTTTCACATTTTCAGGTTAATATTGAGGATGAAAAAAATTTAAAAAAAAAGCCATGACATAGGCTTGTAGGAAATTTATTCCAGATTCTGACACTGCCCTTCAATTTTCTGTCCGATGTTGCTGAGATATCGATGGTTAAAGCCAAAAGATTATGATGAGGTGTGTCATAGATTTCATACAAGTTCATACAGTCCATAAAGGTAATATTGGTCATAAAAATCGTATACGAGTACGTCATATAAGTCCAAAAGGTCATAAAATTTTAATCATAAAGGTCATATTGGTCATATTTAAAATCATAAAGGTCATATTGGTTATAAAAGTTATAAATAGCGTATGGATCAAAAAGGTCTTATAAGTCATACTGGGTTATACAGGTTACAAAGTTCATAGAGGTCACAAAAGTCACATCAGTCATAAAGATTTAATAGGTCATAGAGTTAGTAAATATCATATAGGTCATAAAAACCACGAAGACAATTAATGACATACAGCCCATTTAAATCCAAATCTCACATGATTGAAAAATATGAAACCAATGTTTTCAGAGACTATGGAAGTAGTGATAATGTTTTTTTTTATATAAAGATTCTGCGCTTTCGAGGTGTGGCTATTAAATAACAGAACTGATGCTGCTGCTTGATGCGAGCGTGTCGCGACAAGTTTGAACAGAACTGTGTCTGATGATACTTTCTCCACCCTGAGCTCGCTGTACAAACCAGTGAGTCGCTCAGTTTGACTGTAGCAGTCGTTTGAATTAGTCTACGCACCAGATGGAGGTGTTCAGATGGAGCAACGGGTTGATCTCAGGTTTCTTGTGGAACAGGGAAAAACTTTTACAGAAGCTTGTGTACAGGAATGAATGTTTATCCCGCACACAAGTTTTTGAATGGTTTAAACGGTTTAAAGATGGACCTGAAACGACCGAAGACGCCGCGCCCCGGACGGCCCTCAACGTCAAAAACGGGCGAAACCATTGAGAAAATTGGTAGATTAATCCGCAAAGATCGTCTAAGCATCCGAGGGCTTGCTGAATTAACAGGAATCGGCAAAAAATGTGTTCGCCAGATTTTGCATGAATCGTTCAACATGCGCAAAGTTTGGACAAAAATAGTGCCAAAACTCCTCATTCTCGAGCAAAAGGAATCAAGAATGAACATTTGCACTGACATTCTAAACAACATTGACACTGATCCAGGCTTGTTAGACACGGTGACACTGAAGGGGACAAGAATCGAAAGTGTGGAAGCGGTTAAAGCAAAAGCGACGGAGGTTCTGAACAAGCTGACAGAAGCGGACTTCCAGCACTGCTTTCAACAATGGAAGAGTCATATGGAGCGGTGTAAAGATCGTCAATGGGGAGTACATCGAAGGCGAAAAAGTTGCTACTGTAATTGGTAACGAATAAATAGTGTTATGACAGCAATTCGGTTATTTAATAGCCACACCTCGTACATAATAGCAATTCCTTTGAACAGAATAAGCTTTCATTAATAATACGAATACTATTTTTTTCAGTGAAGAAAGGTCTTGTAAGGGTTCTTCGCCGAATACGCAGTACAGGAACATAATAACTCGATTACAGTCTCATACTCGACTGTCGTCGAAAAAGTGAAGGGCTTTAATTAACGCGAACTTCTTTGATCAAGGCGTATTAGCCCTGGAGTATATTAATTGAATAAAGCCATAAAGAGCGGAGAGCTTTCCGAAGCACTAGCAGTTCCCTGCCCGATCCGTTGATAGCTTTAATTAAAGTTCTGCGATATTTACGTACCTAATGCCAAAAATGAAAGGAGACGGAGAGTTGGGAATCTCTAATAATGTAACTGTTGTAAGATTAAAGCGATTTTTGGAGATGGAGAGCTTCCACATTATCAATTCTAAATTAGCAGTTAGTCGTTTCAGACCTTAGATATTACATAATATCTTTGAAAGAACATAGTAGTCAGTGTGTAGGCATACAATTAGATATACAGAGAGTGGCAAAAGTACCTGCAGCACAATTTCAATACATCTATAAATAATCCTTATTGAATGAAGGAGGTTCACTCTCAACTCCTACAGGCTAAACGTTTGGGAAGGAATACTCAACAATACTGTAATAAACCATTTCTATTTTCAAGAAAGATATTTTGAATCTCCTCAATACGAATTCATTCTTGCACTCGTAGATTTTTTTCCCTAAACACGATATATCAAACACCGCTGTCTAGTTTCATCAAGACGCCGCACTTTGTTCACCTGTTCGAGATTACTTGAGTGAATAGACACGGGATTGCAGAATCCTGGGCGCAGGATTGGTAGAAGAGGATCGATGCAGAGGTCTCCGAAATCTCCAGATCTAATGCGTCTGGACTATTTTCTTTGGGGACCTTTGCGACAAAGGTCTTTACCAAAGGTCGCAAAATTTAGAGAATTTAAAGCACGGCGTAGGGTGCGATAGTAACAGAATACTGTGTGACACAGAATACAGCACATTTTTCGATTTCAACAATTACACTCGTGTGTGATTGTATAAAAAACGGAATCAGGATACCATACAGAAAAGGTAACATAGAAGTGAAACAGAAAAGAAACTGGGTAAAGGATGTATCCACATCAAATACATATGACTTTTATCTGCCATTTTGATGATGTAATATCGACAGCTATTATCATAAGTAGATCGTTATTTAATATGTCAATAGATGGCGATCAGTCGACAAGGACGATTTTCTCGTATATCTCAATAAAAAGGCTATAAAAAAAGGGTTTCCATATATTCGCGACGGTATATAAAACTCTGTCTCCATCATTGTGCCATTACTGGGGCACAGCTCAATGAAATTAGTTTTGAATGTTATACTCGAGGTAACGCTTTATCTGTCTCAGACAGATGGATAATTTTGGTGTGAGAAAATGTTAACTTAAAATCGTTTGCAGAGATTTTCGGTAACATCATAGTATTCCATCATTATTAAAATACATTTATTAAATAAAAAAAAAATAATCAAAAATTGAATAAAAAAAAGCACAATCTTTGGGCATCAACCATATCATATTCATTAGTCAATAATAAGCGTTATTGTCCTAAACACCTTGTATACCCTGTATTTTGAATTTTATGAACATTTAAGATAATTTGATTCTATGCTCCTTATTTGTAGAACAAAATTTTTTATACTTTTTAAAATGAAGGGAGGAAGGGGGCCTCCACTTTTCCGCGAATTCCATCTGGATAGCTAGACACCTCCTGACATGCGACACCTCTTCTGTTTTGCATTAAATTGATCATAGAACAATGAGTGAGCAGGTAGTTCCTTCTTCTAAAACGCAAACATATGAGTGGCATAAACGTTTTTCAGCGGAAGAGAAAGGGTGGAAAATGAACCACATGATTGTCGTCCTCAAACCTCCATCACGGAAGAGAAAATCTGTGTAGTACGTGAGCTTTTGGAGGGTGACCGTCGCCTTACACTCGAAGAAATTGCTGGATCACTGGGAATCAGTCCATGAACCCCGAACAATCAATGCAGAATATTATTGCCAACTTTTGGATAGGACACAAGCTGCCTATCATCTTTCTTCTCCATGACAACGCCAGGTCACAGAATGCAGCCATCACTCAGAGCAAGCTGGAGGATATGAACTGGGAGCAGTTTGAACATCCTCCTTACAGTCCAGACTTAGCGCAGTGCGACTACCATTTGTTTGGACCGCTAAAAAAAGCTCTGGGAAGCGAGAGATTTCACTTTTTATGACGACGGAATCAAAAAGTTGCCGATTCAGTGGGAAAAATGTACTTCGGTTGAAGGAGACTATAAAAAAATAAAATGTGAGTTTTTAAATATTTAGGAGACTATAAAAAAATGAGTTTTTAAATATTTATCTCTTAATAGAAATTTTATTTTGTAAAATTCTGGTTTATATTTGACTCGCCCTCGTATAATGTTTATAATAATAAATAGTTTTTGATTACACCACTCCAAAATTACAATATTTGATAAACAAAAATACTATTAAAGTAACTGTCTATAATAATTGAAAATTAGTGTCCTATAAAGAGACATCAAAATAAAATTTGCGTTCGATTTTATCAGTATTTAATATGAGTCGAATTAATATACGACTAAACCAATTATTCTATTATTTCAGTATAACTAGATTTGTAATTAATTAAAATGAGAGCCAAATATTAATTACCCGCATTTTGCTGATATAACGTGTTCGAATGAACACATAAAATGCCGATAATGCTCTCGAATTTAATGCAAACACCGTTAAGTAAGATCAAATAAAAATTATTCGAGATTATTGGTGGTATTATTTTGAATACTAATTTTTTTGCTTGTGCGATTTGAACATTTAGACATTTCAGGACCTAATTGTAAGAAATGTCTGTTGAACAACAACATATCTAAGAGGGACCATACAGAGTGATAAAGTAGTTCGCTACTTCGTTTGAGGATTTGGTAGATATAACTTCAAGAAGTCAATGCATCTCCATTGATGAATTTAACTTCAGTTAAGAAGCTACGCTAATTTAATGATGATTATTTGAGAGCCTTATTTATTTAGAATAAATAATGTATCTCTAGGACCTGTGCGGGGAAGGAGTGGCTATTATTATTTTCTGCCATGGAGCAAATAATTATATTATAAACAAAGTTGCATAAAAAAAAACGACAAATTGACGTAGGTTCGCCGCTAAATGCCAAGTTATTTGAAGCAAGAGAAATGTCCTGCGACAAGGAAGAAGGACGTATATTTTTGTTACTCGCGAAGCGAACAAATTATGGCTATTAGGAGAGCCAATACGGATAGTCTACTGTGATACATCACTGTAGTTTTCAAATAAACGACGCTCTAGTTGTACATTCAAAGATGCGGCGGCAATCCTTTATACGTTTGTTCGATGCACTCGATTGAAAATGATCTTTTAAAGCTTCTTGTAAAATATGCTTTAATTAAACACAGTTATCAGTGTAAAAATGAAATGCCTTCATAAGTTACAATTCAATGATTGTAATGAAAGCTGGTGATAAAAAAGTCCAAATGAAATTATTTTTGCTGTAAGTTTAAAATGCTTTTTGCTGTAACTTTAGCCGTGTTAAACACACTAAATCATGTGCCCTTAATGCTAAATAGTTTTTGTCGCAAACTCAGCCACTTTAATACCCTTAAACCACCTAATCCTAACAGCATTAAGCTTAAAATTAAAGGAGGTCTGAGCTTTGCTGCGGACTGTAGGTATACCGAATTTTATGCAAATATTTCAGAGTTTGAAAGTCCCATGTGAAAATACAGAGTGTTACACAAATATTCCTCTGATACTTGAAATATTATTTTTTAAATATTTTCTGACTCTTGAATATTTTAAATCGAGGTAGATCGTTAATATTTTTATTTTTTGCCTATGATTACATGGATGCGTGGATGAATGGAGATTAAATAAAATTTGCAATTTATATTTTAGTGCTAACAGGTTTTTTAATTCGCATTTTTGAGTTTGTTTGCAGTTGTTATCACATTTCATGCGAAATATTACTATCTTCGTTTATAGTCAGTTGTAAAACAATATTGTATAACCATTGAACCTGATTCCATACGTTTATTAGAAATAGTTAAAGTAGTCGATTTTTTAAAAATAGAGGAAACACAGAAACATTTTTGAAATTCGAGTAATTTGAGAAAAAAATAAATAAACGTAGAACATTTTACAAAATTGTTTCAAATATTTCAAATCCATGGTTTTATAAATGTACGGAATATATATAATTATGGTTTTTTGAAATTCGCATGAGCAAAAAGCAAAATTATTTAAAACAATAAAGGTAGAATATTTTCGCTACAGCGCTACTCAAACTTTTTTTAGTGGCGAACCAGTGTGGAAGTATATCGAAAGTTAGTTAATACACTATTAAATAAATAGTAAAAACTGTCTTTGATAGCGAACCAGCTAAAATAGGCACACAACCATAGTTTGAGTAACATAGATCTAGAGGAACAACAATTTACCATTGTTACCATTTGTCTCATTGTTGATAAATCCTTCTTTAGGTAAGAATCCAAAATATCTCTTTAATATTATTAATATAATGAAACGTTTAATATTCTCAGAAAACAAAGCTTATAGATGTAGAACATTTTTGTATGTAAACCACACTAACTAAATCGCTTCTGAATGAAAAATCATCCCGCCATTCATACCTGCGACTTTAAAATCCCATCGGTGTTTCGTTTCGGAAAATCCAGCCTAGAAACGGAATAACTTCAAGAAATAAAATAATTGTTTACTACCCGTATAAGTTTATAAATATTTTAATTCAGTATTCGGAACTTGTTTGCAGTCATTATCTTTTTGGGGAAAACCTCCTCAAAAACGAAATGACTTCAACGTGCACTTAAAAAAAGTATTTGCTAGCCTAACAGATTTATTATTTTTGTTTAGTTCAAAATGTTGAATTTGTTTGCAGTCATAGTCAAGTTTCACAGAAAGGCCACATAGTGCTTTACTCATTTATTTTCAATTAAAGAATTTAAATAATTTTAATGGCTATATACGTAAAGGAATTTTATTTTGTTAAACAATGTTGCATAACTGTTAAATCTGATTCCACTAATTCTAAACAAATATTATAATCAGTGATGTACAAATAGGGGATATATTTATTTATCATTTTTGAAATTCAAATAACGAGAGAAATAAATAAAGACTTTTATCAAGAAAATTGTTATAAAACTTTTAAAAAACAAATATTAGTTCCATCATAGTTTTCGTCAGGAACAAGGAACTGGTAATTTTGCGTTGAAAATCATATAGGTAGATATATATATATATATATATATATATATATATATATATATATATATATATATATATATATATATATATATATATATATATATATATATATATATATTTGACCCAAACATATGAGATTTCCCCAAAATCAAGCTTATATATAAAATCCTCATCCTCCTGCTGATGGAACAAAAATACTGATGAAAATCATCTCGCCATACCTGTGGTTCGAAAATCCCACCGATTTTCCGAAATTTTGGAAAATCCCGCCTAGAAATGGAATGCCTTCAAGAAATAAAATAAGTTTTTACTGCCCCAATAGGTTAGTATATAATTTCATCCAGTATTTTGAATTTGTTTGCACTATCAAATCTCAACAATTTTCCGAAATTCCGGGAAAACCTCAAGAAATTAATACCATCAAAGTAAACTTAAAAAAATGTTCGTAACCCCCAACAGATTTATTATTTTTTAGTTCACAATTTTGAATTTGTTTGCATTCATTTACCAAGGCCACATATGGCTATACTCATTTATTGTCAATTAAACAATCTAAATAAATGTATTGCCTACTCGTATATGGGTAAAGGAATTTTAATTTGTAAAACAAGGTTGCTTAACTATTAAATAATTGTATTAATTAATTAAGTAAAAAATAATTGGAATCAGTGACATTGTAAATATAAGACATATTATATTTAAAATTTTTGAAATTCGAATAACTAAGATTTTTATCAGGAAAATTATTATAAAATTTTAAAATACAAGTATTAGTTTCGTCATAGTGTTCATCAGGAACAGACTGGTAATTTTGCTTTGAAAATAAAAAAAATGTACCGAACATATAAGAACATCCAGTTTAAAGATATATAAAAGTGTTATACTGTTATACTAAACATCTCGCCATACCTGTGACTCGGAAATCCCACCGATTTTCCGAAATCTCTTGAGATGCAATGACGTCAACGGGCACTGACAATACGTGGGCGGAGCGTACGCCGCCGAAAAAAAAATAATAAAAAAACTCCCTATGGCGGACGCGACGCGAAACGCTCGAAACGTAGCGGCGATGTTTCTGATCTCGGCCGTGAGATGTCGCGACGTGACTCCTCGCGTCGCGACGTCGGAATCCTGACTGCCGCAACGCCCGGGCTGGTCCAGGATGCTGAGTACGAACGTCCTTTAGTCCTTACGCACGCGCAGGTCCGCAATCGATACCATTAAAAGCCATGGCACACCATATCCTTCTCGATTTCGCATTCAGTCAGATGAACTTTGGACTTTTTCTAAGTGCATCACTCGTAAAATCCTACTTGACCGAACGTGCCCGAATGTCGTCCTCTACTTCGGGAGAGTTGGGAGTTTAGTGGGTCTGCTGCGACTTCTTTTAAGGTTAGAAGGCAGGACCGGACTTCCCGGGAACCGCCAAATTTAAAATTTCGGTTAGATGGTAACGTACTTTGATCTAAAAGCTTACCAAATCGGCAAACCGGTGGTGGCAAAATGTGGCTGTTGCAGACGAATACTGATGAGGAATATGACCCAAATAACATCTTTAACTAATAAATAAACATATTTTAGGAAAAATTCGACTTTATTCATCCAATACAGTCTCCTTCAAGAGTGGCACGTTCATTCCAACGCTTCTCTAACATTTATATGCCTGATTTATAGAACGATTTGTCCAACCCTTCGAAATACGCTTCAGTTTCGGCGACCACCTCCTCAATGGACCCATATCTCTCTCCGGCGAGCATTTTTTTTTGAGATTTGCGAACAAGTAATAGCCACTAGGGCTAAATCTTGAGAATACACAATTCTAAATGCAATTCGTGTAATTTTGATCACTCATTTCTTCTTCATTTGGAGCTGCTTTTTCGCCATTTCGTCATTCAAAGTCACTAATAATATAATTCTTATTATGGATAATTTTAAGATAGTCGATGAAAATTACACCATGCGCATCCCAAAATACAGACGCCATAACTTTTGCAACCGACTTTCGTGTTTTTGATAGCTTTAGACTTTCGCCGATTGCTGTCTGCCAATTTGACCCTGGAATGTAGTGATGGATCCATCCATTATCACACATCACATGAAAACATCATTTTATTTCATCTAAACATCTCCAAACAGCGATCTGAATCATCAATACTGAATCAGCAAACCACTTATCTACCATTTGTTTCGATGGAGCAGAGTCCGAATAACACCTGTCAAGCCACTGCTTTGCTTGATCGGTATTTTTCTCATGAAAAAGCAATGTTTCATCAACACAGGAAAATTACAAAAGTAGTGTCACTAAAACAACTATAACTTATTAAATAATGGTCGGAATGTCATAAAATTTTTACACATATGGGTTGAAGGTTGGTACTATCTAAGAATGTACGGTTTTGTCAATAGTGGCGCCATCCATATATCATCCTACGAACTTATTGAGTGATGTAATAATACATTTTTTATTTTTCCAGGTCGAATCTGACAGTTAAAAGCCCCTTAAAAGTATTTACACACTTTCATTTTATTATCAGTTTTCTTGTTTTTATGTTGTTTATAGCAATTTAGTAGAAAGCGTATTATTACCTTATTGGAAGCGAAAGTCGACACCACGATGTTTATTTCATCAGCAATTACAGATAATTAGACGGCTTCTTTTATTTCTTCAGAAATTTCTTCTTGGCATGGTCTAAACGTTGTTGAAACATACCAATAAAAACAAATGTTTTTTTTTCAAACGATCTTTTAAAGCAACGTCCAACTCAACATCCAACAGCATTATAGTTAATTAATTCGCAAAAAACTTGGGAAATAGAGGAAGACGTGGATTATTCATGCCATGTCCTCTCAATGCAAGTTCAAACGCATACAATTAATTATAATATGTACCATAAAACGTAGCGATTATTTTAGTTCCTCTCTAGTTCCAGCTACAACGTTTACTTTTCCAAAAATTTTGTACCCACCATATTGTACCGACACTACAAGCTTTGCATTTTTTTTACAGATGTGTTGACTGATTTTTCTATTAAAACATCGAGTTTTTACAACACTATCTGCATAATATTTAAGTCTAGAGTAGGTCTCCCAAGCCTTTTCGTTTCGGCTTTGTCTGACAAAAATCTGCTACAGAATGGCTCTGCTATTAAACTTTCCACCGAATTCACGTTTATTCACGATTAAAATGCCCACACACCACAAGAGATATGTACCTTCCACGCAGCGGCGGAACGACACTGGCTGAAATTTTAGCACCAGCGACAACCTCAGCGCCAGCCGCCATTGATTCAGAGGCTCACGAATTTCAATCACATATTGAAAGCAGATAATATTTTCTTAATGTCTTTATGTTAATTTTTAGTTTCATGTAGCTCAAAGGCCTAAAAATACCTGACTAGGGACTTCGAATTGTATTTACCAACATGCCTTTTCGAATTAACAATATCTGCCTGCCTATATCTCGTTTTCTATTGCACTGAAATGTTACAGAAATGTTCAGAAATGTAAGAAAATCCTAATATTGCAATATGATAAACGAAAATTGAGAAAAAGTCGTAGGAATTTTTTATCAGAAAAATAACGACGTTGCTATCTTACGCATTGTTCAAAACCAATGTACACTAATTTTTGTTGAAAAATAACGTTTACAAATATTTTTTCGATAAGTACCCAATTTAAACATTTTTTTTTAATTTGTCAAAAAAATCCAATAAACCCTATGGTAATGCAAGTAAATGTGATCATTTGAAATAAAATAGTAAAATTTTGTTCACGCTGCAACTGTAATGTCTGAAACACTTCGAGTGAAAATTGTAAAGGCAGATTACGTTTCGGGTTTATTCAGAAAGTTTTAGCACCCCTTACTTTTCGGTAATTACTGCTTGGCATTAAGTGTAATACAGCGTGCGGTAACGCTTGAACGATAACCAACACTTTTTACAGATATTATCTAATGGAGGGTCCGGCAAAAACAAGTGGCCGCTTTTGAAATCAACTCATGGTCCGTGGCTAAGCGAGCAAATTTATTATTTTTTTTAAGGAACGTTTTCCCCTTTAGTTAACTAAGCCTTTCCACTCTGAAAAAAATACCGAACAAAGCAACCCTCGCTTAATATAGAAATGTTTTCTACGATGAATTTTTAAGGCAAATATTTATTATTGCAGAAATTAATAATTGAATTATACTTCAATAGGGCAAACAGTCCTCCTTCTGCCCACAACTGAGGACACTCCAACTTTTTTGTGTGTTTCAATATAAAAGAGGAATTTCTGCACTTCAAAGTCCCATGTTCTGAAAGTTAACATAGCCCGAAATACGGAACCAAGCTTCATCAGTAAATAATTCGAAGACAGCATCATTATTGTTAAAATGGTTAATTGATCATTGGCAGAACTGTAGTCTTAGAGCTCTGAGAATTTCATGTGTGGATTGCAGACGATATAGATAGAGCTCTAAACCGTGTTTCAAAATTCGTTGACATGTTGTAAAGGATCGATTCACTTGTTGACGCAGATGGCTAATTGATGTTTTAATTATTAATTGTCCATTATCAATTGATAATGGACAATTAGAAATTAGTTCTTCAGACGTAGTTGACAGAAGAAAACATTGAAATGGTTAAGCAACTCTTAACCATTTCAATGTTTTCTTTCAACTACGTCTGAAAATAATTTCCCTAATGTCCTCATATGCAGCTCCCATCAAATATATTGAATTTCTATTGAATCTACTGACATTTCTACAATAAATTTCAAGAGAAACGCGACTCTGGTCTTTACTAAATATGAATTCCGTTATTTATTTCACAATTGTGACAACCGCTTCAAAAGTTTAACAACAAAGTTTGGCATCAACATAACCGCTATTTCCATCTCTCTCGTTCATAGCCAGATTTTATGACAATTTTTTTAACGGCTCATTTATATTCATGTTATAATCCATTTATTTTCTCTCATGCCTTTCTCTAATTATGATATCGATCTGGCCAGTACCAAAACACTACACTAACTACACAACTTAGTTTCCTCCATATACTCGTATGTATGTAAATATCACATAAAGTCGAACAAAACTTATTCTGCAGTTTACTTGCTTTTGTCAGCTGCTTCTGGTGAGGGCGTTTGCTAATATAATTTCAAATTTCAACACAACTTTGAATTAAATGATGTCATCACCGCCACGACGTTAAGGTAGCAAGTGAAACTTTGTTAGAAAGTTGAACCGTGTGTGCTCTTTGTGCTTAATAGGGCAAAATTCGCCGAATATTCGTAACTGAGTAAATTGTTAAATATATTTACATATTTTATGTGTTTTAAACTTTCAAGCTAGCTTTGCAAAATTTAGTTCCCTTAGAACTAAAAGAACAGATCTTTTAGCCACATTTTGGCTTATTCTTAAATCAATCTCTTTGTCAGGTGAATCTCATTCTTATTCTGCATTCAGGATGCCTAAAATATGCCCTGCATAGTCTGATCTGTTGGTTGCACCTTGCATTGCCAATGCCTTGTTCAGTTAGACCCATATGTGTGCCACATGCTTCCATCTGATGGGTTGGAATGTGACTGTTGTCTTCCTCTTCCTAATTTGATACTATCTCCCATTTTATCTTCCAGAAACATACTGTTCTGTTTTAGTTCCTCAAAAATTTCAGAATGGAGTAGCCTGCTTATGGTAGTTTATCCATATCCAGGTTCTACTACTAATATATATTCTTTATTTGATATAAAATGACACCACCACTTCTAACGCTAAATTGTCAAGATTGAAAGCTGAATAACAGTTGAAGGTTGTTATTTGGAAACTGCAAAACCTATTATACAGCTCCAGACGTAGTTCCAAAACATTGTAACCCAAAAAAAATTGCAAGAAAATAAAACAGGTAAACCACTTCTTCCCAGTTTTTCGTCCGGTCCTGGCTGCCTCCTTGACCACCTAAGGGCCGTTTCCATTTAGTATTTTCGAGTCAAAAAGATAGGCATGCCGTTGTTTTCTCGACCGACCATATTTTCTCGATGGCAACCTGAATAGGAGACATGTTTACACAACTTAAAGAGCACCTTTGAACGGACGTTTAACGAACGTAAATATTGTCTGCGTTCTAAGATAAAAAAAAAAAACTAGAAATAGGCTCCGAAACGTCGTTTTTGTATTCCTCGTCGCGATGCCATAAATATCGTAGTATCCAGTTTTGAAATGAAAAATACGCTCGGAGGGACATAAAGGGAGCCAAATGAGGTAAACAGGAGTTGTTTAAGCCGAAGACGTATTATTGTGAAGGTTAAACGACGAGAGAATAAAGCCTACATTTATGGCTGAAAGAAGAGTTATTATCCCAAAATAAATAAAGAAGTATAAGCCTGCTCTATCGACGTCTTTGCTCTCAGAGGATCTAAGGTTCAGTTGCAAATAGACTTACTTTGTGCCGTTTTACATACTTTAATAATTCACATGGTAATTAAAAAGTAGCTATGGTCTGTGGTCATGGTAGCAATAGATGCTGTTATTACAGCTTTGTGTTAGTTTATACACTAATGGAAAATATTAAAGGATCATAAAACATTTTCCGAATTTTTTAGTGATACTTCGGAATGCTGTATCTCAGTGAAAAATGGTCTTATCTTGGTCTAAAAAAAAAGCATTTTGAAGCTTCAAGTTTCTAGTTTTGAGATATTTCGGCAAAAAAATTTTTTATAGTTACATGTTTCGCGCAATTTTAGGAAGTAATGTGAGAAAAATATTTTGCGAATTTTTTTGCTTATTCTGAATTCTGAAAATCACTAAAAATTCGGAGTTTTTAACCCTTTTTTTAAAAATTTGTTGACCCTTTAATTTTTTCCATTAGTGTATTATGTATAAAGATATTCCGATATTTAATTAGGGTACGAAAATTAATTTGAAAAAGTCATATTTTATATGTTGTGAAACTATTGTCAATTGTCAGTTTCTCGAACAGATAAAGTTGGAAAATAACTTGTAGTGATCCTGTGAACTAGTTTTATTTTAACTGCTGCAAATTACTTTGAAAAGCGAATTTTTTTCCATAGCTATAAATAACAAATGACTTGAAAAGGCAAGCCCAAAATGGCAAACATTTTAACAAAAACATAGACAAATCAATAGATTGAAAAAGTAACTCAAAATAAGAGCAACATTTAATAAACGATAAACTACTTAGTGGGTACTTTTACCCCAACATGACCTTTGTTTGCCTAGTCTATTTAGTGATTTAAGAAACCGAAGTATTTTTCATGAAATCAATAAAGGGTATCGCCTGTAAATCTACAGCAAGACCTTTAAGTCTTACATGTTTTATTAAGTTTGTAACAGAAAATAACTGAAAAAAAAAAAGACTACTTCTGGCGATAGCTGTAATCAACTTTTCAATAAAACAAAGAGGATTCATAGAAGCAATACGTACTTTTTCCCGACACAACTTTTACCCCACTCTACCCTACTTGCAACGCCCATGTTTCAAGGTCATACCAGAATTTATTGCAATACGTCAAATGTGGATTATGGCAAAAAAGGGGCTGACAAAACCTGCGTTCCGCTGGCACACCGGATGACTAGACTCGCCGAAGGAGGCAAAGCGGGCGACGTTTCATCACTTCCCATAGTGACAGTTTTATTGGCTAATCCATCGGACGGGAATCCATTTAACGTCCTGGACACACCCCAGACGGACGCCCACTTAAACGAATTCTGAAAGGAATACTCGGATACACACAGTCGCATTGTTGTGTACGTAACAGGATTGTTGTGCAACTAGGACGTGCCTGTTTCGTATGCGCAAAGATAAAGAGAAGTAATGCTGGGTCACAGATCATGTAGAAAATCTCTCTCTCGAAGAGGCTAAAGTTTGTGTGAAAAATTAACATTATATGTTCGTATTACTTTTTCGATAAGGCCCATCCCTATTAAGATAAACTACTCCAAAAAATTAAGGGGACAAAACGTTTTTTAATTTTTTGTTAGTGCTTTTTTTTAAGAGCTAGCCTAGGAAAGATAGAACATTTTTTCAAAAAAATCCTCAAGCTTTAAAAACATTTGATAATTAGGTAAAAAATAGTGCAATTTGAGTGCACTAGTTTTGGATCAAATCGGTTTGTAGGAACCAAAAAAAAAATTATAAACATGTGAAAAGCGGGTTTTTTCACTTTTTTTTTACCAACTAAAATTGTTTCAAAAAAAACAAAAAATAGCACGTTATAGCGCTTAAATAGACGAAGAAAATCAGTTTTTAAAAATTAAAATCGGTTCACAACTTTTTGCAAAAAAAAATTAAAACCTTCGAAAATTGCACTTTTTTTACTGTGTAATTACTCGGCCTAAGAAAATCGCAGGGACAAAATGATCAAAATGTTCAAAAAATATTCATAACTTTTGGCGCAATTCGAAAAAATTTATAAAATATGAGGAAGTAACTTGAAAACGACATTGAAAACCGGCTGTTTTGCATTTCGGGCGCTCGGGCGCTCGACCGAAGGGGAAAGGCCGCATGGTGGGGGGAACTCTCTCAATTCGCCCCAAATAGTCGAGAGTTCCCCCCACTATGCGGCCTTTCCCTTCGCTTGAGCGCCCGAGCGCCCGAAACACAAAACAGACAGGTTTTTAATGTCGTTTTTGAGATACTTCCTCAAATCTGACAAACTTGGTCCATTGCATGATTGTTGAGTACCTCTTCACGAACCAAACGCACTTTGAAAAATTACAGTAAGACTGTTATTGACAATTGCCGGGCCATTTGTCGAAAACACTTTTTTTACATTTTCTCGAATTGCGCCAAAAGTTATGAATATTTTTTTAAAAATGAAAAAATGAAAAAAACGATTTTTCACACGTTTATGAATTTTTTTGGTTATGTTCCTACAAACCGATTTGATCCAAAATTAGTGCACTCAAATTGCACTATTTTTTATCTAATTATCAATTTTTTTTAACGCTTGGGGAAGTTTTTGAAAAAGTTGACCTATTTTGGCTATCTTTCCTAGGCTAAGTATCTTTGAGAAAAATAGTCGTATCGAGATGCAACAAAAACATTTTAAAGCTCCAAGTGTCTAAGTTTCAAGGTCTTATGGCAGAATTTTTTTTGTGAAGAATTTTTCAGTTATCGTAAGAAATAGCGCATATTTTAAGTTTAGACATCGAGGCCACGATCTAAATAGGTTTACGTCATAAAAAAAATGAAAAGGGAACGAAAAGTCATTAAAAAAATGAAAGCGAAAAATTACGTTTTTTTGAACTAACTTTAATTGATACTTTGTTTTTCTCAAATTCATTGATCGGCATCAACTCGAACTTCAATGCCGAACTTCTGTCCTGTGGGCGTTAATGGGTTAAACAGAAACATGGAACCTATTTTTTTAATATGTGGATAAATTTTAATAATTGCGCATTTAGGAAACACAGGCACACAACAAACATATGAATAACAACAATAAATACCTTAACCTAGTGGAAGTGAAAAACACGTAATGTAATAAATTATTCATATTCATACATTATTATAATTTAATTTGAATGCGTTATATAAGTACGGTATACCAAAACATAACAATGCAAGAGGATGAAGGAAAACATGTGTGTCTCCCACGTTCTTGGCCGTGAAAAAAAAAGTAAATGGAAGGGAAAATGGAAAATGTTATTACGTGTTATAAAAAGTTTCAGTGCATTTTCGTTAAGCAGACTAGTAAATAATGTTGTGTTGATACACTATGCGCATAAAATGTGGATCATTTTCAATCGATTCCAAAAAGTCAAGACACCTTTCTCTCCTGATGTCCTTTTGTTCCTGCGAAAGGTTTTTTGGAACCATTTTTGCGCAGATTTTTCTCATCCCCAATTCGTTAGTTAAAATCTGATGAACAGTGGTGTGATTCAGATTTAACTCTTCCCCGATCATTCTTGTCGTCAACCGACGATATGAACGTACAAGATCCCGTATTTTATCGACATTTTCATCGGTTCTTGAGGATAAAGGACTTCTGCTGCGTGGTTCATCTTCAATCGACTCTCTTCCTTCTGAGAATACCTTAAACCACCGAAAAACCAGGGTTCTTGAAAAAACACTGTCTTCGTAGGCGTGTTGAAGTTTTGTAAAAGTATCCGTTGCGCTGTGTCCAAGTCTGAAACAAAACCTCATAGCACACCGTTGCTCAAAATTAATGTCACTCATTTTTAAAACGCACTAGAAAAAAAAACGGGTTACAAAAAAAAGTCACAAAGAACAAATGACTCTAACAAGTTCAAACTTGTACCGAAGCTGCATTACATGTTAACATACCGCCCTCCGCAGTGTTGCTACATCGGGCGCTACGTTGCCAGTCTAATTACTTAATTTACGTACCTCGTATAATATAATTATATATTATGAAAAACAAAAAAAATCAATACTGTACTTCAAAAATTATCACAATTTAAGCAAAATTCAAAAAATTGGTGTATAATGACTTTTATTACAAAACTATAATACATATTAAACTTGGCCAAACTCAGTACGTCTATCGTTTGTTATCATATTAACCAACAATATATTACAATACGCAGTACAAACCATTGAAATTATTATTATTAAAATAATTGACATCATCGGAACGATTTCAATTCAATCCTAGTCATAAATAATAGGCAATAACCGGTGCATTTATAGATTAACCGGGTATTAAATATGCAAATGATGTCTTCTTTAGCAGAGTGAATCTTCGGCAAGACAATTTAGCATGATTATTTTCGCCTTCAAAGGCATTCTTTTGTATTTAATGTAATTTAGCAATTACGATATGTACAAAATGGCACATATTTATTTATATTAAAAGTAGGGTCTTCCCCTAATTACTGTAACCGGAAATGTGGACTAGACCATGGTTTTCATAATTAGGTACGCAGTAGATTACTCATCTACATTCAGATTTTTAACTCCACAAGCTTCTGTGTTGGATGAATTTTTAAAATAAGGCAAGTCGAGCGTAGAATAACTTATTCTCCTTTGGGAATTAAATAATTAGGTAAATTTTAACCCAAATTTACAAAAATGAACATTAAACTGTAAAGAAATTTAAAGTTTTTAATTTGTTATTATGTAAGCGTCGTGGAGTACAAACACTTAATCTCTTCAGCAGTTTTTACCGTTTTTTTTTTAACCTCCAACAGACAAAAGATATTTTTTATTTCTAAAACATTTATTTCTTTACATCATTTAACTTTTTCGTTCATACACATATAACATAAAACACATATACATATAACACGTACATACATACGAGTATGTCTGAAATAAGAAGTTTTGGTTTGGTTTTGCTTGCACCTGAAGATTAAAATTTTCATCAATATTATTAGATTAAAATGCTGCCATAATAGATCATATTTGTATTGAAATTAATTTACAATACAATGTTTTTTTACCAAATATTTTTTTTAGAATCAATGTTTTGTGATATTTTTTGTAATGTTAATAAATATTTTAAATATCATAACAAATAGTTTACAACTATTAAATTGTTTAAAACAAAATGGTTCAATATTTGTATTAATAATTACCAGTTAAGCAAACTATGGAAAAGTTTTGTTATGAATAAGAGAATGATAAAATGTGTGAAAACTCCATGTGTTAATTCCCAGTTTACATCAAAAGACATCACCAAATTTAATAGCTATACAAACAACAAGATGCTTATAAAAAGAGTTTTTCCACTAAAATATTCACCTGATTTGGAACTAGCATTTTTTCAACACTCCTTGTGCATTATCTATTGGTCAAGTATTAGAGTTAATAGACCCATGAAAAACCTAATCACATATGTATACATTCCTAACACATAAAAAATTAGCTTATCGAAAAAATCAAGTCATTATTCGAATTATATTTTTTTTATACAACTTGCTTGATATTTTCGAAGATGGTTCTGAATATTTTTGTACCAACATATCGAAATATTACTGGCATTTTATATTATGTTATATATTTTGTACAATATTCAGCCCTGCATTTTTTGCCGTAAATTACAATAAATTGAATCCATAAATATTCTGTTTTAGTCTTCCACTCTTGCCGTTTTCTTTGAGGTTATGCTTGATGCCATCGTAGACTGCGTATAAAGTGAGGAGGATGATGGTTTTCTTGGCAGAAAATTCTTAAATTTTTTTAGCAATTCCTTAAAAATCTTCTTTTTACAAATAAATATAATGAAAATGAATACACCTAAAATATAAAAAAAAAAGAATAGAAAAACGATTTAAAAAATACTAGTTTTGAAGCTTCAAACGCATAATATAGTATTACCATTATCTACAAATGCTATATTATGTAATATACTATACACAAAACATAATAAAACATTGTTATTAAAAAAATATTTAGACTAAACTTTACCACTACACACCTTGCAAACAATTAATCGTGTCCCAAATTATTTCTATATATTTTGGTACCGTTCCCATGCTCTTCATGTCGAGAAAAGCTGACACAACTTCGAAAGTAAAATATAGGCCCATTATTATGGACAATTTTAAAATCAGGAACAGCCTGAAAGAGTTTTATACAATATACATATATTTTTAAAATATTACATTGGCAGTCATTTGTTTATAGTGTACCTTTCTCTATCTTTCCGGTACTTCTTATTTCTGTCATCTTTAGCTGTATCGTCCATTTTGTGTATTTCCTTCTTTATTTTCCAGCAATGAACAGCCGTTTTTATAAATAGAACTATATTCACCAATTGCATGATTGATTCTGGAAAATTCAAAAATACCACTTTTGCGTAGTTTCCTAAAAAAACAAAAAGGCCACAGTAAAACAATTCAAAAAACACCACTTTTGTGTAGGTGTCTAAAGGAAAAAAAGACCATAGTAAAACATACAAAAATAAAAATAGATTAAAATATGTGATAATATGTTTAAAAAGTTTGATATGAGACTTAAACAGAAGTAACAGCATTTATTAATAATACGAACAATATTTTTTTTATGTAGCAATTGTGTAAAACAGCTTTAACTTACTTTTATCGAAAAAACATGACAAATCTCCCAATAAAGGATGAATCGAATATGGAAGAACTTCATAAGTCGAAAAGAAAAATACTACCAAAGTTATAATAGTCGGAACACCCCAGCCATAGGATAAATAACATAATACCTTTTTCAATGCTCTTCTTCTATAGTACTCTCCAACTGTACCCTTCGTAGATCTAAAAGAAGTGAATATATACCTGTTTTATGAGCGTTAAAAATGGAGCTCAAAGACCGTTATTCAAAGGAATCAAAGGTAACGACGGTTATTATTTAATACTATACATACATACGACGCAGCAATCATTATCTGGATTACACAGGTCTACAAAAAAAAAGTTCTGTCTTTGCAATCAGACCCATCATTTCCTATGTATTTTGATGCACTGAAACAAAATTTGGCAAAAAAAAATTCTACCGCATTAGTTTTTTTCTACACCCCCATTTAACCCCCAAAAACTCTAATAGAGGAATTTTTTTTATGACCTTTATTTTGGTTTTTTGGGTCGCTGATCACGAATCTGAAGTCAAGAATTTTCGAGCTAGCCTTCGTTATTTAACAATTTACGAACATTTGACCTTCATTCGACCTTTGCCATGACCATGCCATGAATCCGGGATCAAAAATAGTTGTTTCCATTTGAAAAAGTTGTTTTGACCTTCAAATAACCCTCAAGGTCGAGGTCAACGTCGAGGTCAAATTTATTATACCTAATTATTACAGGTTATATAGGGATACCCTGCTAAAATTTCCTCTATTAGAGTTGATGGGGGTTATATGGGGGTGTAGAGAAAAAGTGATGCGGTAGAACTTTTTTTTGCCAAATTTGGTTTCAGTGCCTCAAAATACATAGGAAATGATGGGTCTAATTGCAAAGACAGAACATTTTGTTTGTAGACCTGTGTTATTAGTAAAACTTACCCAAATGTTTTCCATATATCGTAACATATAATATTTGACCAAGTGAATGAAGAAACCGTTAAAAATACTAGGAAGAATCCTACAAAAATCCAAGTATCATTAGTAACCAAACATCATTATTATATTTTACTATTGAATAGACCGATTTAGCATTAATTTGATATCTGGGATCAGATGAATCGGCTTATATTTGAAGAAGTTATTGCAAAACAAACATATTAATAGTTTTTAAAACATTTAAACAGGGTGTTTCCGAATGTCAGTATCATTTATGCTACTTCATTTGGAAACACCCTGTATATTAGTTGGATGTCTGTAGATAGTTGTTTCTGAGATATGAAAGAACAGTGGCGTCATTGTTTTTCTGCTAAATTTATTACGTATTCTTTTATCTCGTTTTTTATCAAATTTTACCCTAATTTACCCACGTTACGTCACTTACCCTTTAAAATGCATTCTCTCCTTCTCGGATGCTTAACCGTTTGGGCGTCTATCAACAAGACTGTCTGGAAAAATATGGCTGTGCAGTAATTTATCATCACTTTCCCGAATGCGGTTTTCTTTTCGTTTAAAATCAAGTAGACTAGCACGGTTATTACTAAAAATATGCAAGAAAGGATTTTCGCCCACAGAGTGTACTGAAATTTCTCAGGTTCCGGGAATTTCCGAAAAGAGTAGAAAAATAAGTATTTCTCGAAAGTTTCAGTTTTAGTGTGCTCGATGCAATACGAGTTCGTCTGTCTGTAATCGTCGTAGATATAGGAATTCCTCGAGTCGCTCCAGTATTTTAAAGTCCCTCTGTTGTTCAGATGAAAAGCATATTGTTTTTCGTGCAGTATGTATATTTTATTGGTACGGTTGGGGACAATTATGGCAAACGGATCTGAAAATAAAACGAACATAGTACCTAATGGGGAGAGAGAGACTCATCGTTCTTCGTCATTCGTCACAGGCCACATTTCGATATTATTGGATCTCATCAGTGTGACATATTTGACGGCGAATGACAAAGAACGAGCCTGTTGTTCGCATCCTAACCAGAAAAGCATATTACTTAGATATATGTATTTTTTATAATAATTAATAGATTTAATAGAAGAATTAAATATAAAAACATATGTTCGTAGTTATAGTTGGTGTTACCAGTTAGATTTTATAGCTTAATTTTCAAATAAAAAAGCACTACTGCTTTTAACTAATTTTACTTAACCCTTTAACGTCCAAATGCACTGTCAAGAGACATGAACTTAGAGGCTCATATTACTGATAGAAAAAAATAAAGAAAAAATAACTAAAACCATGAATTCCCATGCTTTCGAGGTCGCTCTTTCGAATGGAATCGTTAAAATTTGCAAAAAAAAATGATGTAACCTCCAATTTTTAACAAAAACTATTAAAACACGCAATTTTTTCAAGATTCTTTTTTTTTAATCGCAATTTCAGCTATGTTATCGTCCTTTATACCGCTCAAAAACAAATAGAAACGTCTTCTCGAGACGTGTACTTGAAGAAACGCAATGAGAACAATTTAATTTTTCTCATTTTTGAGGTTAAAATAACTAGATAATATGGCAAAATTCAAAGGGTGATATTTCTCGTTTTTTACCAGTTGCGGGATCATTGACGCAAAACGAGAATTTTAACAAATTTGTAGTATATTTGGGGTTTTTGGGGTCACTGATCACGATCCTAATGTCAGAATTTCAAAATTCAAGATGGCGGATCCAATATGGCCACCATCCCGAATCAAATTTCAATATTTTCTAATATTTTGCCTCAAACTTTGTAAACCAGGGGTTTTTCGGGGTCGCTAATCACGATCCCGATGTCAGAATTTCAAAATTCAGGATGGTAGATGTGACATGGCGACCATTTTGAAGCAAATTTCGAAATCCTGAATTTTGAAATTCTGACATCGGGATCGGGATTAGCGACCCCGAAAACCTCAAGTTTATATAGTTTGAGGCAAAATAATCGAAAAATTTGAAATTTGATTCGGGATGGTGACCATATTGGATCCGCCATCTTGAATTTTGAAATTCAGATTCATCAGGATCATGATCAGGGACCCCAAAAACCCCTAGAGTACCAATAATTTTTCAAAATTCTTCTTTTGCGTCAATGATCCGGCAACTGATAGAAAACGAGAAATATCACCCTTTGAATTTTTACCATATCTAGTTATTCTAACCTCAAAAATGAGAAAATTAAATTGTTCTCTTTGCGTTTCCTTCAAGTACACGTTCAAGGTTACATCACTTTTTTTGCAAATTTTAACGATTCCATTCGAAAGAGCGACCTCTAAACCATGGGAAAACCATGGGTTAATGAAACTGTTCTTAAATCCCTCGAGAACTGGACTAATAAACTTCATCCAGAACTGAAAAAACTGAAATAACAAAAAGTACACTTACCCTCAGGCTGATCCACCACTGAAAAGGAAGACAAGTTCAACCCATGCGTGTAAGTATCAACACAATGGGACCGGTTAACGAAACTTTGACCATCTGGACAGCATTTCTTGATACACCTCATCCTTTCACAGACCCCAGTATCATCTTCGCATACTCTGAGAACTAAGAAACCACTTTCGTTCTTATCCACACAGTGGGCTCCATTTTTCTCGTGACGGTTTTCTATTGAGTTAAGTTCTCGTAACTCAAAGTCTACTATTACTTTACAATTAGGCAGTCCGACTTTTACAAAATGTTCTGTAATATATTCATGCGTTTCGTTACTTCTCTCGCAAGAATGAACAATCGAATTGTAGGAGAACCCAAGAGGACAACACTTGGGAAAATAGTTTGAGTTTTCTAAAATCGATCTTTTAGAAATTACGACTCCATTTGAAATATTAAAAATAAATGCATCAGTGTTCACATCGACACATTCACCATGACGATGCGTCCTCAAGAAATTAGTTTCGTTTGTTAGGACATCGACCCTCCTCAATTTATTTTCGATACAGTGGTAAGTATCGTTAACTTCAGCTACAGTTTCCGACTGTTTGCAACATTTTTTGTAAGCATGGCTAGTCCCACGAGCGAACGCAGCAGTCGCCAGCAAGGTTACGACAAACAAGTGCATGTTGGAAGGCCTATTACAGTGCGGTAATGAAGAAAATTACATACATTATGTAGCGCGTACGTCTAACCATTACATAACGTGTTGCTAACGCACTTGCGGTGATTGCTATCGCAGCAGGCTCGGATGATGACTGATCCTGCTAAACAATTGCGATATTAGCTAGGTTATACGCGACGTAGTAGGGGTAACTTTTAGGAATAGCAATTATTTAAAAAGGTATTTAATGAAGTAATTATTATCCCTCGGTTTATGCGTGCGTCCACCTAACGTATGACATCTATTTCATTAGATCGGAGTAGTTTTGCTGACTGGTTTTTTCTGAAAATGCGAAGGTCGATCAGAAAATTTTTTCGCTGTCACATATTGCGCAAACAGTATGGTATAAAAAGTGGCATACACAATTTTAATTGAAATAAGTATCTCCTTCAGGTTATGATTCAGAAATTACTAGAAAAATTATCAAGTGAGGAGCAAAAATCGATAAAAACTTGCAAATAAAATCCAATTTGCAAATTTCAAAAATCTCTGTAACTGAAAAAAATTTATGTGAGAAGGGAAAATATTTCGTGGACCAATTTATACGTCTTGTATTCTTAATACAAATAAGAAGCTTAATCCGTACCAATGAAAGAACTTTATTTTCTATAGTGCTTGTTAACTTTCACTTCAAGTTAAATGAACCTAAGAATAACTGATCCATTTCTTCTCTTATTAGGATTTTTTGTTGTTACTGCTAGATAGGTATTTATTTGTCATTTTCTTACACTAATTTTGTATAAATCCCAAATCTAACTTTAAGAGAAATTTTTAAAATGTTATTCTTTCTTAATTAAGCATTTCGTTTTGTACTTACAGTACAATACAATACTTTATTACCTGGTAATACAAATGACCAAGAATATTCAACTTGATGTTATATACAACGCTGTTACGTGTCATTTTTGTGTAAATCAAATGAGTATTGTTATTCCAAATGTTTATGTTATGACTTTCCAAAACTCCTCGCAAACGAATAAGTCGCAAATACACAAGCAAATAATCGATCCATTCTGTATATAAAAATCATATTGTAATAAAATTATTTCAATATTTTACAGCGAAAATTAAAACATTATTTTTGAAATGCATTATACAATAGGTAATGAATTGATGATTACCAAGCCTAATACGAGGTGTCTAAATTAAGTAATGAGACTGGCAACGTAGCGCCCGATCTAGCAACACTGCGCAGACGGAACTTGGAAGGGCGGTATTGCACCTTTAGTACAAGTCTGAACTGACTGAAGAGTAATTTGTTTGTTCTTTGTGACTGTTTTCGTAAACCGATTTGTTCTAGTGCTTTTTAAAAATGAGTGACATTAATTTTGAGCAACGGTGTACTATCAGGTTTTGCTTCAGACTTGTACACAGCGCTGCATATACTTTTGCAAAACTTCTACACGCCTACGGCGATAGGGTTTTTTTCAAAAGCCCAGGTTGTTCGGTGGTTTAAGGCATTCTCAGAAGGAAGAGAGTCGATTGAAGATGAACCACGCAGCGGAAGGCCTTCATCTTCAGGAATCGATGAAAATGTCGGTAATATATGGGATTTTCTGCATTCAGATGATCGGTTGACGATAAGAATGATCGGGGAAGAGTTAAATTTGAATCACACCACCGTTCATCAGATTTTGACTAACGAATTGGGGATGAGAAAAATCTGCGCAAAAATGGTTCCAAATAACCTTTCGCAAGAACAAACGAACATCAGGAGAGAAATATGTCTTGACTTTTTGGAATCGATTGAAAATGATCCCTATTTTTATGGAACATGTCATTACTAGTGATAAGACTTGGGTGTTTGAGTACGACCCGGAAACCAAGCGCCAAAGCATGGAATGGCACACTTCAAGCTCTCCAAGACCCAAAAAAGCAATAATGACAAGTCGAAGATCAAATGCATACTGATTTGCTTTTTTTGATAGCCAGGGAATTGTTCACAAAGATAGAAGGGTTGTGCATATGAGATCAAACATTAAGAACAACTGGATGTTGCATCACGACATTGCGGATTGTCACATAGCCGTTTCAATAAACGAGTTTTCAGCCAGTAAAAACATTCATGTGTACCCTCAGCCTCCATATTCACCTAACTTGGGTCCTTGTGACTTTTTTCTCTTTCCTTGAAGATTTTGAAAGAAAATCACCTCAGGGACGTCATTTTACGACCACAGAAAACATCAAACGGGCTGCTATGAGAAATGGAAGCATCGTCTCCAGGGCTATGTGGCTTCCCAAGGAAGTTATTTTGAAGGAGGCAATACTGAATTGTATTTCTATTCGAAAAAAAAATCAGTCTCATTACTTAATTTACACACCTCGTATATTATCAAAATTATATCCATAGTTTACGGCTAAAATTAGTACATTATTTTCGAAATGCATTTTATAAAAAGTAATAACTGATGATTACCAGGCCTAATGTAAATCTATCTCTCAAACGATACCTTTGAAATAATATCTGAATTTTTTTGGACGATAGATTAATCCTTGCAAAAATTTGTTAACAATGAGGAAGTTAATCAATTTTGAAAATATTGTTAGGAATCAGTTTAGGCAAAGGTAATCCAATTTTTGCAGTCCAAATTTCATCCATTTTCTATGACGTATAGAAACAAGAATTAAGTTAACCTTGAAATAGGGTATATACAGCATTCAGGTACTTCAAAATACTTATATTTAACCATATATAGGACACATACAACATATTAAATCTATTATAAGTCGTTTTTCTGAGAACTATTAATATGTACCGTGAACATATATTTCGTGTACCTATAATATTAAATAATTTTAAAATTTAATAACAGATAAAGGAATTATTTTCTTTGTAACATATAATCTGTGTTTACTATTATCGTTTTTTTTTTTTATATATATAAAAGTTATTTCATAAAGGTCGCGGTTAGATTTTGAACTCTAAAAAACTAATTACTTATTTACAAGTTTTTTTTATAACAAACTATTATTGCAGTTTTTATTGCTGGTATAACGCACCAAATTGAAATTATTAAAATAAAAAAAAATCTAATAAATCTGTTCAAGCAAAACAAACACCTTACTTACTTCGGATTTTAGATTTTCACTGCCAACTGCTATTTTGTTTTTTCTTCACTTTTGCTGTAGTATCAGTTCGAAATTTTACTGGTCTGATGGCACAATTCTACGATGTGAGTAGTATAAATATCTTGACACTAACTGCTAAATTTCACAAATTTTATAATAGAACTCGGAGATACAAACACTGCGACATATGTTTAAATTAATCTCTGATTTGTAAAAAAAAGAATCGATTAAATTCGTTTGTAGATAGAAATTTAAATGACATCAAAGTTTCTTTTCAGTTTATATAATTTTAATTTTAGTAGTTTTTTTAATATACCCTTTAATGTTGCCAAATTCTATCAGCTTACGTTACCATTTAATCGAACATTATGAGCAGGAATAACTTTTAATAATTTGATATTTTTACTAATTATTCGTTTTAAGCCATAAGAAAGTATAGGAAATAATAGTTATACGAACCCTAACAACTATATGTTCGGACAAACGAATTTTTTCAAAAAAAAAAATCACTGCCATGTAAAAATTTACAACCACGTTTTAAAAACCTAATATATATAAAATTACATATATTTGCAAGATAATATGCTGAAAATTATTATTAGCTTGGATTTGTTATGAATTTATGGCACAAAAATATTTTTTTTTTTTTTTTGGGAAATTTTTTTTTTTTTAAAATTTAGAAAAAAGGGGGGGTTTTTTTTCAATTTTTTTTAAAAAACAAAAAATGTTTTGGAAAAAAATTTCCCCCCTTTTGTCATTTTTTTCCAAATAAAAATATGATAGTCTGCTAAAAATGCTGACAACTAAATGTTCGGAAAATCGAGAAACCTGCCCTAAAAAATAAATAAAAATCCGCTCTTGCGGCAACAACAAATTTTAACCATTAATTTCACCATTAGATTTCAGTCACGGGTGACATCTGGTAGTTTTGCGAATATTCGGTATTTTTAAATAAAAATAGGCCGTGGACGTGCGACTGATCAAAAATTGCGACAGCTCATTTTAAAAAAATACTGCAGTGGCAAAAAAATCCGCGAAATTGCTGAAGAATTGTGCTGAAAAGTCTACTGTTGGGAACATATATGTATGTATTAAAGCATTACCGCGAGACTGTAAATTTGGATGTAAAAGTAAAAGTCGTGGAAGACCCATGCTTGTTACTGAAAAGAGCCAAAGGTTGTTGGTGAAAATTTGCAAAAAAAGTCGACGGAACACCTTAAGTGATATAACAGCGCAATGGAACTCTGAAACAGGAGAACGGCTATCCCGCTAATGTTGCAGAATATACATCATCAGTCTGGGCTCTGCTATTACTATTTTATTTTTCAAATTATTAATTTTTCAATTTTCGTAAACGATCGTAGGCTAAAGAAAAGCCATCATTAACTGAGACACAAAAAAAATCGACTGAATTGGGCCAAATCGAAGGTATCGTGGACTATAGAAGACTGATCAAGCGTAGGCGATCATAGAAAAAAGAGTACTTAATAAGAACAAAAAGTGAAGCCTTTCATAAGGACTGCCTTAAACGAACCGTAAAATTCCCGACGGTTGTCATGACATGATTTCGGGATGTATGTCCGCTAAAGCTTTGGGACAGTATGAGATTATAGAGGGTACCGTCAACGCTGACAAATATATACAAATACTTACGAATAATTTATTACCCGGGATATGTACCCAGACAATAGTTTCATATTCCAACAAGACGGCGCAGATTCCCATACTGCAAACAAGACGAAAAAGTGGTTCTGGGAACAGCATATTAAAGTCTTATCAAACAACCCCGACCTAAATGTCATTGAAACACTGTGGCATAAGATAAAAAGAGCTTTGAAAGATGATCCTCAAAGGACGGTCTCTACTTTAAAGGAAAAAATCGTCGAAATTTGAGACACCTTTTCAACAAAACTCTGTCGAGGCCTGGTTAAAACAATGCCTGCAGAAATTCGGGCCGTAATTAAGGCAAAAGGCGACGTAACGCCTTATTAATACTATTTTTTTCCGATCATTTAGTTGCCAGCTATTTGGTTACATTTTATTTGTTTTGTTAAGTTGTGACATTGTTAATTTGGTTTTTTTTGAAAAATATTAATTAAAATACACTTTTAAATTCTTTAAGTTAATATGTCCTGTCAACTGCATTAGTCAATGTTTGCTTCATTATACATAAAAACAGTCTAATACGCGAAAAAATGCGTTTGTCCGAACATATAGTTGTTAGAGCTCGTAGCAAGAACCAAAAATATTATTATTAAAAATTTAACAAACTGATTACAAAATAACATGGAATTTTTTTTAAACCTAGGTATAAAAATTGTCATTTTATGATACAAAAAGGTTAACACTGGCTCAAGTTTTCTAGGAATCTGTTTGCACCCCCTTGGTCAGAACATTTTCTCCTGATATCGGAACATTTTCCCACCGTCGATGCACCTGTCGTTCTTGTACTAGTAGAAAGAGATATTTTTCTTAATTTATCCACAGCTACATTCTTCTTGCACTTCTTGAAATGTTTCTTTTTACAAATGAATATAATAAATATGAATAAACCTAGAAAAAATATAAAATAATACATTTCACCACAAAAATATGAGTATACAACTGAACTGAGTCCAAGTCACAGGTTTACCACCATATATTTTGTTAAATTTCTTACCTTGTAAGCAGTTAATCATATCCCAAACTATCTCCAAATACTCGGTTACAGTATATTGTTTAAAATCGTAAAATGAAGACACTACTTCGAACAAAAAGAATATACCCATTGTAACAAATAATTTTGATATTAATCCGAATCTGAAAATGTATAGAATTAAACCAATATTAGGGGAGGTTGAATTCAATATGTGCCTTACTTTTATCCAGAATTTATCGTTTAAAATAATTATTTTTTGCAAAAGAAAAACTGGTTCAGCTTGCATTAGATCTGTGCCATCATTTACAATTTAAATAATCTCTACATCTCTACATATGTTATGGATGCCATATATTAAATAGTATTTTGCACAGATGTCATGCATCTGCTTACCACTGTATAAACATTAACTTATTATGTAATTGTTATCAATCAAAAACTTATTTTATTTTTTCCAATGAAATTTAAAGTAAAAGTCAAGGTCTTTCAAATTACATATATTTATTAGGTTTGTACCTTTCCTTTTGAACCAGAAATTTATTTTTCTTCTTCTGAAGGTCAGCGGACTTCATTTTTTGGATGTCTCCCTTAACTCTTAGACAATATGTGACGGTTTTCACAAAGAACACCAGATTTGCACATTGCATTACTGCCAGAGGAGTTATATAGAATAAAATTTCCGCATAGTTTTCGTCATCTGAAACATATTAGAGGCCTGAAAAATTACTCACAAAAAAAATATATATTTATATACATAGATTTTCAGAAATCTATATTTTCAGTAATATATGCGCTTTTACTAACAACCTAAACCGAACTTTTACCTTTTTTACAAGAACAAACAAATACAGGGTGTTTATTTTCATTTGATTTATCATTATCATGCAATTTGTAGCAAATGTCAAGTAACAAAACATTTGTTCTTATATTTTTTCGCAAATCCCATATGTAAAAAAATATTAACTGTGTATATTATTTAACTGTTATTAATTGTATATTGATTAATAATAAATAAAACGCCCTGTATATATGAATGAGCCCACGTTTTTCTCTTTGAATCAATGACCGATCATATTTTGTCTCTGAAAATGCTAATACTAACATATCTACTAATTTTGGGTAATGATATTGAGAACTGATAATTATTTTGGTACGTTATACCATCCCTATAGGACAGTAAATGTCAGGAAAGTGGGTGAGGTGTGATTTATTTGATTGGTTTAGTAACATTAGCTTTAATTAATAGGTTTATATTTACGACTTTTCGTTTAACGATTTGGATGCCAGCTATGGGGTGCCTGCATCTGGGAGAAATTGTATTTAATTAGTCCACAATAGATATATGATAAAAAATAATAAAATACATGCTAAAATATTATAAAAAAAAGATAGAATGTGTATTTTTTGAGTTTTAAAAGTAGAGGGATTATACATTTTATTCCCTAGGAATAAAATGTATTAAAATGAACTGCCATCAATTGTATCCAACTGTATTTAACAACCGTCTTATCTACTAAATTTGCTGTTAGTCCATGGACTTTTGACTATTAAAAGTAGAGATATTAAAACATTTAATTTCCAGGGATTAAAAAAATTATTCCCAAGGGAGTAGTCCCAATGTTATTTTACTCCCTCAAATGGGGGACTAAAAGTTCTTGGCTTCGGAAACCATCGCATCGTCTCAATCTTAAATTGTCTGCACTGATCCTTTTAAAGGCCTTATTTATATCATTTATTTTCTTTAATTACCTCGTTCTATCAAACACTTCGTCTCCGCCACCTTCACTCTAATGGGCATTGGCAGAACATCTGCGTAATGGAAAATCAATGGGATTAAAGTTAATACTAGGGGAAATCCCCATCCGTAGGTACTGTACCAGATAAACCTCTTAAAGTCTCTTCTTCTTTTCTCGTGTCTGGTGGAAAACCGTTTAGTAGACCTGCAAACGATAATTAACGGATTTATTGTAGAATATCAAATTGTAGTCTTTAAAAGGGTATATTATAAAACGAACTAATTATTATAATCTGCTTATATGTACGAGTTCAGTATAATATTTGTAAGGTACACCTACGCAGACTAATTATATTTTGATAAGCAAAGGACAAAAGCTGGGAAATATTAAATTAAATCAGTTGTTATTTTCTCAATGGCGTTAACAATCAATTAACTCATTACATAACAATCAAAAATGATATGTATAAATTATATACAGACACGCAGAATAAACATGTGTAAATACATATTAAAAAAAAAAACAAATGACATAGGTAAACAAAAATGAAGATGATATTCAAAATGAGAAAAGAAAAAAAAATGAAAAATATGACTTACGAGGTGTGGCTATTAAATAACCGAACTGATGCTGCTACCAGCGCGCTGCGAGCGTGTCGAGGCAAGTTTGAACAGAACTGTGTCTGGTGTTACTTTCTTCACCCTGAGATCGCTGGAAAAGCCAGTGGGTCGCTCAGTTTGACTGTAGCAGTCGTTTGAATTAGTCTACGCACCAGTGACGCGTCGAAAAAAATGTTAAGTGTTCAGATGGAGCAACAGGTTAATCTCCAGTTTCTTGTTAAACTGGGGGAAAGCTTTTACAGAAACTTATGCAATGTTAAAAAAAGTGTACGGGAATGAATTTTTAACCCACACATAAGTTTTTGAATGGTTTAAACGGTTTAAAGAGGGACATGAAACCACCGAAGATGATCCGCGCCCCGGACAGCCCTCAACGTCAAAAACGGATGGAAATATTGAAAAAAGTGGTAAATTAATCCGCGAGGATCGTCGTCTAAGCATCCGAGGGCTTGCTGAAATAACAGGGATCGACAAAGAATGTGTTCGCCATATTTTGCATGAATCGTTCAACATGCGCAAAGTTTGCACAAAAATGGTGCCAAAACTCCTCACTCCCGAGAAAAGGAATCAAGAATTTTTGCGCTGACATTCTAAACAACATTGACACTGATCCAGGCTTGTTAGACACGGTGACACTGAAGGGGACAAGATTCGAAAGTGTGGAAGCGGTTAAAGCAAAAGTGACGGAGGTTCTGAACCAGCTGACAGAAGCGGACTTCCAGCACCGCTTTCACAATGAAAAACTCGCATGGAGCGGTGTAGAGATCGCCAAGGGAAGTACATTGAAGGCGAAAAAGTTGCTACTGTAATTGGTAACGAATAAAAAGTGTTATGACAGTAGTTCGGTTATTTAATAGCCACACCTCGTATATATAGTTTGGTAATCTATTGGGGCTATCAAATAATGGTTAACCCTGTAATACTAATCATGACAAGAAATATTGCTGTTACAAAAAAAAGTAAAAGGTATTTTTTGGTAAAAACTGACACAAATGGATAACTGAATAATACAATCAAGATAGGAACGCCCTTCGAAAAGAATATTGAAGGGTGTGGATTACGCATTGTACTAATTAGATATTTGATGACTGACTTATCACTTAAACTAATCTGACTATCAAGGATGGAAACGAAAAATTAAAAAAAAATGGGACAATATAATCATGAAAATGCATGTGTTACATTATTAAGACATTTTATAGAAGACAATATTGTTGGTTTAACATTTTCGAATTTTATTTCGTTATCTAGCAAAGATAATTTCCAAAATAATTTGGAAATATTGTAAAAAAAAAGGTATACAATTTTCTTTATCATTAGCCAAAACAGTTTACTAAATGTTACTCCTAATTTCACGAATAGCAAAGGTATCATATCTGAAAATAGAAAATGTGGGCTAAGAAACATTTTTTCAGAGCCCACATTTTCTTATTTTATTCATTGATTGAATATATTCATTTTTTATTGTTATTATAAGCGAACTTGTTAGAAAGATACAGAATTATGTATACAGGAAGTACCTTACTCAGACCTTGTATGTAATTAAAATGATAAGTGGATTTTAATTATTTAATTAAAATGTCATATATGCGTTGTAATCATAAAAAAATGGTAGGTTCCTTTGCACAAAATTTAAATCCAACTTGAACCAAAACATCATAAAATTTCACAAATCAATAATTCAATTAATAGATATATTTATATAGAATCCTGAATGGCTGGTCCAAGATAAAATTTTAATGATCAATTTATATATTTGTGCAGTCTATTCAAAACGCAAAATCGTGAAAAATGCACATTACACATATGTATATATAATATTTAGATACCGAAAACTTTAATAAACTAAACAACTCTAGAGCATAAAATCAAAAATATTTTCAGCATTTCTCATGGCACATAAGCGGAAAATAACAGAAGATAGATTAGATATATTCATAAAAGTTTATTTATTTTCCGTGTCGCTGAAATATCCCAGCATCATAAAGTAAATTATTATGTGAAGCACAGATAAAAAGGTACAGATTACACAGGCTGTGTAAAAAGAATGTAATCAAAAACGAAAGCAGTTTTATTTACAAACAACCATAATTTTCTGGAAATTATGTGGCTGTCTGCGTGAAATACAACACGCGTATAGCTTCAAAATCAAAGAAAACAAGAAAACAAAGTACAAGAATTATCAGAATTTAAGCAACCCTCAACAAAATTCTTCATTCTGATAAAATAATTCATTTTATTTTTTGTAAATTTTCTTTAACTATAAATAATTGTAAAAAAAACAGCACAAAGTTATTAGAACAAGAATGAATAGAAAATTTGTCAAAAAGTGAATAATTTTCAGATGTCTTTGCTCATATTTTAAAAATAGATAATACAGTCTAGAACAAACAATTTTTTTTACTAATGGAACAACTGCAACTACAAATGCCTATTTTTATAGTTTTAGATTCCTCTTCTTATCTTACAAGCAGGTACTCTTTTAAATAACATTGTTATAATAATAATAACGTTGTGATAACTTATTTCCCTAATTTGAAATGCATCGGATATGACAAGGAACTTACCCAAATGTCCAATAAATATCAAAACACATGATCTGCAACCAGGCGAAACAGCTGAATCCCATGTAGATAAGAATGAACCTTAAAAATGTAATGGCCATGCCAATAAGAAACATCCGATAAAATCATGAGAATGAAACATTATTCAACTGTGCATAGCAAATATGTTATTTTCATTACACATCTGCCTATACCAGTATGTCTATTGACCCAATAAATTGCATTTATTGGGTCAATAGATATACCCCAACATTGAGCAACATTATTAGAGTACTAAAAATGCTTTTAGAGTTATTAAAAAGCAGAAAACAGAGAATCTAGTTTAATATAGGATACATTTATATCAGTCTACAAGGTGTCTAGGCTATATGCATATACGAGGTGTGTAAATTAAGCAATGAGACTGGTTTTTTTTTAATTTTTTTTATTCGAATAGAATTACAATTCAGTATTGTCTCCTTCAAAATTACTTCCTTGGGAAGCCACACAGCGCTGGAGACGGTTCTTCCATTCCTCATAGCAGTGCTGGAACTCATATACTGGAATAGCCTTCAGCTGGTCAGTTACAGCCGTTTGATGTCTTCTATGGTCCCAAAATGACATCCCTTGAGGTGATTTTTCAATCTCGGGAAGAGAAAAAAGTCACAAGGACTCAAGTCAGGCGAATAAGAAGGCTGCGAGGAACCACACGAATATTTTTTACTGGCTAAAAACTCGTTTACAGTTGTCTTGCCTCACACGCATTATGCTTTTTCGAAGTTTTTCAAGAACCTCTATGTAAAAGTGTTAATTTACTGTTTGGCCTGGACGCACAAACTCTTTGTGGACAATTCCGTGGCTATGAAAGAAGCAAATCAGTATCCCTTTGATCTTCGACTTGCTCATTCTTGCTCTTTTGGGTCTTGGAGAGCTTCAAGTGTGTTATTCCATACTTTTTCACTTGGTTTCCAGGTTGTACTCAAACAACGAGGTGTCATCACCAGTAATGGCACGGTCCATAAAATGGGGACCATTTTTAATCGGTTCCAAAAAGTCAAGGCACCTTTCTCTCATGATGTCCTTTTGTTCCTGCGAAAGTTTTTTTGGAACCATTTTTACGTAGATTTTTCTCATCCCCAATTCGTTAGTCAAAATCTGATGAACAGTGGTGTGATTCAAATTTAACTCTTCCCCGATCATTCTTGTCGTCAACCGACGATGTGAACGCACAAGATCCCGTATTCTATCGACATTTTCATCAGTTCTTGAAGATGAAGGCCTTCCGCTGCGTGGTTCATCTTCAATCGACCCTCTTCCTTCTGAGAATGCTTTAAACCACCTAAAAACCTGGGCTCGTGAAAAAAACACTGTCTCTCTAGGCGTGCCAAGGTTTTGCAAAAGTATCCGCATTGCGCTGTTTCCAAGTCTGAAGCAAAACCTGATAGCATATCTTTGCTCAAAATTAAGGTCACTTTTTTAAAACGCACTGGAAAAAAACGGTTTACGAAAACAGTCACAAAGAACAAACAAGTGACTCTAACAAGTTCAAACTTGTACAGAAGGTACACTACATGTTAACCTACCGCCTTTCCAAGTCCCGTCTCCGCAGTGTTGCTAGATCGGGCGCTACGTTGCCAGTCTCATTACTTAATTTACCCACCTCGTAATTTTAATGTACGAAAACGTCTACGATTGTGACCAAATAAGTAAAAATTTGACTTACCAGTTGCTTTACACAATGTTTTGGCTCCTAATAATTTTAAATCGCTCTTAAATGCAGAGTATATGAGAAGTACGAATAGCACCAACAGCGACGTGCAGAAGCTGATCAAGATTTTGCCAAATACCTTATTTCTCTCACCCGAAATTACGTAGTACATTATTGTCAAAATTAAAAATACACAAGACACGACCATTGCCCATCTGTTGAACAAGAATTTCTTCTCAATGAAACTCTCGGTTTTCGGAATGATTCTGAACAGCGTATAGCCGTATATTATTCCATTTTTCGTAGCGTGTTCGATGCAATACGTCTCCTCATCGGCGGGGTACATTTTGTTGCCGATTTTTTCCTCGTAACTGTAAAAGTTACCGCGTTCGTCCAAATAAAAATTAAACTTTGTCGGTATGTAAACTCCGGTTTCGTAGCCGTGTACAAGAGCGATGTCATCTGGAAAAGTAAGACGAGAACAGTGATTATAAAAGTGAAAGATTATGATTGAAATGTTATTAATAAGTGCCACAAGTTATACAGTGCGCGCCTAAGGTATGGAATAAATTCAGTAAATGTGAAACAAAAAATTTTTGGAAAAAATCCTCGAATAGGTCGATTTTGCTTAATAAAAAACACACATTTTTGAGGGAACGTCTATTTTCAGATGTCATTTGTTTTTGAGTAATGACGTCATCAACTTATTTTTTCAAATGGCAACCCCCGATTTTTTTTAATTTAATTTAAGCGACCCTTTCATTGTCGATTTAACGGTATAAAAAAGTTGCCACCTTACATAACAAAATTTTTTGAGTAAATGTATATTGCATGTTACAAAATGAACACTATATTTTTCATAATAAATAAACGGAAATTTCTAAAAAACTGACCACAAATAAAACATAGCAAAAAAGTACATTGCTAAGCAAAAAAATTATCAGATTAAGTTTTTTTGACGTATCCATGGTTTTTACTGTCAGTTAATCAGAAGATTTGTCTTTAAATTGTGCGAAAAGTTAATGTAACGTGTTAGTATTTATAAAAATTCCAATTTTAATATGGCACATTTAACTGTGACACAAAGAATTGAAATTTTGATTTTCATCGGATGTGGAAACAGGACCAGAATTCAGCAGGAGGTATGCAATTTATTTAATGCAAAATATCCAGATAACCCTAGCATCCAATCCACAGTTAGTAAGACTGAGTCCAAATTTGGAGAAACTGGTGATGTTAAAGATCTACCAAAATCAGGACGTCCAAAAATTACCCAAGGTAAAAAGATTGACATTGTGTTAAGTATGGAAGAGAACCCTCAGAGTACCTCTACACTAGATGCCTCAGAAAATGAAGTTTTCCGCTGGGAAAAATTCATGCGTATTTACATCTTATCTCGCGCTCTTGAGAATTTTACCTAATCCATGAACCAGTTACGCTACTACGTTTTGTTGCAGAAGAGCACGGAATAAAAACCCAGATTAAAATTCTTGTGACTCGAGAAACCTCCAAAAAAAGCCTCCTCAAAGTATTTCGTAGAAATAATATCGCAGGTCTTGAATTATTGCTCTTAGAACTGTTAAGTCTCGCAATTTTTATTATTAAGAAAATTACGTTAATAATCATTGGAAAAAAAAAACGAAAATGCATTAAACTCACTAACCATCAACGCTTTTCAAAATTCGTCACAAGGTGACAGGTCTGGGGACCGAGGAGGCCACCCCACAACTCCACGCAACGAAATCAAACGTCCTGGGAAATGTTCCCTTAAAAAATCCATTACTACACTGGATGTATGACAAGTTGCTCCATCTTGTTGACTCTATACAGTGTTGAAGATAATGTTCGTCTTCTCAATTGCGGTAGAAAAAATAATCATGTAACATTGATAGGTAGCGATCAGTGTTTACAGTTAATTATGCGGCCGTTTTCACGAAAAAATCAAATACCAATAATAAAGTTTCGGCTAATGCCCCACCAAACAGTAACTCTTGAATTCGAAACCGTCGCTGTGTTTGAATCACAGAACGGCCCGTTTTAATGAATGTGTTGTAAACAAACACACGATGAGCTGTAGTCACGGCTGCATTGTAAGTTAAACGGCATCTGCCAACGAGTAGATACTACCTATCTATTCGGAAAACATTAGGTTCACTCCATCTCACATGACACTCTCTTCAAAAATTCCATACGTCCCTGCCGGACCCTGTATTTAGGACTAGTTGATAGTCGTACTATTTTGATCGGTCAAATGTCGGCACTGTAGGGATTGGACATATTCTTACTTTTTACTTATTTACAATATATGAATCTGGTAATCGACCAAATTGAATTTGTATGCAAATTGCCCTAGTAAACTTATAACGTAACATACTTACCACTATAATTCCCGACAAGCTGCGCCAAATAATCCAAATTAATCCCATAAATGTACGTATCTATACAGTGTGAGCCATTGACAAAACTTTTACCGTCGGAACAGCATTTGTGAATACACTGCACTTTAGTACAAACGTCATAACTTTTACAAGCTTTTACAACAAACGTATTTCTTGTTGTTCTATCGACACAGTATTCTCCTCTTGGTATTTCTTCTCCAAAACCTGGAAGGTGAATGTAGTTTTTGTAAACCACAAACTCATCTTCCAAAGCCAGTTCATAGTCGTAAGTGATTTTACAACTGGGCAATCCAACACTGACGTCGTTGGTGTTGAATAAATCGTTTTTGTTGTCCTCCACGCAAGAATGAAGACTAGGAACGTAGGAGAAGTTCTTTGGACAGCATTTTGGTACCAACACGTAGGTAATATCATCTCTTGCAAAAGGTACACTGTCTTTAACTTCGAATAAATACAATCGAGAGTTTAGGATTTCCACACATTCACCCCGGGTTTTATTAAACACCAAGTTCGTTTTCAACATCTCGCGTGTGCTGTCAGTTTTATTGCAAAAATGTGAACCGTTCGAGGTAAAGAATGCACTGCCAAAGTCACAACATTTAGCCAGCTCTGTCGTGGAAGTAACCATAGATGCACCGTCCGTTAGAGTCGATAGAAATAAATAATACAACATTTTTAACAAGTCCGCTAACAACCTAGCATTACCCATCTCAACTCCAAACGCTACTGACCGAAAAACGCGCCTTTTGAACTTAAACGATTTGTTATGACGTTGAAGAATAAATGGCTGGTAATTTATTTATACTACAAAAAAACATTTCGTGTTGTTATCCATATGCGAATTACCAAGAGATCTCATTTTTTTAGTAAAATAAAAAGCAAGAAGCCAACTATAATAACATTAAGCGGTGCATACATGATGTCATCCTTCGGTCTATGTTATGTTCCTCTGGCAGGTGGATCAATTAGAATGTATAAATATAACATCAACGATCTGGTAACTAATGAAACAAGAATTTTCAATAGAAGATTACTGAACGATATTTTGCGGATACAGCCCACGAAATAGTGAATTTTATTTATAGATCGTGATTCAAATATTTTAGCTTTTTCCGTTATGTAAAGTGTACGTAAATAATACAAATTCGTAGAATAAAACTGTGGTAATGGGGGACATAAAACAAACATAGGTGAAGTTAATATTTACTGTGTACAAGAAGCTTTAAATTCTTTTAACATTTAAACATATCCTAATGCGATAAAGTTTATCGAAACGAATAAAAAAATTATATTGAAACTTCTATATTTGTTTCTTTTGTGATATATATTGTTTTGTGTACACCAGTAAACTATATTAACCAGTATTTAATTAAAGCTCAGTGAATCTGCCCTATACAACGTGTCAACGATCTTATTTTGAAAAATGATTTGAAGCTCCATCCATGTTATGTGCAATCCACAGACGAACTTCTCAAAGCGAACGAACCTCGACAACTACAGCTCTGCCAATAATGCCGATGGTGTCTTCGAAAAATTTACTTGACAAAGTATTTTATACTAATGAGGCTTGGTTCCATCTTTCGGGCCATGTTAACTTTCAGAATATGAGACTGTGGAGTGCTAACAATCCTCACTTTTATACTGCACCCAAAACTCCACTACACCCAAAAAAAGATAGAGTGTGGACAAGTGTGAGAAAAAGGAGGATTGTTGGACCTAATTTTTTTAACGACTGAATGAAGAGAGGTACCGTTTGGAGATGATGCATGACGACAAATTACAAGAATATTATATTAAACAAAATGGAGCTCGTGTGCTTATCTAAAAAATTCAATTTTTGAATCTCTCGTTGGCAATATGGAAGTCATTCAGCAACGCATTGTCAATAAAATTGAAGAAATTAGTGAATGGATACCGTGGATACTGCAGAACCTTATTGACTAATTGTAAGTGTATACAAATATGGGCAGTCATTATTTTCTTTAATACTGTATTATTTTTGATAAAGATTTTTAGTCCTGTTTTTTATATACCCGGTAAAAATATTGAGTACGTAATTGTTACAGCCTTGACAATTCAATAAGGGTATAAACTTGAGATTAAGGTACAACCTGGATGTAATGAAAATCCAGGTTGTTTGAGGTACAATGTCCTAACCTATCTTAAAAAAAGGTACTGGGGCACAAAGAAGGATTTGAAAGAGACAAACTACTCAGAATGGGTCGGAATGGGTTCAGGCTTACTCAGGGACTCTTTCTAAGTCACCCCACGTGTAGAGGCCTGCTTACATCCCCTCAACGCAGCAAATTTGCAAGGGGTAGATCGGGGGTGGAATTTTACATTTGGCGCCCAATCGACGGTCCCTAGTGAGTCCAGTCAACAAGTATCAACTTCGAGATACTTCATGTGATGCTAGGACATGTATTAGAGACCAAACGACTGCCCCCGTAGCCTCCAAGAGTGGTGGAACCAGAGGGGGTGAGTGGAGGGTAGGTGTAGCGATGGTCTGGAGGGATGTTTGAATGGTCTGCGGGTGAAAATTGGCTGTGACACCTCCAGACCAATTGATTTTAGCAGCAATTGGATCAATGGAATCACCAACCAGTGGTCAGAGCATGTTAAACCCAGCATAACTGCAGAGGGATGAATCACGGGGGCTGGAAATGGGTTGAAAGGGTGGGGCAGCGACGAAATGCTCAGGACTTGTTGGGGAGGTCGTAATGTGTGTCCAGAATAGAGTTTTTACCCAACAGTGTCCTTCTTAATCCATCCTGTAGGACTCGAAGTTGCCTTCAAATCTTGGAATTCAAATTTCGACATAGGGTTGGTTTTTGGGGTGTGGACGGCGAACCGTTTGAGTCACAGGATATCGACTTTTCAGGGAATTAAAAACAACCCTATAGGCTACCGGAATTTTCAAATCGAAAGTCTCTAGCTCAAACAAAACGAAAATGGCGCTCATCTCAAAAAGTGTTACGCTAATTTTGACGAACAGTTTAATTTAAATATTTTATTATTAACGCTGACAACTATAATAGTTTACACAATATTTATATAATAAATACGTATAGCACACAGACATTGTCTTTTTTTTTCAGTATAACAACAGTAACATTTTAAACAATATACATCAAGCGACGGCCATTTTAACATTTTCATTGGAGGGTTGGTGCATCTTCATTGACATGCTGTTGGAAGTTGTAGTTGACTGCGTATTAATTGAGGCTGACGACAGATTTTTTGCGTTCAACACCTTGAACTTTACGAGAAAATTCTGGAGAACTGTTCTCTTACAGATAAATATTATGAATATAAATACACCTGCAACAAAGAAAACTGATAACAATTGTTTTATAGCTATTTCTAAATATACAGTGTGGAACAGCCAAATTCAGTAGCTCCATTATTATGCATTTTTTTAGAAAATCCTGAGACATGTCATTTCTAATTCTAAAATGACATCTTGCGATGTAAAAATGCCATCCATAAATTCAACCCCCTTCAGGTGACAGCTACAAACCCTAAATTTTCAAATTGGAAGTAGGGCTTTGTGGTACTTCATTTGAACGCTAGCTGTTTTCATTCTCTATTCAAGAACTGCTATGGTTTTAATATTTTAATGTACTTTCTGCTGAGAAACGCCTTTTTTTTGTTAATACTGAGTAATTTAGAGCCAAGCATTTTGAATATAGAATGAAAAGACCTTTCAAATGAAGTATCACAAGCCCCTACTTCCAATTTGAAAATTTAAGGGTTGTAGCTGTCACCTGAAGGGGGGTTGAATTTAGGGATGACATTTTTACGTCGCAAGATGTCATTTTAGAATTAAAAATTGACGTGTCTCAGAATTTTCTAAAAAAATGCATAATAATGGAGCTACTGAATTTATTCCATGGCTGTCACTGTATATCTGTTCATTCACATGCATTTTTCATTGAATAGATATTGGCAGACAGTAGACACTGAAAATCGTTTCATAATCGACATGATAGCGACATCTATCGGTGTAAATGTAAATTTAGGCGAAAAACTAACAGCGTACTAGAATGTTGCTATATTTGCTTCTTGAAAAATATTACAAATTCATATAAACTTCAGTATAGCTTGTCTTAGTTTAGAATAGGTGGCAAACTGTTCGGCTAATCATTGTTTACAATAAAAAAAACGATTTCTTGTGAATCACTAGCTTTGATAGCTTGTAGTTTTAAAGGAAATACTGTTAAATACATACTTTTGAAACGTGCTAATTAATTTGCCATCCTGATTTTTCAGGTGCTATATACAAATATATGTAAATGCAACTTGTAAGCAAATGTAACAAAAAAAAAACAATACCTACTGTAGTACAAAAACTACTAGAATTTAGGCAACCTGTAAAATTAATTGACAAAAGGTTGTTTAGTAAAACTGATAAACATTTGATTGCATACCTTGCAGGCAATTGATGAAGTCCCAAACGATTTCGATATATTTTGGAACGACCCCCATCTGGCTCATGTCAAAAATGCGGAAACCACTTCAAAAATGAAAGACACTCCCATTATCACCGACAACTTTAGAATAAGGGATAATCTGCAACATTTGAATACGTTATTATTATCCAATTTTTAAATCCTTCAACTGGCAGAATTTCACATAATCTGAAATTACTTCTAGGTAACAGAAAGATGCTTAAGTCAAAAAAAACTTTCATTACAGAATACAGGTACTTGGATATATTTAAAAATGCAGTAATAAGACATTAGGTACATCAAAATAAATAAAATACGTTCATTGTGTTGCACTTTCCCTCGTGATACTTGGTACCTGCCATTTACTTTCGGTATTTCATTTCACTTTCTTCGGCAAACTTTAACTCTAAGTCAAGTAACTCCAGTTTAATTAACATTATAAAATAACTTATACAACAGTTCAGAATACACTTTTACTTTTACCTTGTACGTACGTAGACTTTCCTATTCTTATAAAAACAAGGGATTAGGTGAAGCCAAAAACCTTAACAGGAGCGGCAATATATCTAAAGAAGAATTATGATTTAATAGTTGAATCCACAGTTCTAGCTATTTTGGAAATTGTTCTGGAATTAAATCACTTTTAAATTTAGAAACAAATTCTTGTAATTTGACTCGTTTTCTTTCACATATTCTGTCACATTCTACCAGGTGTGGCTATTAAATAACCCAACTGATGCTGTTAAGTTTTAACAGAACTGTGTTTGCTGATACTTTCCCCACCCTGAGCTCGCTGGAGAAGCCAGTGGGTCGCTCAGTCGTTTGAATTAGTCTACGCACCAGTGACGCGTCGAAAAAATGTTAAGTGTTCAGATGGAGCAACGGGTTAATCACAAGTTTCTTGTTAAACTGGGGACAACTTTTACAGAAGCTTATGCAATGTTAAAAAAAATTATACGGGAATGAATGTTTATTCCGCACACACGTTTTTGAATGGTTTAAACGGTTTAAAGAGGACGTGAATAGGTTCTGAACCAACTGACAGAGGCGGACTTCCAGCACTGCTTTCAACAATGAAAAAGTCTTATGGAGCGGTGTAGAGATCGCCAAGGGGGAGTACATTGAAGGCGAAAAAGTAGCCACACCTCGTATATGTCTCTAGCGATTTTAGTAAATCTGTTTAGATAACACCCTCTTACATAGCACCTTCATTCCACCTTAATGTGAAATTGGATACCCAGACTAACGCACCTTTCCTTATCTCGTTCGAATTTCTTGCTTTTGTCGTCCTTAGATGTGTCGTTGATTTTATTGATTTCATTTTTCACTCTCAAGCAGTATACGATCGTTTTCACGAAGAGAACCATATTTACCAGTTGCATTATCAAAAGGGGCAAGTTGAAAAATACAGAGCGGGCGTAATTTCTGGAACCTACAATGATACAAATAAAAAATATATCAAGTAAAAAAATTGTCAGTTAATATACTTTATAGAATCTTATTTTTTGTAGTTCCTTCATTGGAGATAGAAGGTTTGTTTTTTATAAAATTGATAAACCACAGATCCTGTTAAAATAATATGTACATAGTAAGCTTACAGAGTGGTAATTAAATAAAATGTGAGAGGAAATTGTTATAAATTATGCCATCATTATGTATAATCAATCATTATTAACAATTCTTCCGACAATCCGCATTGTCTGCTAAATTATTATTTCTCTATCACTAACTTCAATCCAAGTAAACCATAATAATTCATTATTTCAGTTTTAATTAACTTAACACTTATTCTGAGGACGTTCATACTTACGCCTTTCGAAAAAGCATTTGCCGACCCCAATGAAAGGGTGCAGAGCGTATGGCAGCACACTGTTACTGTGGAATAGATATATTATAAGGGTTAAAACCATGGGCAACCCCCAACCGTACAGAAAATACGTTAGCAATTTCTTCAAGTCTCTTCTCCTCTGGTGGGCACCAAGTGTCCGTTTTGCGGACCTACAAAAGAATGCATTTTTATTTCATTTCAGGAGATTCGTTGAGTGTTTTCAAAAAATCGTGAATCACTCCGTAAATATTAAATCATTTTCAAAGTTCTTCATTCAAGTGTATATATTTGAATAATTAAGACATTTTGGAAAAACAAATTAACTTTAAAATTTGTTTCTGTCTAGGAAACATTTTTGATGAAAATGACTCAGTTATCCTTATTCATATTATAAAATTATCCCTTTAATATAAATCCAAGAATTTTGTAAAGGATTTACCATTTTGCGTGATTAACAGTGTTTTGAAAACATCGCATTTTTACATATTTAGTGATTTATTTTCGTACCACTAACCTAATAAAAATAAAACTGGCCGTAAACAAATTTTATTTGAATGATTCATTTAACACAAGGAATCGTAAAACACAAACAATGAATGAAGGAAGAGACAAGTACCACGAAAAACAATCAAAGAAACACGATGTCAACAACAGTAGTGGGTATTCCAGGAAATGATGTCTAATGGTTTTATATAATATCCACCTAGTGTATAATAAAATATTTGATCCAAAACAGTTTCATACGAAAGGGTATCACCCCATAAGTATGGTGAAATGCCCCCTTTTTTTTTATTTTCTTCGCATGATGAAGGTGTTTCTTAGGGCTAATTATGAAAGGTATACCGAATTTTAGGTCCAAAAAATTTTCCTCTCAGCTAGGTATCTAAAAAACCCTGTTTTTTACGTTTTATTTTTTTTTCTCGGTTTTTAACTGTCGAAAAAAATCTGAAAAAATTCATGAGTACAAAAAATATGATTAATTTTATGTAAAAAATATTTTCAAGCTCATTCAAAGTCATTATGATATCTAAAAAAATTATTCAAAATTTAAAAATCCCATCTTTTAATCAAAAAAAGCTTCAGGCTCAGATTTTTAATATGTTATATTTTTAAACTGTTTTTTACTACCTCAAATTTTGTCAGATTTTTTAGAGTGGTGGGTCATGCCCAAAAGTGCGAAAAATCAATTTGTTGTCCGTAAAACGACTTAAAACGGCTTAAAATCATCATTTTATAGTGTCCTGATTTTTTCTTGCACTAAAAGGACTCAAATGACTTCAAACAATTAAAACATATAAAAACTACTAGTTTCGATAAGTGGAATTTTTTTCTTAATATTTTTAGTGAACATATTTTTTAATTGTTTGAAGTCATTTGAGTCCTTTTAGTGCAAGAAAACATCCGGATACTATAAAATTATGATTTTAAACCGTTTTAAGTCGTTTCACGGACAAAAAATTGATTTTTTTTAGTTTATTATCATTTTACCTTCCAATACAACTAACTGATATGTAATTAAAGCTCATACCATATTCTAAAAAAATACTTGGATCTGTAAACATGACGATTATAATAATTACTATATACTTATATTTCCTGCAAAATTCCCCTACGTCCCGGAACACAAAAAAATGTGATGTTCTAATAGATTCAATATATACTTATTTTAATTGCAAATTGAGGATCAACTTCTTTTGCATGTCTAACCTTAGCATTTTATAGAAAATATACGTCAGCACCTTTAAAACAGGAAGATCTGTTCAGTAATCAAATTATTTTTACTTTCAAATTTGACAGATTTATCGTTGCCATAAATAAGATAAATGTGGCGATGATATGAAATATGGCGAAGTGATAGGTAGCCATTAACAGTACATTTTCGTGTATATTATAGATCAAATTTAATAAAAGGATAAACAAAATTACAAAGGTACGCATTGCTTTAAAGCGGGTTCACTCAAATTTCCTAAGGAAAAATCTACTGAAAATAGCGGCTGATGATTGGTACCATGAAAAATAGCTATTTTTTATGGACTCCTACTCAATTTTTCATCCCTTTTTTTTGTCATTGTCTTATATTGGTTATAATTTACCTATCACCCATTTTTTTATTTGTTAATCGAAGAAACCAATACAAAAATAGTGGAACTTTTATAACAATTACTTGTTTTCAATTTTTTATATTTTAATATAAAATAATATATATACGATACATGTAACTTATGCAATAGTAACTTACCCGAATGTCCACCAAATGTCACAGCACATTACATTTGACCAGGTAAAAGCAGCGGTGGCGAAATATATTATTGAAAAAGCTGAAACATTAAAATATTATTCGATATTTTCGAAATATTATTCGATAAATACACAGTGTTGTGTAATTACAATATGCCTTACATACGAGGTGTGTAACTTAAATAATGAGACTAGCAACGAAGTGCCCCATTTAGCAACACTGCGGAGATGAGCCTTGGAAGGGCGGTAGGTTAACATATAATGCACCTTCAGTACAAGTTTCCACTTGTTTGAGTCATTTGTTTGTTATTTGTGACTGTGAGTGCCATTAATTTTGACCAACCGTGTGCTATCAGGTTTTGCTTCAGACTTGGGCAACCAACAATACTTTTACAACTTCACACTCTACACAGACAGGTTTTTTCAAAAGAGATTGATGACCCACGCAGCGGAAGGTCTTCATCTTCAAGAACCGATGAACATGTATATAGAATACGGGACCTTGTGCGTTCAGATCGTCGGTTGATGACAAGAATGATCGAGGAAGAGTTAAATTGGAATCACACCACTTTTCATCAGATCCTGAGTAACGAATTGGGATGAGAAAAATCTACGCAAAAGTGGTTCCAAAAAAACTTTCGCAGGAACAAAAGGACATCAGGAGAGAAAGATGTCTTGACTGTTTGGAATCGATTGAAAATGATCCCCATTTTATGGAACGTGTCATGACTGGTGATGAAGCTTGAGTGTTTGAGTCCAACCCGGAAACCAAGCGCCAAAGCATGGAATGGCACACTTCAAACTCTCCAAGATCCAAAAAAAAAGCAAGAATGAGCAAGTTGAAGATCAAATGTATGCTGATTTGCTTTTTTTGATAGCCATGTAATTGTCCACAAAGAGTTTGGGTCTTCAGGCCAAACAGTAAATCAACACTTTTATAGAGAGGTTCTTGAAAAACTTCGAAAATTTCGACCAAACATCAAGAACAACTTGATGTTGCATCGCGACAATGTGCCTTGTCACACAGCCATTTTAGTAAATGAGTTTTTAGTCGGTAAAAATATTCCTGTGGCTTCTCAGCCTCCTTTATTCGCCTGACTTGAGTCCTTGTGACTTCTTTCTCTTCCCGAGATTGAAAAATCACCTCAAGGGACGTCATTTTGGAACCATAGAAAATCGGCAGTAACCGACCAGCTGAAAGCTATTCCAGTGTATGAGTTTCAGCACTGCTATGAGCAATGGAAGAATCGTCTCCAGAGTTGTGTGGCTTCCCAAGGAAGTTGTTTTGAAGGAGACAATATTGAATTGTAATTCTATTCGAATATTTTTTCTCTTATCTCATTACTTAATTTACACACCTTGTACATATACACCTTGTACACCTTGGACCTTATCTCATTACTGTAAGTTACACAACTTGATTTTTAGTTTTAAAAGATTGAGAGAGCCTTGAGAGACAACATATAAACTGCATATTTTATATTATAAACTGCATATTTTATGAACTCCTTGATATTTTATCTTTAACTTTAAAGATAAATATGTGTTGTGAATGTACATCATTCCACACAAAGTTACCTTGAAGAACCATGTTTTTATACTAAACCTGTTTTCAGAATTTCAATCTTTACAAATAAGCCTTTCATTGATTAAAAGTAATTTTCAGTTATATTTTCTCAGAATAAACTGAAAATAGAAACGTGTTTTTTCCATCTAAATCTAATGAATCTGTAACATTTTGATTTTCCAAAGTAAAACAGATAATAAAAAAAGAAGTATTAATTTCACTACTTCAATTTTTGTAAAAAAATTAATGTGAGTAATGATTAAATAGCTGACGATGGTGTATCCAAAAGGAATGACGTCATATGATAACTGACACTGTAAACAATGCTTTCTATAAATAACTGATATAAATAATTGAAGAAACGTCAATATATTTAACAACATAAGTCTTATTTCAAAATTATATTTATTGAAACGATAATCGTTTTAAGGAGATATTTTAAACATGCCTTCCTAGGAGAAAACTACCTGAAAATCCTCAATTTTTCGGTCGTGATCGATCATGAGTAAAAAAGAGGACGCAATATTATGTCATGGCTTGTAGTGGTCAGTTTCAACCGCAACAATTCCATTAATTTTGTTTCAACTAATTTGTACAAATACCTTTTTTCGAAATATTATTCAAAATTTAGCATTCTGTAGATAGAGAACGTATCTTTTCATTTACATTTTTTTTTTTCATTTAATATACGTATTTTAGCCCAGTTGATGCGTAGCTTCAGAAGGGTTCCGCTTGCATTAATTAGGGCAAAGTAATTTTTTTTTTCTAGGATTGTTTGATATAAGGTGGGAAGTGTGAAACTAAGTTTTCGACCTCGACAGCCGGGGGCAGAACTTTTGGCAGGCGAAGAACCACGAAATTTCCGCGCTTTTTTTTAATTTTTTGCTTATATCTCCTACACGACGCAATCCGAAATTACAAGTATACAAAATTTCCTACAAAATGCTTTGGTCAAAGGTAATTGTATGTCGTATGGTTCATACTTTACCAAAATTTGAAAATCGACGAATTTAGATGGGTTCGCCGTTCCAAACTGAACACATCAGTAGACATCACCTTCGAAGAAATAACTCTTCCTCCTGCTGTGTCCCAGAAAAATTTTTGGCTAATGAGAAAAACAAAAACAATCTAATCCAGATGTTGAAAACACACTTCGAAGCGAATTGCATAAATATGTTACAGGCAGCAGAGGATGCTGATGTTCTCATTGTGACAACAGCTTCCTCCCATATCCCAATCGTTGTGTATTTATAATCCCGTTCTGTACCTGGCGAACTTATACAGACCAGGAAAGAGTGCAAACCTAACATTCTCTAAATATAAATTTTTTCAACCCTTGCGCAAAATATGTGCCCTCTTGAAGACAACCCCTGCATTAAAGGAAGCGGCATCTACTTTTCATGAGGCAACAGCATCAACTTTGTCGATTTTCAAACTTCCGTAGAATGCGAACCAGACGACATATAATTACATTTGACTGAATGCATTTTGTAGAACGTTTTGTCTACTTCAATTTCGGAACGTATAAAATGTTCTGTAGCATGAGTTATTTAGGAGATATAAGTAAAAAACTAAAAAAAGTGCGAATATTTCTTGGTTTTTCACCTTTTGTCCACAAGTTGTTCCCCCGGCTTTCGAGGTCGAAAACTTTTTTACACTTCCCACCTTATACCAAACAGTTCTACAAAAAAAATATCATTTGTCCTAATTAATGCAAGATGGAGTGTTTTTATCAATTGGACGATTTGGTGATCTACATTTGGTCGGCAAAGGATTCCCTTCTGTTTTTTGGTGGGCAACTACTGCCAAATGTGACATCCTCGGTTGTCCAAACATTATTTTGATCACATCAAGAGATACAAAAATCAATCCTATATTTGAGCTTACTAAGTAGTGGAAACATACCTCTTAGCATGCAATCTACGTAGGTTGGAGTCAGGTACACCTGACCATAGGTCAGCACAGAATTCTGAAACAACAGTGCGACACAATAATTGACTAGTATCTTCCCGAACATCTTCTTCGTCTCATTCAAGATGAGATAGATGGCAATAGTCAACGCGAGGCCAATGCAAGACAAGATCTTCGGCCACAGAGTGTACTGGAATTTCTCGTTTATGTGTTTCTCGGGGAAGCACATGAAGAAGAAGTATCCTTCCATGTTTTTCTTCTTCGTGTGTTCGATGCAATAGGAAGTGCTGTGACTAACATCCTCGTAAATGTATGTCTCGGTAAGGTTCTGCCAATATTTCAACACTCCTCGGTCGTCCAGGTGGAAGATGTAGTTTTCCTCTTTCATCATGTATATTTTTGGACAGGTCCGGTTGTGTATGATGGCAAAGGGGGCTGCACAGGAAACGAATTATTAAAATGATATACGTACTAATTTTAAGACTAATTAAGTTTTAATAAACTCTCTAGTTTTATTCTAATAAATCTGCTATGAAACTCAAATACACTTCACTTATTGCCGATTAGCTACTAGTTTAAACATTTTTTTGTCGTTTTCCTTTTCGTTCGTTAAATATGAGATCACTGGTCGCCTGATATTTCTCGCGATCTAATCCACCAATGCAAACAGATGGCAAAAAAATCTAATCAAACTTGTGACCATGTGTAAAAATAAATATACAATTAATAATATGCATATTTTCTAAACGACGTTTTCTTATAACCACTTGACATTCAGACTATTTTAAATTTGAAAAATTGTTCATGGGAGTTTGCGAAAATATTTATTAATGAGGAGACATTCTGTTTATTATCGTGTGGATTATTAAAATAGTTGAGTAAGAGGCTTATTTTTTACCCTAGCAATACAGTTACATTTACAGGACATTTTAAGAAATATAAAACCTTGGTGGTTTGTTGCTTAACAGTGTTGCTTAACAGATTAAGAGCTATCAGTTACTTGTTTCATATAAGTTTGTTTGAAATAATAATAATTTTCGATATGTAAACCATCTCAAGATTATATTTGTAGTTCTTTCAAAGCGTTTAATGGGTCAGTCATCGTGAAATACCCTGTAGATATGTGAATATTTGGATACGCGGGAACGCAATAATGCTAATTATTATTTTGTTTGCATATTCTATGCTAAAAATAATTTTATCCGGTTGTAAATTAGTCTTAATGAACGACACAAGCAAGAATAATTCTAATTATTTTAATGAAGAAGAGTGTTAATGCATATTATTCTCAAACACTTTTTTTAATTCTGGGAGCGCTAATGCAAATAAATTCCTCAGAAAAAATTTCATGGACATTTCAAATAAAATAAAAAGCGTACAGGCCATTTATGTAATGTACCACTACCATAGGCGGATCCAGAAGGCTTTTCAGAGGGGGGGGGGGTGCATTTTAGTGATAAAGCAACAACGACCAGTGAGAGCCGTAGGGTGAAACTCTAACTCGCTTCCTCGTGGTACACCCTGGGCAACGTTGCAAAACTGCTAAAGAGTTAGAAACCTAGGCAATCCGGAACTGTCTTATCCTGGATATCCTGACACACATGCAGAAACAAACAAATTGCCTTCTTCAAGCCTCTAGGACAAAGACCGTGGGGCCAATCTTGCGGATCTGCCAATTTAATATAGAAAACATAAGCAGATCAAAAAGCGAATGTTTATCAAAACTTCTTTTAGACAATGATATCGACATCCTTTTAATAAAGAAACACACGCTCAGACGACACACAGCTCCAGACGAGAGGAAAAATTGCAGGGTACAGATTGATCGGCGCAACATACCACCCAAGCTATGGCACCGCTACATATGCGAGGGCAAATATTGATAATGTGAGGCTTATCTCTACTTCTAACAGCGAAAATATCCATAACACCACCATAAAAGTAGGCGATTTAACTATCATTAACATCTACAAACCTCCAGCCGCCTCCTGGCCAGCAAACCAGCCTCCACTCGTCAGCCATCCCGCCTCAATTGCAGGTGACTTTAACAGCCACCATACTGAATGGAAATATAGGGAAAACGACCCGAATGGGCTAAGGATTGTGGAATGGGCTGAGACACAGAACAGGTACCTAGTCTATAGCCATAAAGACATTGCCACTTTCAAATCTGGCAGATGGGGTTCGGAGACAAACCCTGACCTATGTTTTGTCTCCACCGATTCAAGGGTTAAGCCAATCCCTGTTAACCGCCGCTTTGTTAAACATTTTCCACACAGTTCTTTCTTGAGGTGAGCATACAGATCCCTGTGATCCGTACGTCCCGATTACCTCGATGGAACCTTTCCAAAGCTGACTGGTCTAGCTTTTCTAGAGATCTGGACTCTAACATACGATTCATACACCCTCAACCTCGGAACTACCAGAAATTTGCTAATACTATTATAAATCGTCCGTCAAAATTGCAGGTATTGGAATCGGACGAATCCTCATTGGATCATCGAAGCACATACTCAACATCCGCAGAAATTAAATGTGTGGGCCGGAATAGTCGCAAATAGAATAATAGGGCCTTTCTTCTTTGAAGAAACTCTCACAGGAGAAAGATATCTGAAGTTCTTGCAAAATGATCTAGTTCCAGCGCTTGCAATAATTTTCCCAAACGAGAATGATTCTGACATTCCAGATAACACACTGGTTTCAGCAAGACAGAGCAGCCCCACATTATGCGCGCTCAGTTCGTGAATATTTAGACGACATCTTTCCTCAGAGGTGGATTGGCAGACGAGGACCGATAGAATGGCCCGCAAGATCCTCTGATCTTACACCACTTGATTATTTTTTATGGGGTTATTTAAAATCAAAATTTTACTGCAGAAGACCACACAATTTAGCCGAACTACGAGATCGCATTAGATATGAAATGGGATCCATTACCTCGGAAGTCATTCAGAATGTACAAGGAGAATTTGTACACAGGCTTGCATATTGCCAGGAAGTTGATCGACGGCATTTCGAACACTTAATTTAAAATTGTATTTGCTTATTAAAGAAATTTTCGTTTATTTATTGTGAAAAATATATTTTTCATTTTGTAACATTCAATTTGTCATTTACTCAAAAATTTTGGTATATAAGGTGGCAACATTTTTATATCGTTAAATCGACACTGAAAGGGTCTCTGAAATTAAATTTAAAAAAATGGGGGTTGCCATTTGAAAAATAAGTTGATGACGTCATTACTCAAAAACAGATGACATCTGAAATTAGACGTTCCCTCAAAAATGTCTGTTTTTATTAAACAAAATCGACCTGTTCGAGGATTTTTTCCAAAATTTTTTTGTTTCACATTTACTGAATTTATTCCATACTTTAGGCGCGCACTGTATAAATTCATATTGACCAATTCATCTTCAAAGCAACTAAAAATTGGAAATAGCTACTTATATTTTTGAATTTATTTGTACTGTCTTTAGTATCAACTAGGCTTTGTAAAACTACTTTTTCATACTTAATATTGTGTTTTTTCTTTGTCCTAATTGTAATTTCAATTTAATTTAGATATATTCCAGTTTTAAATACAGATACTCATTTACTAACTATACATCCTATCATCACGGCTGATATAATATGAGAAAAATAAACAAAAATTGTTTGATATAATACTGAGCAGCTAAAGTTAAATGTTACTTGTCAGACATAATAAAGGATCATCTTGTCATTTACATACTTTTTTTGGTTAAAATGTCATGGATACGCGATATATGATTAGCAAAAAAATGCAATATTTAAATACATAATTCCAATCCAGCGAACTGGTTTTTGAATATATTGTTTAATAATGTGGTTAGCTTTTCGAGAAAAAAGTCTTATAACGAACTAATAAAAATTAGGTAAACTTATAATGAAAAAAATGTAATATTCGAAGAAAGCTCAAAATTAAAAGACATTTGCTTGAATGAAAGCCCCAAATTATTTTAGAACTACTCACAGGCACTTCGCTTAATGTCGTGGGAATTCTTCTATAAGTTCTGTATGAAATACTTGTATATTTGCTCACCGTAAAAAAAATTAATTTGCAAGAATTTTGTTTTTGCCTTTGAAAAGAGCTTTTCAACGATCTGATAAAGGTGACAAGATGGTACCAAAAATACCAAGTTTTTGAATTGAACGTTTTCTTTTTTCAGATTAAAAAAAATCAAAATCTTTCACATTATGTCAATTACACGCTACCTGAGAATAAAAGTCATGGTCATATACATGTTATTACGTTGTCGATCAATCAATATCACTGACTGAAATTTACAAATAAGGTGTATTACATCATAGGCATGAGTATGTGGGTACCTAAGTATAGCTGCTATTTCGTGCAGAAACTGTATGATTATTTATGAAAAAAATATATGTATAAAATGAAGAACTTAATGTATTTAATCCCACTTGGACATATTTTAACTAAAACGACATTGATGTTTACAATGACAAATAAAGTTTATTACCAAGGTGATTGATAATAATTATAATAGACTGCAGGAAATACCTACCTACTTATCTTTTTATACAATTAACAGTCATTGAAATGAAGTACTTTTTTATGAGTTCGACATAGTTTTTGGCATTTACTGTTACTACTTCTCTAGTATATCCAAGGAAAATATCACGTGTATCGTCAATAAATTGGTATAAGTGAATATAAAGTGTAATTGTTAATGGTAATGCTTTGGCTCTACATAGCTTTTTCATTCGTTAAATTGCTTATGATCTTCCAAAACTAACTCAATTAAGTACTTCATACTGTTAGTAATACCAAGAAAACTTCATTTTGTGGTTTGATTGAAGAGATATTTCACGAAAAACAACAGTAATATGACGACATGAGAAAAATATATAGACATCCAAAACAAAAACGCATCAATTCTGAAAAACATTGTGTTGTCAAACTTTTGACAAGTGGCTGTCACAATTGTAAAACAAATAATGGCTCTACAAATGACAGCTTTGACAATAAATAAGGTTCTAAATTTAAGATATTAATATCTTTTTGCTCACAACTTATGACTTTTTTAATGGCGTTAAAAATAGAAATTTTTTTAAGTTTGCTATGTCCCTAACAAACTTAACTTTTTTATTTTTTAGCATAACAAGATTATACGTATATAATGACTGTACTATAAAACATTATAAATTAATCTCAAAGGTAAAATTTCATTTTTATTGTCAAATTTCACCTATATTTCTTACTATGGATTTTCTTTGTCAGATGTAACATATATTTACCTACAAACACACAAGTACCTACTGTGAATACCAAGTTGAACCAGTTTTTTTACGGTATGAATGATGCCCAACTAATTGGAGAGTGATTCAACAGTTTGTTCATTGGTTGGTAAATAATAAGTATTATATCCATCCAAGTTATTTCTTCAAGATATATTAATTTTAAAATGTATTTTAGGTACTTATGGTTTCTAGCATTTCACGGTTTGTGGTAAAACTTACGTCCTATAAAACATGACTAAGCAGGAATTATACCTTTTTTTTTATTTTCAATAGGTCCATGCGCCACACTGAATTTTAGCAGATTTATTGTATTCAAGTGGGTTTTTTAATAACATAACATCATTAAAACATTATGGATTATGGTTTTACAGATGATTTACAAAAATATAAATAACCGTTAAAGTTTAAAAGAACAAAAACTCATACAACAATAGATGTAATTGACACTATCCTTTGTTTTTCTTGTGAACTTGCACGCAACCGTCAGACAAGGTGAATTATTCAGACTTTGTATACATGTCTTGCAGCCAATATACGAGGTAAATTATTAGCACTGATGAAAATTAGACAACTTAAAATTCAAGCATGTAACATATTATATCTACCTTTTCCAGATTGAAATAACTTCCCTGAAAAACTGTCAATGCGTATACCTATTAAAAAAACAGTCAGCTTTTTCTACATTACTTTTTTTTTATGTTAGCCTTTAGAAGCGAAATGAGTTATGATTGTGAAATAACTACTCAGAAAAAAAATTAAACAAACCTGTTACATTAAAATTCTATGTCAACAGATTATAACTTATTGTTTTTTATATTAATGCTCTCTTAATATTTTAGAATATTAATATAAATTATATATAGCTAGTGGCAGTGGCCCTCTAATTAATATACTGCCAAGGTTTCAAGTTTTATTTGTCAACAAAACTTACAAATCGGCTACTTTTTTTTTGTCATATATAAAAACCTGACAGTATACCGACCTTCTTTTTTATATCAACTGGAAAATTACATGTTTGAGGTCGCCCAGGAGAAAAAAAAGACGGACAATCACTGTTTGACCGACAACGCTTCGAAAATTGTATTTCCTTTATCAAACTATTGCGATGTACAACGATTCTTATATGATTCTTCCAAACATTGACATAATAGAAGCTAAGAAGGCTTACTTTCACCACAACCTCCTATAGAGGTCTATAGAGGAGGTTGTGCTTTCACTACCCCAGTCAGTGCAGGAATTCTATATACCGTGTGTGTAAAGCCGACATCGGCCAGTTATGAAAAAGGACAAACAGAAGAGAGACGACAGATAAGAAGCAACCGTACATGCATCGAAGGTAGTGTGAGGGAATAAGACGGGCCCCTCTCACAACCTGCGCTATTCGTTAGAAAGAGAGGTGTGGCATTTGTTATTTTTCACAACTGGCCGATGTTGGTTTTACACAAACTGTATAACGGTTAAATATTGTGGATGGCGACTTACATCACCAACTTCATTTGGTGTTTATGTATGCATTTTATTGTTTGTCTTGTTTGTTTTAGCTTTCTGAGCGTCACGACGCTGATGAGGCCCATTAGAACGAAACAGCTGTCCGTGATTGGTTGAAAGCGAAACTTCTAGTTGTAAGTATACTTATTATTTCTATACCAAACGAGAAAATATTAAATTTATAGGATTGCGATCGATTTTTTGTACCAAACAATGAGTTAATCTAAGTTACGTACCTTCGGGGTTCTCTATAGATGAAAACGAGGACAAATTTAATCCGTGAACGTACGTATCGTAGCATTTTGCCCGATTTATAAAGCTCTGTCCATCCGGGCAACATTTCTTCACGCACTTCTTATCCCTACAAATTTCCAAGCTGTCCTCGCACTTCCTCTTCACAAACGAACCCGTCTCGGTTTCGTCGATGCAGTAAGAACCTGAATCATTTTGGTTCCCGCCAAAACTATTGGTTTCATTCACTAAGTCGTATTCGAAATCACCTGTTCCATTTAATTCGTAATCCACGATAACCTTGCAGTCTGGCAACCCGACATTTATAAAGTTTTCATTTATAAAATCGCTGGAGGAAGCCACGCTTTTCTCGCAAGAATGGTGAATGGAGTTGTAGGTGTAATTGAGAGGGCAACATTTCGGGAAACGCCTTTCACTTACAGGCCGTTTTTCCCCGATTTTCCCGCCGTCAACGCTGAAAATGAAAAAATCCGTACTGAAAACTTCCGCACACTCCCCCGAGGAATTCCCGCCGAGGAAATTCTCGTTTTCCGAGAGGATTTCCCTCCGTCTCGTCGTGTCTTCGACGCATCCGTAAGTTGAGTCGATTTCCGCGAGAACCTCTCCGAAATTACAGCATTTCTTATAATTCTCGTGAGAACATACCGAATGAATTGTTAACAAGGTTATGGTAAACAAATACATATTCAAGGTTCCGCTGGTATTGTCTCTACAGCACCATTATAAAATCTTATGTCGCGCACCGCGCTCTTCTGACGATGATGCTGCCTTCGGCATTCGAAATGTGACTAAACGGGATTAAGATTAGCGATACAGCTCGCGTAAACGTGGTAGGGGGAGGTTTTTCCGAATGAAACGCTCCGAAGGTTCGTTAATTAGGAGTATCATCGTCAATTGCGCGCGTCTCTCTCTTCTGAGGTAAATAAAACAAACACGGAACGGGTTTTGCTTCGTTCGGCGTCTTACGCGATGCGTTTCGATGCATAGTATCGAAAATAAGATCGAAAGTGATGGCAGTGAAAGTGTTCTACATCTCGATTGGTTAAGGTGTTTCAGTAGGCATGCTGTTGAATCGATGCAGTACAGCTCGTACCGTTCATTAAATATGTTGCTGATAAATTAACAAAATGCAGTACAAAAAACTGGAAGTTTTCCACGAAACACCGAAATATTAAGCAAACTAAAAGATCACTTTTAACTAGATTTAAAGTTTATTAAATCTAGTTAAAATTCCATTTTAGTTAAAAGTCCACTCGGTCCGAATGAGGTGATCTACAGCCATATAAGTTCGTTAAGGAAACGGTAGGAAGAACGGGGTGATCGAGTTGCGTTAACATTTTTTTGTTAGACAAATTTTCGATCTAATGCGAGCTTTTTACTGAAAACTATGAATGCCTCCGCATTGATACCGTGCAGGCAAGTCCATTCGGTCCGAATGAGGTGATCTACAGCCATAAGTTCGTTAAGGAGTTGCGTTAAAAATTTTAATAGACAAATTTTCGACCTTATGCGAGATTTTTACTGAAAACTATAGACTGTTTTACACATACCAGTTTATTGCACAATAAATTGTAGAATTTATTTTTCAATAAATTGTCCAATTTTAGTAACTGTTTACACTTTGCAATATTTGTAACAATGTATATTGGCCAATTTCAACACCGCCAACTCTCAATGACTAAAAACTAAGAGTTATCATAGGTTTGTCCCTAAGAGAGATCGCTTATCTCATTATGAGGTTGATACAATGAAGTAAATGTAAAAAGTTACTAAATATTCCTAAAATTGGCCAAGAAATTAGAGTAAGTTCTACGTAAATTCTACAATTTATTGTGGACAATAAATTTGGCGCAATTTCTGTCTTACACGTATTGAAATAAGGTAACTTGTACAATTTGTTGTGAGAAAAATTGGCGTGTGTAAAAGTCATATGAATGCCTACGCAATGATACCGTGCAGGCAAGTCCATTTCCGAATGAAATGATCTGGAATTCGTTAAGGAAACGGTAGCACGAACTGGACTCATTTAAAATATGATATAATGGAAAAATCTTGTGTTGCCCAACATGCTTTTGACAACAACCATAGGATAGACATAAATAATTTAAAATTAATTAGAAATGTAACAAACAGTAGACAGTTGGGTGCTTTTAAAAGTTTAGAAGTCATTAAATGTAAAAGTAGTATGAATAAGGACAATGGTCCTATACCTACCAGTCCACTGTTTGCCCTTTGCACTTTGTATAAACAAAGGCAGATGGTACGGTTCAGTGCACCGTGGCGAGTAGTGAAAGGTTAGAATTTAGTTTTAATCTTCCTCTGAAGATGCCAACTTAGTTGGCGAAACGCGCGTCGAGAAAAGTATATTAGCTCGATGTTTCGTGGAAAACGTCCAGTTTTTTGTCCCTACGCCGAAGGTTCCAGCCTACCCACTCCAAGAAAACGCAGTGCAGTAAAATACCCTTTGATATTGAAGACAGCAAAAAATATATTATCTACAATTATGATTTTTCTGTTTTACAAAATTAAAGCTCACACTAAATAAAGTGTAATCTTTCAAAACACAAGTCTAATTTCAAATTATAATTCGAATTCCAAAAAGGGGTCAATTTTAATTAAAAGTTAGGCTTCAATATCTAGCAATATTTATTACCATAAAAATAATGCAATAACAAAACTGTTTAATACGTTTTATAACATTGTATTAAAAACTACGTTTTGGATTTGGTGTAAGCTATCAAGAACATTTCCATAGCAGTCTTATTAACCAGAATCGTCCAGTTCTCTGAAAAACAAATAAAAACATTATTAAATTTACTATTAACATCATTTAGCATATTATTTACTTCACCATTTTGATAAAATAAATATATATAGGCATGTCTGGTATATAAAAACTTTGATTGTTCTGAAAATAACTGTTTTTCAGCGCCAGATAACAGATTGCAGCTCAATAAAGACACAGTCCACTATTACAGCGAATGTAAAGTGTCAATAATAATGTCAAAAATAATTAATATGTATAAATAAAAGTAAATTTTTTTCTCAAAATTTTTTTTGCGTATTTTTAGGGTACAAAAATGAATAGAAAACTTCTCTAATGGTATTTCTCACTTAATAAGTTTTTGAATTTGTTGGTTTAAAAATACGCCTTTACTCTAAAAATGCGCATTAAATTGAAAAAAATGCAAGAAACCTTTTTTACTCAAAATTTTGTGTAGAATACCTTGGTATTTTTAAAATTTTGAAATTCATCATGTTTTTTGTTATAGGGCCCCATGGGGCCCCATTAAAAACGAATTTTCTAAATCGGACACCAGATTCGTAATCAGTGACCCTAAAAACCTCATAATATCGTTTTCATATATTTTCTCTTTTTTTACGTATGAAGATATAACGTAAAAATGGTAAATTTTCACCTTTCGAGCCTTCTAGCGGTCATACCATTGCTCATCCCATCCTGGGACAAAAGCCATCCGAAAGTAAAGTTGTCAAACTTTTTTTTAAACAAAAAAATTTTTTGTTTAAGAAGTCATACTTTTCCAAATTTCGATTTTAAAGTTTTAACCTTCTGGAAAGGGGTGAAAACTACCCCTAATGAATTAAAAAGTATTTTTATCGCAATCTACGGGAAAAATGCGATGTTTTTGTCTTGAGCCCTAAAATTTTAGGTATCAACTTTTCTTATCACATACTACTTATATACAAAGTTTCTTCTCTGAAACTTTCATCAATCAATCAATTTTTAGTAACGAAGTTGGCGTGGAATGTCCCATATGCAAACGTCAACATCCCAAATGTTTACCTATTATAAAGTGACCAGATTTTGATCTTGCCAAAGACGGATATGTTCAGCTGGTTCATATTGACGAAGCTAGAATGAATTTTTCCAAATAGCGCCGCAGACGAAAATTTTTAAAACTTTCAAGGTCACCTTTTCTGATTAAATTAATAAAATCAAAATATAGACTTTCACAAGCATACCTTTTGGAATTTGATGCAAGAAGACGTGATTACGGACATTTTAATAAAAAAATTCAATGAAGGACAGTTTGACGGACTGCTCTTGAAGACGGACAAGCTTTCTGAATGACGGACTGTCCGTCATAATGACGGACGTCTGGTCACTTTAACCTATTATTGTCTCTTTCCAACAAAACACACACATTACAATAATGAACCTAAATTAAATTTATTCAGGCACCTACCAATTCACATACCGATTTAGCTCTTTTGAAATTCATACCAATAATAAAAAATTAAGGAACAATTTTATTTCTTGTCTCCACCAACTCGCGCACAGTCACTGTAAGGAACATTATTCAATTTGAGAGTGTCCGGTTTGATAGCAACCCTATACTTTCCGGGTGCTACCTCTCTAGCTTGAATGACTGTTGTCCTAAGTTCGTGTTCAACAGCATTAGCATAATTCACCAGTTCCTCTATAGCTTTCGTGTCAGCAACGTGCTTCTGCTTCTTAAACTCTTCATTTATTTTCTTCCTGGCCTCACTCAAGGCATAGCCGTCTCCTTCAAAAACCGACTTTCTAGTCTTATGCAAGTGTTTAAAGCTCTGCAGAACTTTGTGCCTTAGATTTAACGACATGACTTGTATAATGCGATTATTTGCGAATAAATACTTGTTATATAACACCCTCACGTGTGAGATATTGACAATCTTACATACATAACCTACAAGCAAACGTTAGGTTATAAAATGGATCAAATTTTTAGTGACTCGTGTTAGTTTTATTTACCTTCATTTTTTCCACCGTTTATTTTACTACTATACAGACAGGTTACTAAGATAGTTAATGATACGCTATTTGAGTCTGTTTGGGCACATAATGAACAAAACAACGCCCGAAAGGTCACGCTGTTCTATTATTGACTTCATCCCCTTTGTCGTATAGTGACATCTGGTTTCAAATACGGCAAGTTGAATGGAAGACAGGATTCTAGTTTTTATCATGCAACTATCCAACCACATGCTGCTTGCATCATTTGTTGCGTTCTGTTATTAAACAGTAGTGAGTTTGTACGGTGTTTGATGTTTGTATGGTAGCCTATCATAAAATAAGTACCTATATGAAGACAATAATAACACAGTCCGACAAAATTATGCCGACCCTCTAAACCAGAAACCAGAATATATTTTTCCGAGGGTTTTGGATGCACTGAATCCAAGGTCAAAATCTCTCAATTGGCTCTGGTTTTCGAGATATCCTAACCTAAAAGTGCAAAAAAGCGATTTTGGCCTATATTTGAGGTTATGTAGCATCGAAATTTTTTTCTCAAAAAAACTGTGAACATCTTAAAAAGCCTTGATCGTTTAAATGCCGTTGAGTGTGCTCAAATATCTTCTTTTTTTTTTTTGTTTAGATATCGCATTTTGAAATTTTTTATGTTTTCTTCTATAAAATAAATATTGTGAATTTCTCTATATTTGAAAACCTATTAAAGACCGCGTGTGCATCAAACAGTTGATTGGTTTTTTTGATTAGGAAACACTGAAAATGTTTGAAATTCAATAGCAGGTCAATGTTTTTTTATGTAAAAAGACGTGCTCAGAGTCCAAGGTCAGATTTCCAAAATTTTCCTCGAAAATATTTCGAGCAAGTCTTTTTACATAAGAAAACATTGGCCTGTTATCGAATTTCAAACATTTTCAGTGTTTTCTAATCAAAAAAACCAATCAACTGTTTGATGTACACGCGATCCTTAATAGGTTTTCAATTATAGAGAAATTCACAAACTTAATAATTTCAAAATGCGATATCGCAGCGAAAAAAAATATTTGAGTAAACTCGACGTCATTTAAAAGAGCAGGACATGTACTTCAAGATGTTATTCATAGTTTTTGAAGAACAAAAAATTGCTATTTTACAGAACCTCAAATATAGACCAAAATCGCTTTTTTGCACTTTTAGGTTAGGATATCTCGAAAACCAGAGCCAATTGAGAGATATCGACCTCGGATTCGGATTCAGCGCATCAAAACCCTTTGGAAAGGTATATTCTGGTTTCTGGGTTAAAATCTTGTCGACCTGTGTAATTATACCGGCAGGGAGATATGGAATTTTTAAAGAGCGTGTCATGTAAGGTGGGGTGAACCTTATGTTTTCCGCATAGATAGTATCTCCTCGTTGGCAAATGCCATTACAGTTACCATGGAGCCATGGACTCAAATAAAATTTGAATTTTGTTGAAAAATAAAAGTGTGACAATCTTTTAAAAAAATTCCATGCCTCCCTGCCGGACCCTGTAATAATCAAATTGTCCTTTTGGAAAGAAAAGCTTAGAATCTCTAGTCACTGCTTCGCTCCGAAATTCTCGTATTTTTAGAGATTCCAGTTCTTGAAAGTTGTGGTGATTTTTACTCTTCATTGTAATGGAGGAGAGTGCTGCCTTTAAGGAGAAAACAGTTTAGAGGGAAAACAAATTTTACGACAAACAAATAATTAATATTTGTATATTGACAGAACGCGCGATAACTTAAAAATTACTGTTACATGCAGTAAATGGCAGGTACATATATAAGTAAATAAGAAGACAATGGTTTCAAGGTCGTGTACAGGCTTGAAAAAATTTAAACTTCTCACGTTGGCCATTCTCGTTAACCTAAATCAATATATTTGATTTGTGAGGACTGTTTTTCTGCATCTTTTGCACCTTGGATTTTTTTTGCATCGTGGTTGCCTATCTCTCAGGCGCGTTACTATTTCACCGTTTGGCCCGTCGTATTACTTTAGACCCTGACTGTACAAATGTACAGTCTGGGTGTACAAACGTGGATTTTTGAATACTTTCTTTGATGACTGTATGTATCTCACTCATCACACTCTATAAACTAATATAATATACATCTAAAATATATCACAATAATAATCAGACATTTTCATACTTAATCAGCTATGGCAATATTAAAATATATATGTATAAATCTAAGGCTTGTCTACACAAATCTAAATAAAATAACATAATTACAGAAGTAACGCTTGTAAGTAGTAGTGGAGATAAGGTGCTAGTCTTCATCAAATAATCCGATTAGGTATATCCATTTCCAGTACTCTTCAGTTTTGTACTGGTCGTAACACTCATTCGAGTAGTAGACGTAACAGATTGCCTGTTAAGTAGATGGCCTTTTTGATAACCTCATTCGTCTCAAGAAGTCGTAGTAGATCTTCTTCTTGCAAATGAATATTATAAAAATGAACACACCTGAAAAATTAGCAAATCAATAACATACGTAAGTACCTACTGTAATTTGAAGATTTAGATAGCTCAAACAAATATAATTAAAAATGTTGCTCTAATCATATTAGATAGCGTTTTTATGGCCAGAAAAAGGCATAACCAATAATTTTCTATAAATTTAAATTTTATTAGAAATTTTAATTTTTTTAAATTTAATATTTAAAAAAATATATTTATTAACTTTTCCTTAAAATCCATTTTTTACCTTTTCTAATACTTAAAATATAAAATGGTATTTCAAATTTTATAAAGCCCTACACAACCGTCTTTTCCCTTTTCTCCTCTTTTGTAAAGAATTAAATTATCAACTCCCCTCACCACTTTATAGTGAATACATCGTGACCTGTATTTGAAATTTAGATTCAACAAAAAATTAAATTTTATTTCTTTATATCGAAATTAGACATAACATCGAATATAAACGTTACCCCCATTATGACCGACAACTTCAATATTAAGGACAACCTGCAAAAAAAAGATAAATCATAGGTAATGCTGATCTATTATTTAGAATTTTGTTTTAAATATCTGTGTTTTTTTTAAGATGAAAGTATTGATTCGAGTGACTTGTAATGGTCTTCATTTTTTTCAAAAAATAACGGTATGTGACCACAAAATTGCTCCCAAAAGTTTTCATTACATCGGGTTTCTTTTAAATTATTTAGTTGGTCATACATAAATTCATATTCAATATATTTGCAAATGCATTTTTTTTTTCAATGGATTATGCAAAAACTGAATGTGGAAGTAACGATTACAGTTTTTTATTCACTATTGTAAAGCGCTTTTCTCGAATAACATGTATTAAAATAGAATAACTCGAGGTCTACAGTAGTTATGGTTTTGAGTAAAAACACGTTGATTTACTTTTCTACGGGAAATTATTCCAATCCTCTTCCCCCTCCACCCCCTTAGAAATTTAACTCTCTCCCCTACTTGTGATTTATCACTCTAAAGGAACACAATAGATTACACTGTTTCACTCATGACCAATTGTTTGTTATGATATTAAATGATTTCATGCAGAAAATAATATGTTTCATCATTTGGATCCGCTATGCGTTAATCTTAATAGGAAGATCTTATCTTCTTCTAATCTCGTTAGAAAAGTCGTAAAATATAGTTGAGTAACAGTGATGAAGTATGTGACCTCATGAAACTATTCCTGTGAAATGGTTGGATCAAAAACTTCATGGGAAATATGATGGAGCAAATTGTTCTTAGAAGTTAACCAGCTAACTCTCTGGATTTCGTGTTGCTTGATTTTTTTCAGCAGGCTTTTTTAAAAACCCAAATTGCCTATGCAAAAACCGCAGTGCTTTTAAACTTTCCCACCATGAACTACATCACTGTTTTTTTTCTTTCTCAAAATAGCATCTTCTTGAGATTACACTTTTTGATTGAGGTATTTTGGGTGGGTCCTTTACGAACTGAAAACACTCACAGGACTTATATTTAAACATAAACCTTACCTGCTTTTAGTTTGAAGGACGTCTGATGCAGACAGAGTCTTTTTATGTTTGATGTCAATACTTCTAGAGAAAGACGAGAGATATAAGGGATCTTTCAGAATTGAATTTTTATCAACAGTGGAACAAGATAGACGGCTTTGAAAGAAACTCATCAGCATGAATATGTACTGCGGTTTTGATGATTCTTAAAGCGTGTTAAGAATAGAAATATGGACATAAATCATAGACATGACTGTATATATTTAACCCACATTACATTCAGATCAATTCTATGGTATAAAAATTGTTTTGGATATTATAAGATTTGTCTTCCTTCTAATTTTTTATCATAGAAACATCTAGTATATTCTAAAAGTGAAATTATTAAAGAATAAGAGGAATACTTTCTTTTCCTTAGTGAATAAAAAACTATAAGGGTATAATTGTATCAACATTACTGTTACACTTGGTAGAAAACTATGCTCAAATTTTAAATAACTGAAATAAAATATTAGTGTCCCAAGAATAGACATTTAAAAATCTACTTTAATCTTACGAGGTGTGTAAATTAAGTAACGAGACTGGCAAACATCAAGAACAACTGGATGTTGCATCTCGACAATGCGCCTTGTCACACAGCCATTTCAGTAAACTATGGGGAATGGAAGAACCGTAACCAGCGCTGTGTAGCTTCCCAAGGAAATTATTTTGAAGGAGACAATACTGAATTGTAATTCTATTCGAATAAAATAATTTATAAAATCATCATTACTTAATTTACACACCTCGTGTATTTATCCTTACCCTATAGAATCTATAGTACATCTCTGTTTTTATTTGTTTTAAACTTTAAACCAACATCGAGCGTTCTTAACTGGACAAAAACTACTCACCTCTCTTTGTCTCTCTTGAAGTTGCTGTTTCTCTCATGCTTAGTTGTATCGTTAATCTTATTTATCTCATTCTTGATTTTCAAACAGTAAACGATGGTTTTGAAGAATAGCACAGTGTTGACTAGCTGTATAACTAGATGTGGGAGGCGGAGGAACAGGATTGCGGCATAGTTTCCAGAACCTAAAATCGACGAAATGAACGTAAATAGTACGTAAACGATCAAATTTGAAAGAAATATACAAGCTTGCTTCTTCCCAGAAGGCTAAAATAAAATAAAAATGTTAACCGCTTCCTGAAATATTTTGAGTTATACATCCTTATTTTTAATAATGATATCAAGGTCAGCGAATTCGCGAGATACAGGAAAAACGTACATATTTTTATTGTAAACTCACTCGTAAATTGACTCTCAACGATTGTAATAACATTATTAGTAGTACTATTTTGTAAACTGAGAAATGTCTAAAGGTTTTGTTTTGATACAGATATTCATTACTGAACCCGTATACTCTGACGCAGCTGTGAAATTATACTTTAATCATAGTTACATATGTATATCTCAAAGCAACTGGATCCTTCTTATACGCTGGTTTTCTGGAATCAACCAATCTTAATCTCTAAACAACGGCCACCATTTTTTTTGCATTGTCAGACGCTGATTCGATATTTGGAGGGTTCAGAAGCCAATCAGTGTAAGCCAGTAAACGACAGAAACGACATAAATTGATAAATTTAGCCTTTTCAAGGTGTAATTAAAAAAATATCGTTCTTATAAGAATTATGAAGATTATTTTTATCAAAAGGTAATACAAAAATAAACTTATTACATAAACAACAGTTAGTAGAATAGTTACACCATAATAAATCGTTGTCATAAAAGCTAGGACTTACACTGATTGGCTTCTGAGCCCTCCATTTATGTAACAGAAAACTACGCGCTTTTATTTAAAAGAACGTGACTTTTGTGGGCATTGAATTTAAAACCATCATACTCGATAGAAGTGTTAATTTTCGTTTATTCGAATGACGTACCTAACACCGCCATCTTTAACCGAAATGTGAAAAATTTGAGTTTCCGGCATAGCAAATTTTATGTAGAATCCAATTATGTAAGAATTATACAGGGTGTTCCATCTGAAAAGTCGAAGTTCACCGGAAAGTGTTATTCACACGTCCAATATGCCACTTGCGTGGTATCTTCTAACTCAGTGACACCCGGTGTGATAAGAGATCAAAATACGAGGTGTCTAAATTAAGTAATGAGACTGATTTTTTTAAATTTTTTCTTATTTAAATAGAATTACAATTTAGTATTGTGTCCTTCAAAAAATATCTATAACTTCGTTGGGCAGCCACACAGTGCTGGAACTCATATACTGGAATAGCCTTCAGCTGGTCGGTTACAGCCGTTTGAATGTTTTCTGAAATTTCCCAAAATGACGTCCCTTGAAGTGATTTTTCAATCTCGGGAAGAGAAAAAAGTCACAAGTCAGGCGAATAAGGAGGCTGGGCAGTTGTTCTTTATGTTTAGTCTCACACGCATGACCCTTTTTCAAAGTTTTTCAAGACCGTCTCTGTAAAAGTGTTGATTTATTATTTGGCCTGGAGGCACAAACTCTTTATGGACAATACGCTGGCTATCAAAAAACAAATCAGCATGCATTTGATCTTCGACTTGCTCATTCTTGTTTTTTGGGTCTCGGAGAGCTTGAAGTGTGCCATTCCATGCTTTGGCGCTTGGTTTCCGGGTCGTACTCAAACACCCAAGTCTCATCACCAATAAATGGGGATCATTTTCAATCGATTCCAAAAAGTCAAGACACCTTTCTCTCCTGGTGTCCGTTTGTTCCTGCGAAAGGTTCATTCATCTTCGATCGATTCTTTTCCTTCTGTCAAAAGTATCCGTTGCGCTGTGTCCAAGTCTGAAGCAAAACCTGATAGCACACCGTCGCTCAAAATTAATGTCACTCGCTTTTAAAACGCACTAAAAAACCGGTTTACGAAAATAGTCACTAAGACAAACAAATGACTAACAAGTTCAAACTTGTACTGTGCATTACGTGTTAACCTACCGCCGTTCGCGTTTCCGCAGTGTTGCTAGATCGGGCGCTACGTTGCCAGTCTCATTACTTAATAAGTTAATTTACACATCTGGTATGCTATAAAATCAAATTTGAAAAACGGGCTTTATCGAAGATTCAAGGAGTCGTTGAAATTGTCCTTTTTATCAATCATTTCAATTGTCGAATACTTATTATGATTAATGGCAAATGTTGAAATTCATAAAAAAATTTCGACGATTCGTACCATAATACGATTTTTTTTCTTAGGGTATTTTGGGCCGTAGAAACCGAATCTGAGTCTCAAATGACCATAGGTTGACAATAACCTTACTAGCGCGCCCCTCCACGGTTTACGAATCACCACATTAGAAACCTCTAAAATTTTCAGTGTTTCTCTACTACATTATGCATGTATTATACATATAAACCTTCCTCTTGAATCACTCTATCTATTAAAAAAAAACGCATCAAAGTTTTGAAGATCTAAATATACATAGAGACAGACGACTTTGTTTTACATTGTTATGAAAAAAACTTCGAAATATCGTCTCAATTCCAAGATATATTTTTTTAGCGATTTTTTGTATAAAAAAAATGATTTAAAAAAATAGTATTTCCATGTAGAGTAAATAATAAAATTATTTCCAAGTAGACATCATACGCATGTATATTACACTTGCTTCAAACTTCTACTTCGTCAAAAAAGTTAATTTATGTAACACATTGTGTCAGTTATTATTTATGCGTACCACATGTTTAAAAGCTCTGGATTTATGTATGTATTACATTGAATTGCTAATACATTATGTACGTGTTGGCTTAATGAATATACCACTCAACGTCGAAGTACACTTACGATTTTCTATAAAGCACACCGCTGTACCCACGAACGGGTGAATGGAGTAAGGGAGGACAGGATTGCTACTGAAGATGAATATTATCAACGTCAAAGCCGTTGGCATACCCCAACCATATAGCATATACCACAACAATCTTCTCAAGTCCTTCTTTCTTTGATGGACACCGACGGTCTGCTTTGTGGTCCTATAGAGAAGAGAATAAATTAAACTTTGGATATTTCTAACTGACGACGTTTGTCTTTATTAGCCTTTCTGCTTTATGTAAAAGAAAATCGTTTTATTCTGTCAGTAGTAGGTTATAGGTTACCCATACTGAAAACTTGTAATGTGTAAAACAGGGAATGTTATACTCTAAAAAAAGTTAAGCAACCACCTTTTTATTCTGACAACATTTGTACTACATTGCTGGTGTTTTTGCTTCTGATAAGATCACAGCTGGTAAAATTCCATATGGGTCAAAATTTCAAGATTTCAAGTTTTAGATAACTTGTGATATACTGATGGACTTTCTTTTTGTTTTATTAAATTGGTATGGTAAAAAACCGAAATAAATTAGTACGTAATACCTACCACTATCAAGAAAAAACTGTCTTGCTTTTACATAAGCAGAAAATATTTCTTAATTAAACGATTTTAAGCGATGAAGTCATTCCATGCAAGCCTTTGTGTCTATGTATGCCTGTGTCTGTATATGTTGAAAAAAGGGTGTAATACAATGTTATAATAAGGTGTTTTGTTAAGGATTATCCTAGCAATATGTGCCCCTATACTGAAGTGGCATTCAACTTGTTCTGTATTTCACTTTATAATAATTTCATTTTCATGTAACAAAATAACTGAGTATCCCATAAAATTTCTAAAATTGAAAGTTTCTGAGAGATGCAAAATTGCCAACAAAAATTTATTGAACATAAGGGATGAATTACCTAGTAGAATTGACATAAAATGTTGGTCAAATACATAATAAGTTTTGCAATTGTATCGGTCTTAATAATTTTTACAATTTATTACCACTTTTCACATTTCGCTCTCGTGAAAATGTCTATTTCTAATTAGGATGGATTGTGGTTTAATTCTCATAGTGGAAGATAAAAAAAGTAAATTCGCGTGTAGTATTCCGTATCACATCAGTTAATTGAATCATCCTCTTCACTCATCGAGAGTGTACTATTCATATATGGATTTCTGGTTCATTAACTATGAACTTTCAGAGATTAATTAATATCCTCGATAAAAATTAAAACCTGTCGTTTATAATTGTTCTCCCACTGACAAAAAAATACCACGTTTGGGCACACCTTGGAATCGACTTTTTCAATGTTTGTTTTTATTTTATTTTAAGCAAAAAGTATAAGGAAAATTTCAGAATTTCCTTTAAGAAAACTTAAGAACAAGAATTTCCTAACCTATGACAATTAAAATTTGAATTATTTACTGAACTGTAATAAGTGATGCAATCCTTGCAGTTTTTCAGTGAAAACATTTCTACCATCTGCAATTAGTTGGACTTTTAGAACACACCTTTCAAATGGTTTAACATAAATATGGGACACCTTGTATATCTAGCGAATTTAATTATGTAATTGTGTCAAGCTACAGTTTAAGGTTAACTTGGTAAGAAAATTTGAACGGAGTACATAACTGATACAGTTTAAACACCTGCTTACCTTATGACGCTGTTGGGTCTGTGTTAACTGTGGTTCAGTTTGATCTGTGCAAATTTTAATCATTCATCTTTTCTATACAAGCAATTCAACGGTGTAAGCCACATTTCACTAAACATGCACATTCTATAGCTACTAAAACTGCAAGCAATCCTTTTGAATCAGTTTTCAGATATGTAAATATTGTTCTAAGACCTAATACATGCATATTACGATAATATTAATTACCACGTTTTAGAAACTCAAAAGAATCACCTAGTAATCTAAAAATTATATTATCCATTCAAATTCTAAATCCATATCTGTATTTCAGTTATAATAGAATAGTTTACAGTCTAAAGTTTTATGTTTTTTTTTTCTATGTTTTGTCTCTATGTTACGAAGTTCAAAATATGTATGTTTGGTTTTAAAACAAACTGTAGAAGACATTGGCTTTTGAAACTTAATAGTCCTCCACAGTGTGTTTGAAACAAGCAAGTCTTTTTTGGAAAATCAATTCAACAGATACTCTAATGGCTCAACCATTTATCTAAGTTTTAAAGGTTTTAAAAGTTTATATTAAATACAAATTAATTCTACACAGTTTGTACTGCTGTTTGTTCTTGAATATTAAACTGAGGAAATGAATTATAAAATATAAGTGTAAAAAATCCTAATAATAAGGGGTTTATAGAGATTATACATAGATACCTGTTAATAAATATAATTAATGAAGAAGTAGGTTAACCACACTGAGCGTTTATGATTTACCAATGGATCATTGTGAATAATTCTGTATCCATAGGGGAAATTAAAAAAGGCTAATCGAACTTAGCCAATTAGCGACTGTTATACAAAAAATACGTGAAGTACGAACCCTCTGGAGCTCCTTTATTTACATATGTACAGACGTGTGTATGTACATGCTAGATAATATGATGTTCTAGATTATATTGAACTGCTATAGTGTGAATTTTTTGAGGCGGTATGATAATGTTATAACTAAAAACTGCCACTCGAAATGTTTTAGTCTACTATTATTACTATGAATACTATGATCACATACATATTATGAATATGGTCACCGTTTCTACATAATTATTATTTTGCAACTCACCTCCTTATTTCATAATGTCTTCTCAGCGAGGAAAACAAAATTAGATGGTTAAAAGTGCGGAACACATACACACAAGATTATTCTTTTAAAAGTTACTTTTAAGCTTTCAGTATTTTTTTTATTTGATATATGTAGTCTCCAAATTATCAACAGACAAATAATAAAATTGTCAAAATAGTATATAGCTACAATAATAGAGTAAAACCTGTTTAAATTAACACACAATATTTAATTCAAACTTACTAAAATCAAAATCGTTCTAAATAAAAATATCAAATGAAAAGAAATAATATTATACTTATACAACGAAAGCTATGTATATAAAAATATAACAAATATAATTATTTACTGTTATAATTTTGAAAATAAAGTCTACTGAATATGCAAGGTGTGTAAATTAAGTAATGAGACTGGCAACGTAGCGCCTACGCGTATCTATCAACACTGCGGAGACGGAACTTGGAAGGGCAGTTGGTTAACACTTAATGCACCTTCAGTACCGGTTTGAACTTGTTAGAGTCATTTGTTTGGTCTCTATGGCTGTTTTCGTAAACCATTCTAGTGCGTTTTAAAACTGTGACTGACATTAATTATGAGCAATGGTGTGCTATCAGGTTTTGCTTCAGACTTGGACTCAGGGCAACAGATACTTTCGGCAAAACTTCAACACGCCTACGGAAACAATGTTTTTTCAAGAGCCCGGGTGTTTCGGTGGTTTAAGGCATTCTCAGAAGGAAGAGAATCGATTGAAAATTATTCCCATTTTATGGAACGTGTCATTACTGGTAATGAGACTTGGGTGTTTGAGTACGACCCGGAAACCAAGCGCCAAAGCATGGAATGGCACACTTCAAGCTCTCCAAGACCCAAAAAAGCAATAATGACAAGTCGAAGATCAAATGCATACTGATTTGCTTTTTTGATAGCCAGGAATTGTCCACAAAGAGTTTGTGCATCCAGGCCAAACAGTAAATCAACACTTTTACGCAGAGGTTCTTGAAAAACTTCGAAAGAGGTTCATGCTTGCGAAACCAAACAACTGGATATTGCATCACGACAATGCGCCTTGTCACATAGCCGTTTCAGTAAATGCGTTTTTAGCCAGTAAAAACATTCCTGTGGCTCCTCAACCTCCTTATTCGCCTGACTTGAGTCCTTGTGACTTTTTTTCTTTCGGAGATTGAAAAATAACCTCAAAGGATGTCATTTTGGGACCATAGAAAACATTCAAATGGCTGTAACCGACCAGCTGAAGGCTATTCCAACATATGAGTTCCAGCACTGCTGTGAGGAATAGAAGAATCGTCTCCAGCGCTGTGTGGCTTCCCAAGTAAATTATTTTTAAGGAGACAATGCTGAATTGTAATTCAATTAAAAAAAAATAAACAGTCTCATTACTTAATTTACACACCTTATATGTTGCTATGAAATATATATGTTGTTAGAGTCACCAGGATAATGTCACAATAAAATATGGAATTCATTAATTCAAGTCAAAAATATTCAGTTCATTATGTTGTTATTTTCATTGTAAAATGAACATGAAACGGGATACTGTCTTATCTGAAATGACCTTATCTACCTTTTAGTATTTGTGATGTTGTTCATATTTTCCTTCCTGCGACATCTGATCATACAAATCTTACAAATCTAAATAACGATGTCAATTTAAAGGTGTAGTTTGTAGGTCGATGTAAAGGTTATGATAATAAAAATGACATTAATTTCTTCCTCAAACTTCTCATAACTGTATTAAAAAAAATGTCGCCTTACTGCCAATGGCGTTACTGCCATTGACATATTCGTTTAAAGATTGAGTTGTAGGTATATTATACATACCTACATTCTAAAATTAAACATTTACCTACTTTGACACCCCAACCCACGTTATTCTTCAAATAACACAGATAAGATAGCAAGTGCTATACCACTTATAGAAAAGGAACAAAATATTTACCTACTTAAAATATACCTACTAATTACAAACGTTAGTTTTGCGCACAGTAAATAATTACATTTGCGTTATAAAAAAAATTAAACATTAAAACCAGTATCTAATTATAGACATCACTAAACAAAATTTTGTGGCCTGTTATATTCAGATCTTTAGATACAAATTATAAATCCAGTAAAAAAATTGCACATCATATACATATGTACTGAAACTATCTATTTTCAGTTTGAGTAAAGTAGACGAAGAAAAATAGATTTTCTTCTTTTTGTTTGAGGTTTTTCACATTTAAATGTTTTTATAAAGTGATTTTTTTTTTAATATAAATACTACACCTCATACTATTTTTCAAACAGTGCTTTTTGTAACAAACAGTTTGATATCACTCATGCCAATGCCTACTTAGGAAAAACCCAATAAAATATCTAAAAATTTTGATACAAATTAGGGCTTGATTTTGATGCATCAACGTTAGGTGGCTTTGAAATCAAAAACATAACTGACTCGAACAGCATAAAACCATTTTGGGAAAAAAATATAAACTAATTAGGAGTGCCAAATTGAATAAAATGGAGCTACTAAAATTCCAATTTTCAAAAAGCTATGAGTAATATTGGATTGATCAGATAAACATAACATTTCCCAATGCAAAACTACCTTTATATACAATTTATGTGCTAGATAAAGTAATCTATGACTATTGACTAAAAAAATCCTTCTGTTACTACTGACAACGCCCACTTAACTCTCAGTAGCGTCAAACTTATTTCCAGTACATTGACATTCTAAGAATTGCGATGTGGCATTTTACACGACCGCAATTACTTTATAAAACCCACGACAATCCGCAAAACAAACATTTACTTTTAGTAAAGGAAACAATAGACTCCCGTTATATTTTTCTTTTAGCTGAATTGCGTTTATTTTCCATTTACTTTAGCGCAGTTAGTAAGAGATAAATATAGATATGGAAAGTGATGAATTATTGTTTGAAGTAAACTATTGTAACAAGGTATTTTTATCGAATCGCAAAGAGGGATAAGATAGAACTTGAATGGTTCCATTTCATCTTTGCACAGATGCCGAAATTATTAAAAGTTTAAGTACAATCGACAATGAAAGTCATCACATCATACGCCCATTTCTTGAAGGCTGCTTCTGTTTTGCTTAGGATTACTACTTGTAAAATTCGGTGTCTAACTATGTGAAAATATATCGCTAAAAAAGTAAAATTACGACGTTTTCAAAGAACCGTGAATACTAAAATATTAAATAAAAATATATATATAAAATAAAATATTAAATACTTTTTAGTCGATCTCAAATCTCAACGGCAAATTGCTTATTCTAAGTTTTTTTTTTTGTATTCCTCACTTGTTCTTATTGCTTACGCATATCAGAAAGATGAACTTGAACTTGGGTTGTTGAGTCATCTAACCCAACCTCTGATTATGCGTAACTCAGTTGCATACACATAACATCTGGAAGTCTATTTATAAACTTCACATCGATAAAAGCGACAGTAGGATACGATTTTTCAGAAATATTTCAATACAGGATCATGATAAATCTCTATTAGCACATGCTATACTATTAGTTTGTTTTGTAGCAACAAACGTGGAATTCATAAGATCTGTAAAGAAGTCTTAAAAAGATAAGTTTCGTCATTACAAAATAATCATCATGTACACATACATATGTATACTTACATATGAGATCAGAGGAGATACAGTTCCCAAAATCCACAAGATTTAGAATTCGTAGTTTTCACAGTAATTTTGTGATTGCAAAGAGTATTTCAAATAGAAGCGACAAACAACCCACGTAATGCGAAGGACTCAAACTACTACCCACACCAGCATCAGCTGAGAATTCAGTTTCAGCTGAAAATTAATACTAATGATAAATAATAATCCCTGTGATGCATTTTTATATTACAATATCAAATCTGAATAATATTTGTAATCCCCTAATCAAATTCATTCAAATTTCTCTTTTTTTTTTAATACATTTTTTTCTTTTTTCTGGTAAAAAATATTTATTTCTACCTAGCGTGAAGATTAAAAATAATTCTGCGGCATTTTGTATTATTGAGGAGTGTTTTCAAATCTAAAGTTTATCGGATTTCGGGTATTTGATGAAAAAAATAATAAACCCTGCCTATCTGAACGCAACATTTTTAGAAAGTGTAACAATAAATTGCGAGAAAAATGTGTACATCATCGCTCATATGATGTAAGCAGAGTTTCTTTTATCGATTTGAAATCATAAAGCGAACTGCTAAGCTGATATATAAACGATGTATACAAAAGTAACCTATTTATTTTTACTCTAACGGAGAACAATTTCGTTAAGATAAAAGTATATTTAATTTTTTTTGAAAAATTTTCGTGACGTAAAATTATGCGAAAAAAAAACTCGCATTCCACTGAGCAGACGTGGCCTATTTTAATAAAATTTATATCTCTTTAATTATAATAATATTTTTTACTAACCTCGTTTTAAAAAACGTAAACGTCTAATCGTTACGGTTAGTATTATTTAATTGCTAGCGAAGTTAAGTGAAGCGTTTTCAAGCAAAATAACGCGGATAAAGAGATTGACTAATTTCATCAAATTATTTCAGATAATAATATTTACGTTCAGATGAAAAATATATAAAAAGCGTTAAATTTAGCTCGCTTTGTTGACTTCTTGTTATGTCGTCAGGCAATGACGTTAACTGACGGTTTCCTGGCCGGTAAACTGTTAAAAAAAATGGATATATGCTGTAAGTACTGTAAATGTATTCAGCATTTTTGAACGTCGTCCACAAAAGAGGTTTGCTGTATTTTAAAATGCATCCAATTAGATAAATCCTATTAATAAGTAAAACTTGTGTGAAGTGGCCTCCCCGATCGCCAGATCTGACATCTCTAGATTATTTGTTTGGGGATACTTAAGTGAAGTATACACTACTTGGCCTGTGAAATTTAATGATTCCATGCATACCACCAAAACATTGATCAATAATGTGTATTTTTTAATTGCTATTTATTAATGTTTACCAAGGTTTTCTTGAGCGTCTTGCACTCTGTCAGGCTATCAACGGTGCACAGTTTGAAGACTGAAATTAGTAATTTTCATAAATTTTCTTTCAACTCTGGTGTTCTTTTAACTTCCATTTAAAATCGACGAAAATCATTATGTGACCTACATCGATAGTTACCTCACTGTAATTGAAAAAAGTGTTCTTTCCAGATCCGTCGTAAAAAGTATAGGTCGTGAATTAAAAAAAATATATATATCCATGACCTTTTGACAGCTTTATCTACTGCTTTACGAAATCACTGTATATCTTGTAGAATAATTTCTGTCGTAGTAAAAACACGATAGGTACCCTTATTAAGCTTAATATACTGGTTTTAATGTTGTTTGACTAGTTTTCTCGTTGAAACGCTATTAAGCTAACAACGATAACAAACAACGATATATTGGCCACGAATTTCTAACCATTAAATGTGAAAATAAAAAAAATTGATGATACATCGAATTCAATTATGGAATTGAATTAGTTCAAAGTGAAATTCTTGTCACATCTGAAAACAAATTAGAAATTACCTTTAAAAATGAGAAATTTCATCCGAAAAAACTACAAATTTTGCTGGAGACTGTGTCTGTTTGTATGATCAAAGATGCAATCTTCCTGAAGATATATTTCTGGGTAAAAATAGTCACACTACAAAAAATATAATAAAGTTCCTGTAAACTAATGTGAAACACAAATGAATTCCACACTTGTGTTTAATTATACAAACGTGAGAGGCGCAACGACACCATTCGTAGTGAGAAATTCGTGGCTAAGCTCACACCAATTGTTAACAACATCGAAAACAACATCCAAGGACTAGTAAAATTTACTCACCCAAAAGTCCACCAAATGTCACAGCACATAATGTTGAGCCAAGCAAATGATACCGTCGAAACAAACACCAAGGCATAAGCTGAAACAACATAGTTTTGACAACTAATTTCTATTAAAAAATATATGGTTTTTGATAATCCAGATGAAAATCTCATCCATTATAAGGTATATTTATAAGTATACAAACATTGTAACGAGTCATTGGCCAAAAAAAGTTGTTCCGTTAAAAAATAAAATGGTCACTGCCACTTCCTTATTTCTAAATGACGCTTCCAATTTGTCGCTACAAGAAAACCACGATTTTTCATCCTAGAATAATTACAGGCAGGCAACGAACCTTTTAAAAGCTATTTAAAAAAAGTTTCTTAGTTCAAAGACATAATGGATACACCAAGTTACGCAGATGTAAACAAGAAACAAGATGTTACCTTTTAGAATCAATATTTATACCTTACTCGACATAAACATAATTAGTAAATGATATATAGTGCCAGCAACATCAATGCTATCAAAATATATAGGAATTATGTTGTCCAAACGGAAATTATTAAGTTTTTTTTTTTATTTCTAAAGACACATGTCACTAAAAGAATGAAATAATTTTAAAAATAAATCAGGTTTCATGCATTTTTCGAAACTTTGAATTAACTTTATTCACAATATATGGAGCATTTCACGTCAACTAAGTGAGGTCAAAAAAATTCTGTTTGAAACATATCACAATCGATAGTACTTGCTAAAAAAACTAACTTCCTAAAAATTTTAGATTTTTTGAGCCACAAGGAGAGGGATGGTGAGGGTGAGAAAATACAAATTTTCTTTTCGACTGAAATTTCAATCTTTCTCGGTAAGAAAATGAAAAAAATAAAAAAGAACGTTGCAATGGTTTTCGATGTGTTTTTTTGCGTAGAATACGATAAAAATATTTTCAAAATTATTGGGGGTAGTTTTCACCCTTATTTTGAAGATTGAAGGTTTAAAATCGAAATTTCGAAAAGTACGACACGATTTTTTTTCATTTTTTTTTATTTCTTTTTTTTGTACTTTCGATTAATTTTTAATTCATAATGGGCGTCGACCAGGAACTTGCCCAAAAAACGGCCCAAAGGTGAAAAAACGTGGTTTTAGCGTATTTTCTCATCCTGTGAGATAGTAAATGGCAAGTGAATAATATAGTCCAACGTTTTTGGGGTCGCTGATTACGAATCTAACGTCATATTTTCAAAAAACAAAATGGCGGATCCAGTATGGTAGTCAACTTTTAAAAAATGGTTATATTTTGAAATTTAAAAAATACCATCGTATTCTACGGGAAATTTTCTACTTTAGATTCGTAATCAGCGACCCCAATAACCTTGGAATATATTAATCGCTTGCCATTTACTATCTCACAGGATGAGAAAATACGCTAAAACCACGTTTTTCACCTTTGGGGTTTTTTGGGCAAGTTCCTGGTCGATGCCCATTATGAATTAAAACTTAATAGAAAGTACAAAAAAAAATAAAGGAAAAGGAATTAAAAAAAGAAATAAAAAAATTGAAAAAAAAATCGTCATACTTTTCGAAATTTCGATTTTAAACTTTCAATCCTCAAAATACGGGTGAAAACTACCCCCAATAATTTTCAAAATAGTGTTATCGTATTCTACGCAAAAAAAAACACATCGAAAACCATTGCAACCTTCTTTTTAGTTTTTTTCATTTTTTTATTGAGAAAGATTGAAATTTTAGAGTCGAAACGAAAATTTGTATTTTCTCACCCTCACCATCCCTCTCCTAGTGGCTCAAAAAATCTAAAATTTTAGGGAAGTTAGTTTTTTAGCAAGTACTATCGATTGTGATATGTTTCAAACAGAATTTTTTGACCTCACTTAGTTGGCGTGAAATGCCCCATACATATATTATACATCCTTTGTATACTATTATTTATAATAAAAAAATCTTTGTAGTGTGTTACGTCACGTAAAACAATAAGTTGTACAATATTTTTCCAAAAAATAAATAATGAATACTCATCCCATAGGAATCAAAATGAATAAAGGCCAATATTTGATGAAACTGTACATCTACAAGAAAAGAACTGGAACCTTCAGCGTAGAAAAAAATCACCATGAACCCTTTTAACCACTTGTTTGCACTCAACGCGCCTTTCGCCAACCACGTTGGCACCATTAAGAAGAAGTTTAAAACTGTTTTAAGTGGAAAAGTGTTCAGTGATGAATTTGTACACCTACAGCAAAAATATTAACGACCAACCTACCTGTCAATTTGCAGGTGAGGTCAGTGGGAGACAACTCAATGTGGGCGTATACGAGAATGGAAAACAGGAACAACGTCGACACGCAGTAATTCATCAGAATTTTCCCGAACAAGGACCTCGTCTCGTTCAGAACGAAATAAATGATTATGGTAAGGCTCAAGAATACGCAAGACATTATTTTAGGCACCAGCGTGTATCCGAACTTCAGTTTGTATTCTTTTTCTTCGAAGCACTTGAACACCATGAACCCATTCGCCTTCTTGAGTTTGGCGTGTTCGATGCAGTACGAGAATTTTTCGTCGATGGCTTCGGGGACGAAGGAATTCGATTGGTTGCGCCAGTAGCTGAAGATGCCGTCTTTGTCTAAATTGAAGATGTACCGTTCCTCGTTCATTATGTAGATGCGTTCGCATGTGCGATTGGATATAATGGCGAATGGGCCTGCAACAAAAGAAAAATAAAATTAATACAGTTACAGTTCACTAACCCTACTGATATGAAGTCTACGTGGATTTGACGGAGATGTCATTTGAAATATGGGCGGGTCTATAATTTTCAAGCAATCGGTGATGATGTTTCAAAAAAAAATGTTGTTAATTAGTTAGAGCGAGAGTTATCACATTATCAAAAGCAAACGACTACAGTAAACATTTAAAAATGCCGATGAGGGAGCTAAACATGATGTTCGTAAAATAATATACAATTTCCATAAAGACAATAAAGTAGGTACCTACCCCCCTCTTATCAAAGAGCAATGACAGGATTATCCTGATTGTAAATATACATCTTTGGAGACTTCTTTTAAATATATTTCTTTCGAAATTGATCAATTTCCTCATCATCCAACTGCTTTACGAAAGGTGCAATCATTTATTTCCTATAAAATTCCATTAAAGGAAACTGAACCAATTATTCTTCTTTACATTACAAAATTTAGAGATACCTATCGAATTACCATTTACGACTTTTTACGACAGCGTTGGTAAATGACGTTCTAACAGCTAGAATATTAGATAACTATTATCTTAGAGTTTCTAATATTTTGTTAAGTAGTTTTAACATTTCATATCTCACTAACTAATCGCAATGGCACCAAACAAGTCGTATTCTCTGCATTCCTTCTACAGGTACTTACTATAATTCAACTGTGACCGTACACATTTTTTATTTTTCCTTAATTTTAGGTTAGTTTTAGACTTAGGTTTTGCAGTAACATTGTATTTCTCTCACACTGAATATGTAAATACTATTCTACCAGTTCAACATTTGTAATGTGTGTTCCCTAGACATTAATTAATATACAAGACAATTGTTCAGGTGACTAAGTAAAAAGGGCTCGTTTATTAGAGTGTACATAACCTTCGTAAAACTGGAGCAATTATATGCAGCAAACAAGAGAATGGTAAACAAAAAAATATATATTAGTTTGGTATTTATAGCCCGCCACATGGGCGGTGACAATGAAGAGGATATTTAGGGTGTAGCTGAAAATGTCTGTGTATTTAAAACAGTATATACAGGGTGGTTTCTACCCGAATTATTTTGGAAACCAGTGATTTGCCATAGAAACGGCGAAACACGTCAACTTTGGTTATTAAAGGGACACATATTTAAATGACAATAGTCAAATGACAGATCGTTTGAAACGTCTTATTTTTAAAATTTGAATCAGTAATTCCCGAGAAAATTTAAAACGCATTCTCTCAGGGCATAGTGAACCAAATTTAAAAAGTAAAACATCACTGGAAAGAGAATGAAGAATACATTGAGTGAAGTTTTGGCGTTTCTATGACAAATCATTGGTTTCCAACATAATTCAGGTGGAAAGTTTTCGTTGGATCACCTTGTTTATTGGACTTTACATAATTTTTGCAACATACTAGATTTAGAAATAATAGAGATATAGCTATGTAGCCACTGCTAATCAAATGTGGACAATATGAGGAGAAGAACAATCAATCTATTAAATTATGTTCAAATCGTTAATTTGGTATAAAATTATTATAATTACTATATTATTTCTCCCATTCGTTGTTTATTTCCAAATTAAAGGTATTATCTAAATTGAAGCATTAAAGCTCCTGTTCACACACATAAAATAATAAATGCAAGCATTTTATGCACCAAGCCCTTATAATATATCCATTATTTAACAAACGATAACTGGAGAATTAACATTTTATGTATACTGTTTATTGGTTATTTCTTTATTGGCGCGGGAAATCCTTTTCTGTCTTATCTACCCGTACGAACACATGGGGCTTTATTAATAACAATTTTATTATATTTATTAAACTGCGTCGTCCCTGGTTATCAAACTGCAGATTAAACCTGTTGACATTCACGGCATTTGGGTCCACATTAGAGGCATAAAGGTAATTATCTTATTTTTATTAACAAGCCAATATGGAAAATCGTAAACGTGTAAGTGAAATAATAAATAATTATGTAATTTGGATTATTTATCTCGCATATTAGCCGGGGTTCGATAGGGAATTTAGATTTTTCCTAATTAAAAGATTAGATTACAAAGTAAACAACTGAATGATAGGTAATATCTGTAATTTTATTTATTCATTGTATATTTAACTTTCGTTTTATTTAATTAAATATGCCTAACAATGCTCCTACGTAGTCTACATTGCATGGCAATATAAATGTATGCTGAAAAACATTATTTTTAATATCACAACTATATTTGCTTAACGTCAAACTCTCCTAGTTACATGTATATATTAATTGTTTGATTGTATTGAACTGATTAAACAATATCAATACATATCAGTATCGTGCAAATCGTAAAATGCGTTTCCGATCAATACTCTGCATCTACATACACGATGTTAATTTGAAAACGAATAGCATTTAATATTGCCATTATTTATTTAATAATGACAGTATCAAAATTTTGCGAAACACGTCAATTTACATATCCAGGAGGACAACTTTTGAGGCATTTGTTGTCGTAGTACTTTCAACCCCCTAACCGCTACGGCACCTACCCCTAAAATTTTAAATGGCAACCCCTATTTCTTTTGCTATTTTTGAGTTTCTTGTACAATTCTAGGTAAATTCCATATATTTTTTTTCAAAATTTAAGTACTTAACCTCACGAATGTGTGAAATGTATTTATTTTCTAAATTGACATAATGCATCTTTTAAAAGGGGTTACATTCACTGACCCGTCATGTCAGTCACATCCATTCATTTAAAAATATTTGTTGAAAAACTAGGTACCAAATTATTTCGTTTATTTCCATTTCACCGCTAAAAACACGAAATAAATGTTTGGGCGGGTATATTATTATTATTGGGCGGGTTAAATTTATGCCGAAATGTTAGACAGAGCTATAGAGCCTCTTATAATTCATGAGGTAGAAAATCAAAGAGACGCCAATGGAAATCTTGCTCTAGATGAACATTTGCTGCACTTCCAACAGGATGGAGCACCTCCTCATTATGTACGCCCAGTAAAAGAGTGGTTGGATAATCATTATCCGAAGCAGTGGATTGGTAGGAGAGGACCCATTGAATGGCCACCTAGGTCACCAGATCTGACACCTCTCGATTTCTTCCTATGGGGTCACTTAAAATCAGCTGTATTCAAAACTCAACCAGATTCAATTGAACAACTGCAGCAAAGAATTGTACAAGAATGTAGGGCTATTTTACCTGAAACTCTTCAACACGTCCGCGAACACTTTGAATATCGGTGTACTTGTGCTTAGAAAACAATGTAACCCATTTTGAACAATTAATAAAGTAATTATAAAGGTAAGAATTTGAGTATTTCATTATCATACTCAATTTTGACAAAAAAGAAATATGGGACTTATTTAGAATTACATAAGGAACTCAAAAATGCAAAAAAGATAGGGGTTGCCATTTAAAATTTTAGGGGTAGGTGCCCTGGGGGTTAGGGGGTTGATATTAGTACGACAACAAATGCCTTAAAAGTTTTCCCCCTTTATATGTAAATTGACTGTTCGTTTTCAAATTGACACCGTGTATGTATTGTCACTAAGGTGTAGATTGTATCATTGTTGTCAAACTTTGAACAAGTGGCTGTCACAATAGTAAAATAAATAATGTAATTCATTTTTAGTGAGGAACAGAGGCGTGTTTTACTTGAAATTTATTTTAGAAATGGCAGTAGAATCAACGGAAACTGTTATTCATTTCGACCATTTTAGCCGGTCAATAAAACGTTTTCTAAATTTGTACCGGCAAACTGGAAACGTACAGTAAGGCAAACGCTGGCAAACCCAGAGTAAGGACAGAAGAAAACGTTGCAATGGTTAGGCAAGTGACAACCAACAATCCAAGAACATCAAATACCCTTCTGAGCCAACATCTGCCCCATACAAAGTGTCAGCGAATTTTGATAAATGATTTGAGCTCCATCCATATCGTCTACAATCCACACATGAAATTCTCAAATTAGTAGCTACGTAACGTTGTGCAACCTGGTAACGCCATCTCTGGAACGTATCTGTTCCAGAACTCACGAAATGGTTGTTTTTCAAGTAAATTCAGGGTACATCAGCGGCACTTAGCATTCAAAGTAAGTCGAACATAAACTGAGTTGTCATGGGCATACCCTCTTTTTTATTTTTATATATCCCACTATTTATGTGATGACTACATACCTGTATTTCCTTACACACTCTACACATAATAATGCTAGAGTCCGCGAGACAGTCATTCGACTGAAATCAATGATTCGCCCACCGTGCGCCACTGAATTGAGGGACAATTGGCCAGCTCAGGTCATGGTCTGTAGAAGGGTAGGTAAATCCATCAGCAGGTAGAAAGTACCAACTATTTGTATACCTACATACATACATATATACCCTTTTAGAATCTCATACCCGCACCCTTTCATAGACGGTTCTTTAGCTTTATAGCTAATTCTTGAATTCCACTTTTTTTCTAAACATGCAATAATTTTACCCAACGTTTGTAGGAATATCTTAGCAATTTCAGTACAAATGTGTCAACGAGTAATTAAATATTTAAAATTAACGTTGAAAGCAAATGTGGATATTCTAAACACTTTAGAACAAGTGCTCAAGAATATTGGATAGAATTATTAACAATAGAAAACATATGGTTCATTCAAATTGATGACAGGTTGTCTAAGTTTGCGGATTAAAAATTTCTTATATTGCAATCATGAAAAGCAAGTGCGTGTATTTTATATCTAATGATATACAGGGTCCTCCAATATGTGTTTCCACCTTTTTATTATTGCTAATATATAGAGACATCCAAAAAAAACGTCATCAAAGTTGGCCGAAAGAAGACGTATTTCTATTCATAATCGAATTTATAACCTTATTTACTTGTCAAGACTGTCACATCAACTGTTTATTTTATAAATTGTGACAGTTACTTGTCAAAAGTTTAACATAACCGAAAAGCTTAGACATGACCGCTATTTCCATCCCTCTCGTTCATAGCCAGAGTTGATGACGGTTTTTTTGGATGTCTCTATAGAACAGGAACATGGTAACACTTGTAATTCTAGATATAAGAGTATATTTTTAAATTATCAAAAACAGACCACATGCTACCAAATGACACTTCAACTGATTTATTTTATTAATTATAATGTATTTATTTAATTAATTATAAAAAAACAGGAGATTATGATTGTTTTGTTCATCACAATATCATTTAATTTAAATATTTAGTGAAATATTAAATAAGTAGAAATATTTCACTGCTTTTTTAACTTGAAGAAAGCCAATTAAGTACATACAAATGTATATCAAAAAATATTTGTATATATTTTCATAAAAGAATTCTAACAAAACTTTTCTGATACTAAAATATTACTGTAATTGTATTACTTAAATGAAACAAAAAGGTCATTTCTAGTCTAGGACTTAGACATGTCATGTATTATTTTGTGGTATCAAATAAAATGTGTAGTCGAGTGGAATTCTGTTCATTTTGTATTCCTTTGTATGTCCTAAACTAAAATACTTGGTCTAATGTAATTAGTAATTACCTATTATATACATATAAGTTAACGAGATATTCAGTTAAATCATATCTGCTCAAATTCTTCCACGATGAAATAATAATTTCATTTAACGACATTTTACGCTGAAAGACAACTAACTTGTAAATCAAAAATTTCAGTAATTTTATAACAATTACCAGAAGCGAAAGTACAATTAGAAGTAATTAGTATGACGTTTACAATGTCGAATGTCTAGTTACATAATGTTTATAAGTTTGGTACCAATTTTTTATAATAGAATTTATCTGATATACACCTTCCTACAAAAATGGAGATGCATATTATATACTCGTATATGTATATGTATGTGCATATTACTACGTATTTACCTGGCATCACAATTATCATGATTTAATATAACCGAATATTTTTTTTATTTGATTAGCACGACATACTAATCGAGAATGTCAACATTGACTGGAAAGTACCAGTGATAATATTAGGCATGGTATGAACCTGTAGATAAAGGAAAATCCAAACTATAACTTGACGATAAGTAAATAAAAAAAGTAAAGAGAATAAGTAAATAAAGTGGATTCAAACTTAGAAGAGTGATCGAGAAACTGTATAAAAAAGATATTTAATAACTACTGAATTTTAAAAATGTATAGTGTACGTATTCCAATTGCATTTAAAACCCAAAGGGATTTTTCATTTAGAATTCATTTTTTTTTTTTTTTTTCAGAAAAAAACTTCACAGGCTTACAATTGTATAATTTTTTAATTTGTGTAATTCACGAAGTACTGTTGAATTTATACGTTTAAAGTTTATTCAAATGTGTTTATATGTATCGGTAATACAAACAAATCATTCAGTTTTATAGCTGCACCAAATATATTTTATTCGCAAAATAACAAATAAAACAAGAGAAGTGCACAGATCTTTTAGCCAATCACAGTCTTATTTAGATACATACGGACACATCTGATAAAGAGTAAAGTACCCATTATTTATGTAAAAATTTATGGAATTTGAAATTTTAAAAAAACGCAAAATACTGTTGTACAAATTATTCATAAAACTTTTTAACATCGTGATTTTTTTCGAAATTCCGATTTTTGTTACGAATTTTTTTATATCACAGCGATATTTAGTTATTTCAGTTTTCTAATGGCTGTGAGAAAAATGAAAATGTCACAAAAAGCAGAATAAATAAACATTGTTTGCATTTGACAATTATAAAAAAAAAAGTTAATATGGGACCTATTTTACAGAATGACAAAAAAAACAGTGTATTTTATGACAACATAATGACTCATGCATTTAAAATTGGCTTCATATGCGGTAAATTTGTTATCCTATTAAAACACTTTCGTTTTTGTACAGTTTAAAGTAACATTATTAAGAAAAATAGGCACAATTGCCCTAACTGCTTGGTGACATGTAAACGAACCAAAAATTTTCAGAACTCACCTTCAGGCTCTTCTATGCGAGTCGAATAAGACAGGTTAAGCCCATGAGTGTAAGTGTCCAAACAATTGGGACCATTGACAAAACTCTGGCCATCCGGACAACATTTCTTCACACACCTTACATGCTCACATTCCCTCACATCTTCCCTGCACTGCCTCAGCGAAAAACTACCCTTCTCATTTTTGTCGATGCAGTAATCAGGATTTCTTCGGACATCGATCACAGTCTGGTACAGATCTATATCTTCATCTAACTCGCGGTCTACTATCAACTTACACTCGGGCAACCCGACTCTTACAAATGATTCATTGATGAAGCTGTGCGTCAAGATGTCTAGTTCGACACACGCGTGCACCACGGTATGGTAATAATACGTCAAGGGGCAACATTTTTGGAAAGTATTTTTCGTTTATAACTTCCTCACTGATGATCTTGCCATCGCCAACTTGGAAAGTGGAAAAGTTACCATCTTTAACGTCCACACAGTCACCATCGGTGTTTGTTTCCAAGAAGTTCGTCTGGTCGGTTATGATGCCAAGTCTTTTAGTAACGTCTTCTATGCACTGATAAGTTAAATTCTGTAGAATTTGCAGGTGTTCGCTTGGACCGCAGCATTTTTCCGTGGTATATCCGCGAGATAGTAAAGTAGTTATTAGCAAGTACGTGAGTAGCGTGAATAAATACATAGTGAAGGATGCGATACTCTGGCAACAAGTTACATTGTTTGCATTGAGCGCGATACAGTTCGACGCTAGGCACAGAGAGCGTCCGCATTGACTGAATGATACTGACTTAGACGCTTCGCCTGTGATCTAACAAAAGCCATGCTGGTAGGGGTAGATTTTCTGGCTAAAGGACACTAGGGACATTGGTTTCGGCGGCTCTGGTTAACCTGAAACATAGTACGTCCAATTAGATAGACGTGTAGAACGTGGAAAACAGATGACGTTCGACATATATTGTCACATCACTTCCAGTGAAAATCGTCGTTAGACAGGACAAATAAGTTAATTTCTATTTATTTGTCCGTCATTGTTTTACAAATAATTGCGATACAAAACAAAAACAAAATGTAAAATACGCCTTGTTTAGTTTGTATTGAGAAAGGATGTCACTGAAAAATTCGTTCTCTAGAAAAATATATGTATACGTCTTTTGGTTCCATTGTCTTTAATAGTGACACTTAAAAATGTTGAACTCTTTGTTGATCTTTCCTTGTTTGTATCGATTAGACATTGATTGCACTATTTTTTTTTATATAAGCCCAGAATCATATCGTTTGGCCCAATGTTATTTTTTGGTAAGGTTTCTGAAACAAAGACTTCATACTATGGATACAACTATTATCCTTTATTGACAATCTGTAGGATAAATAATGTATTAAATAATATGATAAATAATGTAATAAAGGATAATTGTCGTATCCATAGTATGAAGTCTTTGGTTCAGAAATCCGACCAAAAATATCATTGGGCCAAACGATATGATTCTGGGCTCTATATATTCAGAGGAAATATGGTTCATTGCTTCTGCATTGTATACTTCAGATCTTTATTTGCAACTAGCGACCCGCCCCGGCTTCGCCCGGTTTACTACATCACATTAGAAACCTCTAAAATTATCAGTGTTTCTCTATTATATTATGCATGTATTATACATATAAACATTCCTCTTGAATCACTCTATCTATTAAAAAAACCGCATCAAAATCCGTTGCGTAGTTTTAAAGATCTAAGCATACATACATAGGTAGTAGATAGATAGGGACAGACAGCGGGAAGCGACTTTGTTTCATACTATGTTATGATTATGACACCTAACTTTAAGCTTCGGTTCCTTCTATAAATTTTCTTTTAAGTTATATAACGTAGTTTTACGTATATAAAATAACCATTTTCGTATTTTGATGATGTTATCTTTGAAATTCCAAATTTTTAGCCATTTTGGCTTTACATTTCGTTTTAAATATTTGTGTAACGTCCTTTTATTGGCAAGAAAAATAAAAAATAAAAAAAGAGCTTGATAGAAACTTTTTGAAAATATTTTGATTATTGGAATATGGATTATTTTTCCATATTTTTATCTCAAATATTAACCCAAATAAAGACGGAGGGAAGCTCTCTCAAGGAATCACACTGTACATACTCGATAACGCTTGAAGATATCAACTTGAAACTTGGATTGGGGATAGAGAAATTCAAATATAACCCATTAAAGTATGTATTCATTTTTTCATGTAGGAAAAATGATGCGGAAAAATTATTTGATGTAGACGTAGCCAATCCTTTAGGCACCAGTTTATATTCGATAAACGGGATTTTTCCATAGAAGGCAAAATATGTATTTATATAGACGAGATGTCAGCACAGGACATTTATTATTTAATTAGGCAGTATTATTGGGACGTTTTGATAGAGTGATTGAGCTCCCATCGATCGAATGAAGTAGTTATCATGTATGGGAATACACAGATGATATTTGTAAATAAAATATGTACAAAGACTCCTAGGCTACTAAGTGATCACAGGCTAGTTATTGCAAATTGCGTAGAGTTATATTTAATGTAAATAAAATTTTAAATACCCATAACCTCAAGAGAAATCGAAATTAGGTAAAAGTCGGAAGAATACGAAGAGAACAAGAACTATTACTTTAATAATTGAGAAGGTAGAAATCCAAATATTATGTGAACGGTTAACGATACTAACATCATGCTTCTTTTCGATATTTCGCAAATTCCATTAAACTTGAGGATTATTTGCTACATACTGTGGGTCCTATGCTTCATTTTGAATACACGAGAATTAATATTGTTGACCTAGTTACTATCACAGTGCGCTAATTATACTTATTACGCACAGTTCGTCTTTTCGCATAAAATTAGTGCTTCTTAATGCTTTTCCAGCTAATTTCACTAATGAATGAGGTATTACGTCGACGCATGCAATCAAAAAACAGTAGCATATCCTCTCTCTCCTCACTGTACTCCGGTTTGATTAAAAACACAACCATTTAACTTACAAATTTAGTAATTTCACACTTGGGCTCTTTAAAAATTCATTGTTTTACAGATGAGCTAAACATAACGCTTGAACGGTTGATTCACCAACATTTGAAATCAGTTGTTTATGTGTAACTTTTTTTATAACGCCTGGCTATGTACGCATATATTATATTCTCAATCAACTCGGCAATCTAAATGATATAGCTACTGGGCACGAAAATTAGTCGTTTTCCACAAATAGCGTGGGTACATATTACACTAATTCGGTCTCAGAATTCACGTTTCTGTCATCAAGTACATCCGCTTATTACAATGTTTGTAATTAAGGAATAGTATCTATTTAAAAGCTACATTTTAATAATTAAAAATTATTATGTACATAATAAAAAGTAGCTCTACAAAGATCGTAGTACTCTCAAACTCGTAACAAAAGTTTGAACTACTAATGCTGTAGTTAATAGTAACTGTTTTTTGAATTCTTGAATTCTGAACCTTCAAAATATAGGGTACCAAATTTCCTTTCGTTGCCCGATGTACGGGGTGTGTAAATTAAGTAATGAGACTTGCAATGTAGCGCCCGATCTAGCAACACTACGGAGACGGGACTTGGAAGGGCGGTAGGTTAACATGTAATGCACCTTCAGACAAGGTTGAACTTGTTAGAGTCATTTGTTTGTTCTTTGTGATTGTTTTTGTAAACCTGTTTTGTCTAGTGCGTTTTAGAAATGAGTGACGTTAATTTTGAGCAGCGGTGTACTATAAGATTTTGTTTCAGACTTGGACACAGCGCAACGGATACTTTTGCAAAACTTCAACACTCCTACGGAGACAGTGTTTTTTCAAGAGCTCAGGTTCTTCGGTAGTTTAAGACATTCTCAGAAGGAAGAAAGGCGATTGAAGATGAACCACGCAGCGGAACGCCGATCTTCAAGAACCGATGAAAATGTCGATAGAATACGGGATCTTGTGCGTTCTGATTGTCGGTTGATGGCAAGAATGATCGGGGAAGAATTAAAATTGAATCACACCACAGTTCATCAGATTTTGATTAACGAATTGAGAATGAAAAAAAATCTTCGCAAAAATGGTTCCAAAAAACCTTTCGCAGGAACAAAAGGACATCAGGAGAGAAAGGTGTCTTGACTTTTTGGTATCGATTGAAAATGATTGATGTTGATCGAATGAATTTCTTGAAAAAACTCGAAAAAGGGTGCGTGTGAGAACGAAAGGGTCATCAAGAACAACTGGATGTTGCATCACGACAATGCGCCTGGTCACACAGCCATTCCAGTAAATGAGTTTTTAGCCAGTAAAAACATTCGCCTGACTTGAGTCCTTGTAATTTTTTCTCTTCCCGAAATTGAAAAATCACAAAAGGGACGTCATTTTGGAACCATAAAAAAAAATTCAAACTGCTGTAACCGACCAGCTGAAGGCTGTTCCTGTATATGAGTTCCAGCACTGCTATGAGGAATGGAAGAACCGTCTCCAGCGCTCTGTGGCTTCCCAAGGAAGTTATTTTGAGGGAGACAATACTGAATTGTAATTATATTCAAATAAAAATCTTAAAAAAAAAACAGTCCATTACTTAATTTATACACCTCGTATGTATACGTGTATATGATAAATACTGTTTTAATACAGTAAAAAAAAATCATATGAAAAAACCTTTAACATGTTTTTGAACATAATTTTTTGATAACCCCTTTATTAAGAAAAAGAAAATAAACTACTATGGAGAGTAATCTTTAAATAACCTAACATGAAAACAAACAGTAGTATGTTATAGGCAGATGTGGGTGTTATAAATTTTATATCATTTTAAATATAGCCAATTATTTAAATCCAGATCAATTTTCATGATTTATTACTATCGAAACTTTGTTAAACACAGTTATAGCAACATAGTAAGTGATAATGTTTTTTACCTGGATCCATATATTTTACTTCTCTATTTTTTAAACCGATATACAAATGTTATTATCAATTTGAAAGCTTCTTACAAATGTATGTTGTACATTTTATAACCATCGTTACTATTATAGATTTTGATAAATTCACGTTATTAGTTACAGCTAGTACATTTTACTTACATATCTCACTCACAATAAATACAACTACTTGGAAATATGTATGTTACAATTAATAAACAATAATACATATAATCTCCCTCGAACTTATCTTGTAAGCCTAAGATTAAAATCTGATAACACAACAACTTTTATCCGAACAGAATGAAAACTAAAGTCGAGTGGAAAATAAATCAGTAGTAGAATTACTTGCATTAAATGAAGCAATCTCTCGAGTTAGTAACGAACAATTAAAAAGATACGATTCAATGTTAAGGCATTAATTGTAAGTATCATTTTAATATTTACTCTAGAAAATTCACCTGCATACACCACGATAACAATTTCTAACAAATTAAGCTGTGGTATACGAATTTCAAAATAAATTTACTTTGTTTCTGCCGTCACTGTATTTGTAAGCTAGAGCTACTGCAAAGTATGATACCTTGCATGTTATCTTCCAATCTATTCAAACTTATAAACTAAAATATACCATATGCGAACTTAATTTTATTCTCCAAATGTGAACACAGATTCATTAAGTGAGACAGACTCAGATATTGCCATAGCGTTACACAAATGCTCTCACTCCAGTCCTTGACTTCCGCGGTGCGGGGGTTGGTTTTCATTGAAATAGAGAGGGTACCAAATCGCCAACCAATACGAATCTGCGTTGTGAAACTGCCTGTTAGATGTGGCAATTATATATATCTTATTCTATTCTTCACTTAGATCCTACTTAGTGGCTACTAATTTAAAGTAACAATCGCACCAAGTCTTATAGTCACTCAGTATAGTGTAGCGCTTCATGGTGTCAGTCTCCACCTATGCCAATAGCAATTACTGACAGACTAAATGATCCTTTATCCGTTAAACTGCATAAAATATTGAACACAAAAAGGAAGCTTCAAATTCAGTTTATTTTGTTAGATAATTTAAGCAAGTCCTAGATCTCCACATTGTTTATAATTAGTGTCTAAAGATACTTAGGAACTTTTTTCATATGTTGCTTCCAAATGATAAAATTTACCAATTAAACAGAGCGAATGCAATGAAATTGTACGATGATAGATTATTTTTGTACTGAAGTATTCTTTAAAACTGCGATATTAATATTGCGTTTAATTGAATAAATAATGGACAGTTGATTTAATGAAAAATACGTAAGTACTCCACCCTATATTTTTTAACAGAATTGTTTCTAAATATATGTTTTCCTATTTGCAGTTTTGTTAAGGGATGTTGTAACAGGAGATATTTTTCCAAATTTGGTACGAAAAATCATTCAATCGATATTAACTATGTAATAGTAGCTTTCAATTTTATTTTGATGTTGACAAATACGAACATTTGAAAAAACAATTGACCAAATATGTAAATATTTACGAAAATATCCTTTAAAATTGGCTATAACCTGGGCAGAATTTCAAAACCTAACTGCAACAATTCAAGGCGTGACGGTGGCATTTACATTGATTTACATAAAGCACCCACTTTTCATCCAGGCGAAACGGCGACTGCGGGAGAGAAGTTGTGTACAAATGTTACTCCGAAGCTGGCGATCGGCTTCGCTTGATAAACGTGGTATCTACTTGCCCAACTTTTGGACTTTGCGTAGGTAGCGTTTTGAATCCACGTCAATCGTACGCAAGCGCTCAATATCCGGTTGAGGTGGCCTACCAGATCGTGGTTGGTTTATCATGGATGTTGTGGTCGCCAGATAGGAAACGTCGAACCATCTTTTGCATGTTGCTAAACTAGGGGTATTTTGTCGCCATACGGAGCCAATAAATTTCGGTGTACTTCGGTTATTATCGCCTAAACGAAATTCAATTCTAAGCATACCCAGACTTGTGTAGAAAATTCTAGACACTTCAAGGAAATGGCTTAGTACTAAATGAATCAACCGGATATAACACTCTGTTTGGGAAAAAAACAAAAACTATATCTACTTTTAATAAGACTTCCGTAAAATATTATTATTAGGACATAATTTTCACTTATTTTATATAAATTACTTATTTATATAAATTATAGATTCAACAAAATCAAACTTTCTAACAGGTATTAACAAAGTAAACTTATTTCCTCACAGAAAAATTGTAAGTTATTGCTATTACAGTAAAATAGCAAATACTCTACAAATATTATTACTATTACGTTTAAAAAAAAAAATTATTACGGTCATAAAAATTTACCTGTCTTACAATTCATAAATGAAATCCTAATAAATATCATTTTTATGTTCAAATAAATATTTGTATAATTTATATTTAGATCTCATTAAAAGGAGACTGAAATACCAGTTTTTTTCTTTATTTATTGAACTACAATTTCCAAATTTTTGACATCTTATATTAAAAACAGATGCCAACGTTAGACATGACCGCAAGTGACACCAACTTGCAATTTGCAAATGAGACATCCTATATATCATCCTACATGTTATTGCAAATTTAAAATTTTCATAAATTTAAAATGTTCTTCTTTCTTGAGTTCATGACACTAATAAGTTAGTTTTAAGGACTCAAAATTGTGTGTTGATAATAATAAAAAGGGAGCATGCCATGATCCACCCGGTATACATAGAATCTTCTGTAGCATCAAAAAACATTCTAGGAATACCCTATATGCAGGCTATTGCACGAATGATACAGGGATGTCCAAAATGTAGGAAACAGTTTGATCATAATGATAATGACAATAATGTTGGTAGATTTATTTGTTATATCATCATTATCTCAACTAACAGTCGTAATGGGAAAATGTAAGAATACTGGAAACAATAACAAACATTTTAAAACTACAACCTCTTTTAGAATTATTTGCACTGACACAAAGCCAGTTTAAGCTAGAAAAACAAACGAATTAGTAGCATAAATTTTAATAAATAATATATATATAAATAAATTACAAGGTGTACTGGTATTGCGAATTCGATTTACTGCACTCAGAGTGTTCCAGCACGTTTCCGCAGCAAGACCAGTGTCTTCTGCCCGGATGACCCTCGTGTCCGTGCCCGCAACCTTTGTACCCTCCCGGCATTTTGCCCCCGCAACTGCAAATAGCCTCCTTGTTACCCCCACTGGAGCAGAAGCTGCAGCAGTGGAAGGTCCCGTGGTGGGGTTTTGCCGATCGCACGGTAACTGGAAATGGACTACCCTAAACAAAAAAATGATGGTTAGTTCTAAAACTTTTACAGGCGGCGACTTAAGAGGGAGAGTTTCGTGACATAATAGGGAGAAACGTGGTGACATAAGAGGAAACGTGAATTAAGTGATGGCGACTTAAGAGGGACTCGAGAGTATTTCAGGACATGAAGACGTGATTAACTGTCTCACAGGCATCTGGTATGCAACCACCAGTACACCCGCGTACGTGTGGCTACGTAGAAGTCAACACAACCGTGCTTGGTAATATCCAAGTGTGGAGCTAATTAAAATAATTAATGAGTTTTCTGGTTTCCTTGGGGCAACACAAAGAAGAGAATAAATGTACCCTATTACGTATGCCCATAAATAAAAATAAATGCGCCTGAAAAGTTAAGACTTACATTAATGTGTTGTCCCTTGATGTTTACGTTGAGGAGTAATTTTCCCGCGACATCTGGCACGAACGATATACAGTAGGTTCCGTCCCGTCTGTCGTGCACGCTGACAATTAGCGGACGAGACACTCCAGCATCTCTGTGACGAATTTCGGCGGTCACAGCTTCTCCGCCACGGTCCACAGGCATGTCGCTGTTATCCCTCGTTTCCAAAATTGCTTCTGCCTTCTTGCCCACTCGTAAATTTTGTAAGGCTGCAAGCAGACGTACCCAAAAATTCAGAGAGCCGCAAAGAGCTGCATAAATTCAATTAACGCACGTTTTGCTAACCATGTTGGCATCACGAGGAGACGTTTACGACTATTTTATTCATCTCCTGATGATGACATCATGGCTGGCGAAAGGCGCGTTAAGTGCAACATATACATCGGTATTAAGTGGTCACAAGTGTACGCAAAAAAAAAACGCGACATGAAGTTTTAAGTAGGTACAAAATTACATACCTATTTTGGCTGCCCTTTTTTGATAGTCAACTGTGTTCAAAAGATGACGTCATCGTCAATTTTGTCAATAGCAATCGCCTATTTTTTGGTGATGGTTTTAGTAAATCTAGTGTTACTTAAAACTACTGCCGATATTGTTACCACCTTGCTTGACTACAAACGATCATGACGTCATGTTGTCACGACGTTACAGTTGATAACTACTACTGAGTTGTTACAAGTGCAAAAAACACATTTTTTGACATATTTGAGGTTATGTAGCTATAGCTGTACAAATCTTCCTCATAGCATTTTTTTTGCCGAGATATCGAATTTTGAAAATTATCTGTTCATATATGTATCTGTCCCAATACATTTATTAGTACGGAAACCTTATGGTCATTATTTAAATTGCAATATCGGCGAAAAAAAGATATTTGAGTAAACTCGACGGCATTATAGAGGTGAAGATTTGTACTTTAATATCCCACATATCCCACATATGATTTTTTGAGAAAAAAATCTCGAAGCTACATAACCTCAAATATGTCAATAAACCGTGTTTTTTGCACTTTTAGGTTACGATATCTCAAAATCTTAAAGTGATAGAGCAAAACTAAAAATATATTCGAATTCAGCGTCGGAAAATGCATAAGAAACGAATGGTTTCCAGATTTAGACAACTTTTTTTTTTGTAAACCTGTTGTTTATATTTAGTATGTCCAATGATACAGTTTAAAATAGGTATACTGGAAAAATATTATTTTCGACAAAAAGTTATTACTTTTTACCAAATACAGTTTTTCTCCTTTTAAGCGAAAAACAAAGATTACCTCTCACCAAAATTTAATTTTTTATCGGACAACCTGTATACAAAAAAAATAGTTTTCTCATCGCAAATCGCATTTTTCATGACATTCAAAGGTTTTCATGGAGAATAACTTTTTGTCGGAAAAAAAAATGTTTGTCCATTGTAATGTATTGTAAACAGCTTTCGAAGACATACTGTATATATATGTACCTATTAAACAGCTGTCTACACTTCACTGAAAATAATTCCTTTAAGAAATATTTTTTTCAGTGTGATTAACATTGATATTGGGACGTTGTAATTCTCTCTTCAATAAGAAAAGAAATCTGACCACGTCAATGTGTCAGTTTCTATGTTTGCTTTTTTCTGTCTTCTATCTAACCAAATTCATTTGACAAGGAATTCAGAGACATGAGAGGAACAAATACGTGTTTTTGTGTTCCAATTCTACCATGAAGAGCAATTATCACAATTTGTATAAATTACCTCACGTCATCCCGTGTTTATTTCTGGAGAATCCACAAGGGCGTTTCGTGTTATGGGAGATTTAACTCGTGCGCCTGAAATTTATGGTTTCGGACGGCAGATAACCGTCTGTGGCTGTCTTCGAAGATTTAAACCTATCAAAATTCCCCTGTAACAGGTTGAGTAAACGTAACAGAAAACTGCCAAGCAAGTGACTGAACTAAATTTCATAAGAAAATAAAATTTGTTCCTTGCGACGTTGCTTTCTAAAAATATTTTGAGAGAGATGAAGTGGGAATATAAAGATATTTCGCACTGCACAAAAAATTGAGGAAGTGAGGCAAACTGTTCATGAACACCCACAAACCCATATTTGGCGTTTAAGTGCAAAAATAATTAAAAGTTGATGAAATTGTTGATATATTCTTCAAGTAATAAAATTATCTTTAGAATTTTTTTACCATTTAGTTTGCGAGAAAAAAATCATCAAAAAAAGAAATTTAACATGGGCTCTTATGGACGTAGCTACTTAATTTGATAAAAACTACGTTTTGAATAATTAGAAAAATCTGAAACTTTATACACGCATCGCAATAACGTCTAGGAAGAACATAAATTTACATAGACATGATTGACCAGCTGTGTTGCATGCAATTGTCAATTTAATGTTGAGTGTTCCACGCAATCGGACTGGCGCTCTGTCGACGCGGCGACGCCGCGTCTTCTAATTGTTCCTTTTTTCGTTTCTTCCCTGGGTCAACGCCACATTGCACTCTCCGTAATTGTTTTGCCGAAATAAAACGACCTTTCCTACGTAATCTATCAGAATTCTCATTTGATTTATCAAAATTTCCGCTTGGCCGAACCATTACCGACAAATTTTTTGAGGTTATAATTACTTTCTGTCAACAATTTTCGCCGAGTAGTCTAAATAATAAATCGATTTTTAAAAACGCGGTCAATAAATTATTTCATTGTCAAAACTTGGTATATAATAATAAATTATTAATTTATCGTGCATTACAAACATAGTGCACAGAGAGTTCCATCTTAAATTAAAAAAATACAGTGTGGCCCAGGGGTTATGTACACCCCCAAAAAGACCTCAATTTTTTGTAGTAGGAATTTGAAATTTTACATACATAAATGAATCGTTGAAGCTCAACTTTTAACCTATAGGGTGGATATTTCCTATTTCCGCCCTAACCGGAAGTGATATCAACTTTTTTTTTCAAATGGCAACCACCATTTTTTTATGCGATTCGGCTAGAGTATCGGATTTTTTATCTGTCTGTTTTTTTAACAGAAAAATCGGTTAAAAAATGGCAAAGATACGTACATTATTTATATTTTATTAAGGTGGCTATGAATCAAATATTAAGCGCTTGCTTTTTTAACAAGTAAGCCACGGAATTTACAAAAAAAGGTACAATGGTACTATTGTTGTAAACTGAAGTTGGATGTAAAGTTTTTGTTATGTTTTATAACTTATGTATATGCAAAACTTTAGAAAACTCCTTTTCCTAAAAAGAAAGCGCCATTATTACAGTTTTTCAAATGACAATGTCCATTATTTATTTTATAAATTTGAAACACATAATGTCAACTTGACATACAGCATGTGAAAATTACGTCAGAACTTACAGACTAATAACTAATAAGATTAAGCATAAATAATAAGAGCTGTGCAAAACAAAAGTTTGCGTTGAGTTTGACAGGTAACTGATTTAGTAATTTTTACAATCAGTAGACGCATTCGATGGCATACTAACTGGGGAACGTTTCAAACTTGTAATATCAAAAATGAATATTGCCATTTGTAAAAACGTAATATTGGCCCTTTATTTTTTGGAAAAATGAAATTTTCTAAAGTTCTGCATAAAGATAAAGATATTGTGCGTAACTTTACATCCAACTTTAATTTACAACAGTACCATTGTACCCTTTTTTGTAAATTCCATGGCTTACTTGTTAAAAAAGCAAGCGCTAATATTTGATTCATAGCCGCCTTCATAAAATATAAATAATGTACGTATCTTTGCCATTTTTTAACCGATTTTTCTGTTTAAAAAACAGACAGATAAAGAATCCGATACTCTAGCCGAATCGCATAAAAAAATGGTGGTTGCCATTTGAAAAAATAAAGTTGATATCACTTCCGGTTAAGGCGGAAATAGGAAATATCCACTCTATAGGTTAAAAGTTGAGCTTCAACAATTCATTTACGTATGTAAAATTTCAAATTCCTACTACAAAAAATGGAGCTCTTTTTGGGGGTGTACATGACCCTGGGCCACCCTGTATAATATCAACATTTCACTTTTGCAAGTTGGAACCCTGATTTCTTATACATGGAAGAGATAGGAGTTTCCCCCTTGCCCCGCACCTCGGTGACCAACCTCCTTAAGCCAACAAGTGAATGTATCCCACGGAACCTTTAGTACAGTCCTGAAATGTGACCTGCGTATGCACGTACATCGTCTAAGCTCAGTCCAAGAATTGTTACCACACAACCAGCCGCAGGTCGGTAAATTAAATTTTAAACAATATTATAAACGCATTTAACGAAGAAAAGATGTGACAAAGCTACTTCCACGGCAAACTTTGACTTTCTTTTTCCAAAAATGATACACTTTGATTTCTACTCACACTCAACGCTTAAACGGCAGTTCTTCAGCGACACATTCTGCGTGGTGAGCACCCCATACACAGCGTAGAAACTGTCCGGACACTTCACGGTTTCCTCGGGCAGAAACTGCAGCGACTGGCAGTACGACATCTCCCTCGTCGGCTCGGATTTCTCGCACCTCTCCATCTTGCTCATCACCGGATTGACGAAACTCAACACCTCCACGTCGGTGCCTTCGCTCAAGAGCTCATCCAGGAAGTACGCCACATCCCTGGCGTCCTTGATCCTCCGCTGCAACTTCATCTTCTCCTGCGAGATCCTCTGCAGCTTCTCCTCTCTTACCTGCCTGATCTGCTCGAGGAGGCCAAGCTTGTGCTCCTCCACCGACCTGATGTAGTCCTCGATGAATTTCTCGACTTCCGACTGGACTTTGTTGCATTGCGCCTCGATCTTCTTCGAGGTGGAGTTGAGGCGACTGGCAGCGACGGCCGTCTCTTCTAAGACGTTCTTCGCCCTGTCCGCCGCCAGTCTCAGCTTGCTCAAGTGGGATTTGGCGGCGCGAGACGCCGACTCGCACGTGTGGCCTCTGTGGGAGACGGAAACGCACTCTCTGCAGATCACCTGGAACAGGATGTTTACATAATAGACGGTTTAAGGCGCTTGCGGAACGAGGGGAGATTATATGAAGGATTTAGGGGATCTTCGCGCGCTTGAAAATATAAATAAGCTTGCTAAAATTTCATTACTGTGGTAAATAGATACCAATTACTTTTTTTGTAATCATTTCGGTTTACAAAAACTGTATAAGAAGTAGAGATAGTACTAAACCATATAAGACAGGGCCGCATTTAGTACATAGTACATCACTGTGAGTAATATACGGTAAAGATATATTTAAAAAGCACTACCTGGTAACACTGAAAATGGACGTATTTACTTTTTACTGTTGGTCATACTCCCTTCTGAACCTTTAGAAGCATGGCTCTTTTAAGGGAACATTTGCCAGGATGTTTGATTTCGTTGCCTAGGACCTGTCACCTTGTGACTATTTTTTGTGGGGCTACCTTACCACAGACGAAATCACCTACCTGTATTTTGTAAAAAAACGTCATACATTAGCGCGCTCCGCAGCCGGTCAAATAGCGACTGAGCGACATAGAACTAATTCATTAGAGTCCTTATACTGAAAATATTATACCAGTAAAAGTAGGCAACTTTAAAGATCGTAACGTTACACGGGTTCTCTCAAACTCCTCAGGTAGACTTAAGTTTTATTAGTTTTAAGTTGGTGATTTTTCATAAATTATTCCTTATATAAACAAACTCTTTGCACTGTCCGACTCTGTCTTTAATATTGTAGTGCTATCTCTAAATTAAAAACATATCCCTGACTTCAGTGGCGGCTCGTGGGTGTGTTACATGGGTGGGCACAGGGTGTGTCAGTAGGATTATTTATTAGCTATCAATGGCGCCGCAGGCGAACATTTTTAAAATTTTCAAGGTCATGCGTTTTACTGACACTTCAGAATTTCAATGAAAAATTCTTTTATACAAAAATATAGACATTCACAAGAATTTTTGGGATTTGGTAGCTTTTTTAAATAATTATTAGGCCCGAATATTGAGGGCTTAAATATATTAAAATAATGGGTGGCAACATGTGAAAAAAATTTGATATAGGTATCTTACCGTTATTTATAGAGGAAATCAGCTCGCCTGTCCTTATTGTTCACAAAAATGTGAATCGCCTTTTCATTAAAGTCCCGGATTTGTTTCACAAAATTTAATACAATTAATTATTTGGTTTAAAATATGTCTGTTTTTATCCACATTTTCATTGTGACGTCTTATATTTTCACGATAAGCACTATCAAGTTGTTGCCTTATGTCTAACTTTCCCAACACACTAAAATCTAAGATGTTATGTAAATGTTTTTCATTGTAGCTAGCATGTTTCTTAGCTCGTTCATTTAAATGTTTTAAATCACTCACCCCTTCTTGAGTACATGCACTTTGGTTGCCACCCATCACTAAACAAATAAAACAAAACAGTTTGTTTCTTTTTAGGACACCCACATAACCACTTAAATGCGTGCGGATCTCGTATGTAATATCTTTATTAGTCAATAAAAAGTCCACCAAATTGATTTTGAAACGTTTCACAATCAAAAACAGTAAAAACACACTTCTCAGCGAAGAAAATAAACAATCACTAAAAATGGTCACTCAACAAATGTGACCCGTTCAGCTGATTTTCGAACTATTTAACGACGTCTGTCTGCTGCAATGGTCTGCAAATATTACCAGTCACCGAAAAAGCCGGATTAAAAACGTGGGCTGGGATACTGTGTGCCCTCGGCCACGCGCGCGGAATGAGACTACGGTGGCTCGATGTGAATTCAGACTACGGTGGCTCGGTGCTCGATCGATAGTCTGTCATATATATGCGATAAAAATCATTATTTGTGGTATAAAAGGAATACTAATTAGAATATGAATAGTTTGTCGTATACAATTAATTGATATTATTGTAACAGTAATTTATAGGAAATTAACACAAAAGAAATATTTTCTATTAAAATTTGGGCTGGGCACGTGCCCCTGTGCCCTTAATCACCAGCCGCCACTGCCTGACTTTATGATAACCTTATATATTTTTATAATATTTCAAAGACCTTCCATCCTACTAGGTGGATGTAGAAGTAATATCCAGCATTAAATCTCAAGCTAAATTAAACAATAGAGTGTCAACGTAATAATGTGCCTTTACCCGGTTTCATATGTCAGTGCCGTCATTATTTTAGTCGACAGATTGCTAACACATGGTCGCCGGAGCTTTAAATACAGTGCTCCAGTTGATTAAAATATAAATCTGTGTGTTCCTATCAATTATCAGCAACGTTTTGGTTTTAATTCGAATCAACTTGAACACGGTGATACCAAATTGTTATTTTTAACTTCCTGAAGGTAGAACGCACACCTATTGCTTAGTTTATTTTTGGAGATTCCTTTGTATCAACAAAAAAAAAACACACAAAAACCATTCTTAACATATATTTTTTGTGATTCTCGTATACTTGTTTCAAGTTGTCCCATGTACTGTCTATTTAGTGGCTCTACAAATGAGGAGACTTAAAATAAGTACACTCCAACGATTATAACGTTAGAATAAGTAAATATATTTAGACTGCTGACATAAGTAATATTCTCTCTCTTGAAAATAAACGAAAACGATGGGTGCATTTAACTGAAGGTGACTCCCACATGGTGTTCTGCAAGCTCCTTAAGTATTACAAGAATAATGACATCTGAAGAGACCAAACATTTGCTGTGTCTCTCATTTTGTTTGTTGCCTTGATATAAACAAGATTTCTTTACCCAAGTACTTTCATGAAAATTAAAAAAATAATTTTAAACTTAATTTGTTGTGACTATCAATGAAAAAAGGTTTTTTCCTTAACACGTTTAACTGGACTACAATTTGGATAAATAGTCCGCTTGAATTATCAACAAAAATGTTTTAACAAACCTCTAACAGAAATAAATTTTACAAATATTTGCACAAAATATTTACGTTGAATATTTCGCTTCTGTGAATGAGTAATATGACTTTTCATAATATTTACGTTATGTTATAAACCCACAGTTTCTGTGTAATTGAAACAGATTACCGCCAGAACAGTTTTCGCCACATATATCACTGCATAAACACATTAAACACATTTTATAAGACGAACCCAAAGAAAATGTACTTGACGCACATCAAATAAAAAGAAATTGCCCTTAAAGTAAAACACCTAATATTAGATGACTTTGATCTTACGTAAAAATATACTTACAATGTAAATATAGTGAATACTCACTTGTTACTTGTTACTGAAAATAAATATATACAGTGAAGCTCGTTAAACCCAGAATACCTAGGTAATTTTTACGTGTTGAATCAATTTGGTATCAAAATGTAAGGACGAAAAACTGTATTTTTGGACAATTTACACATATTTATCATATAATGACATATGTATTCATGTAATTGTAAGTGATGAACATACATATCTAAGGTAAATAAGAGCATCACAAGACACTTTTATACAGTTGTGTAAATTATCATATTGAATTAGTATAGAACTAGTTGCAAACTATAAACCTACAACTATTTACCTGACAACAAGTTGAACAGAATACGGACAACTCGAGATCTGGATGTCCCATACACATAATTTGCCTGCGGACTTTGGTGATGCCTTTTTCCCTCGCTTCATCTAGCGAAAGAACCTCGTGGTCTGCCGAAGACTTTTGCCTCAGATGGACCTCTTCGCAGTGATCACAAAAGCTGATGGCGCATTCCATACACCTAGAAATGGCCTAGGAAAGAAAATATATGATGCAGAAAGACCTGCAGTAATAAGAATATTCGTCAGAACATATCTTTAGAATACCTAATAGTAATTTGTTAATCAGTTGTTTTGCAAACTTAACATTTAAACTTTAATTTTAAAATAGCATCAAACTGAAACGGATACTAGTGATTTATGTAATTTAATATTTTTTTGCTTTACTTACAGATATGTCTGAAGTGCACAGGTCGCACAATAAATGGGTAGAATGTGAGTTGAGCGTCGCCAGGACCATTCGATGCTGAAGGGTGTAATTTGGGGGGGAAACGACGCAACACCTCCTGGGGGCACATCCGCTTGGGTGCCGCAAGTGGGACAAAAAATCCGTTTGCCCGAATTGCCATCGTGTCTGTCACTTGCGTATCCCGAACCCCCGAACTGGCTTTCCTCGAATCAGTGGTGTTGTTCCTTTGAACTAAAAAAAAAATGCCTCAACTATTTCTCAAACTAAGAAAATCCAAGGTCTACTATGTACCTATATTAAATTGTTTATATAACTGCAGATTCTTTTAATCCAAAAGTTATTGATAACCAAAATACAGGGTGCTAAAGTTATAATATTATTTAGATTTCCGTAAATAATTGCTTTAAAAAACAACATTTTTTGCACAAAATTTGGTGATTGGTGGTTCTTCGAGGAGAGGAATTTTAATTTGTCAATCGTTTTGATGTAAGTTGTAGAGGGCGCTCTTTGCAGCATTCTGAGTACATGGAAAATGGTGTAAGTTTTATGCATCTTAGAATGTTTACGTTTTTATTGACAATATTGTTTTTTCCATCATTTGTTGACAGAAAATATAGTTTCTGTCTTTAAATATAGCTCCGATTGGCCGTTTTAGAGAAATTTGCGTTTAAAGTGTTCCCCGTGCAACAGCCTATTTAAATTATTATTGTCCCATTAACGATGGGACATGAGCAGTTGACGATTATGTCACTCGAAATAAGACGATTGACAGAAACATGCTTAAGGGGTCACCTGCAATCGTAAAATTTGAAAAAATCGATTTTGGAAAATATCACAGTGCGAAAGTATGGTCTTTTGACCATTCAATTTCAAAGTTTAAAGTCGGTACGAGAATAGAAACCTATTTTTCTCGAACGCCAAAGCGAACGCTGCACCCCGGCGCGCGGCGCTCGCTGCCAGCCCACCAGGTGCTCTGTCTCTTATTATTCGTGCTAGCCTGCTGGCCTGTTTGAAAGGTCAGAAAGAAAAGAAAAACGTATTACGTACCATCGTGGTGCCATACGAAATCATTTAAAAAAAAAATTAAAGAAGAAGAGGAAATTTAAAGAATTTTGAATGAAGAACTTTAAACGCGTTTTTCTCGAAACGACATTTTCCAAATCGGTGGCCAGGATTACACATAAACTTCTCAACGGGTTTTATTGAAATTTGGTGGTATTGTTGGCGATAACATTGGCTCATGATTCAATGTAGGATTTTAATTTCTGATCAAAATTGATATTTTTTTAGGTTAAATTTTTTTTGAAGTTAAAAGGGTCGAACTTTAAGCCAAAAAAACAGCTCTTTTCTTCAAACGGTCGCCATTTTGCGTAGAATCACCGTAAATTAATTTCCAACGTTCAATTACTAGCCGATTTCATGTAGAATAAAGCGCAAATTTGCTTGTTTGTTTCTAATTACCGGTTGCCGAGAAATCGTGGCCACCCCGCATCCCTCCCGCGAAAACGTGCTCCTGACCAAAGGCCATAACTCCGCCATTTGTACTATATATATATGTTCATAAAAATTCGCTAATAAAGTTTAAGAATGAAGTACTTAAACGTACTAATTGTTGTTTTAATTTATTGCATACTTTCAGAGAACAAAAATGAGGTCCAGAATAAGCTCGTGACTGCAGATAGCCCCTTAAATAAAATCTTTTTCGTTTCCGAAATACACATTGTGTTAAAGTTGCAAATTGAAAAAATACGATTGATAATATTTTTATTATTGCTTTTTCAAATTTGAGGGGTTTCATTGCCATAGGGGACGCCTATCTGCAAAACACCTAATTAATTTACTTTTAGAAGTGGCGCATTGAGTTGGATGTTGCTCTAAGTCTAACAGACCGTTTGGAAAAAGCAACTGTTATACATTTGTACTTCATACATTTTTAATAAGTATAAGTTAAGGTTAAGTATGCTAAATTTAACTGTTGTCCGGCTAACGACTTTCAAGTAACCTCCTGTCCGAGATGTCCCGAGCCACCCTGTACATAAAACCTACCACACCGACGTCGCTAAGAACACAATTGTCGATGCTTTTACAACTTCCTCTCATCTCTTCCTAAAACAATAAAATCGGAACAAATCCGTTCTGTAAACTCTAGGAGCGGGTATATTTTCAGAATTTGTTATTACAATCGGGAACAAAAGATCGGACCGACAAAAGGCAAGACTCCGACAAGGGCAATTAAAAGCTCAGAGCTGTTACAGTCGCAATGCTAACTATGCTTTTGTGTGCTTAGGGTGATGTAAACTATATCGCGTTCAAGGGTTTCTCTGATCTTCCACGGTTAATTTTAGACATAATAAGATTTGAATCGTATGGCTTCAGGTTTATCGCTATCGCTCAATAAGTATGTTTTTTTTTTTAGAGTCAGCTCATATGAGGTCAACACACACTTTGGTTAATGCAAAAATTAAATTGAAGTTGAACTACATAGCTAAAAGGACCCCACACACACCTTATGGAAAATGGTTCTCGATCAATCTCGGTCAATTGGAAGCAAACCTCCTTGTGGTACTCCTTGGATAACGCTAATTCCAGTACGCAGTAAGAAAACTTAAAAGCTTCCAAGTTTTTTTTCATAATTTATCTTCAGAAAATCTAAATCATGATTATTATGTATCATTCTGTCCTAAGTTAATTCTGAATATTTAAAAATTTGAACCACGGACTATCAGTATATTTTTATGATATATAAAACAGCGGAATTGGACATTTATCTCCAAATAATGCCCCACTCACGCGTGGAACGCAAGTGTCCAATTAGTCAAAAACTGTCCATTATTGGACTTTGTGCCCATTGAGAATTTTGATCGGGACATCAAGGAGAACGGATTCCCAAAGTTTCAAAAAAATTGACCGAGAACCATTTTCCATAAGGTGTATGCGGGGTCCTTTCTTGGCAAAGAATCTGTTGGGACCTGCAATGTGAATTTATGTATTGCCAGAATAATTTTTCGTTACCAATCAAAAGGAGGTGTACTATACACTCCTATTTACCAACATACCCCTTTAAGGAGGCAAATACCATTAGGTGGTTAAAAAAAATCGAATTATTTTTCTCTAAAAAGTTCATGAAAGTTTCAGAGTGAAATTCGAACTCCTTATTTTTTTTGTTTTCCTCATTTTTCGAGAACGCCTTTTTCAACGCGCAGCAGGTATATGAGAGCGGTCGGCCCTAGTGAAAGTTTTATCTATTGTATCTTACTTTGAAATACCCAAGGCCGGATTTATATAATGACCATATAACAGTATGTAATACCACGGCCGAATAACAGATGTACGAAGAGATTGAAGACCTTTTGTACGCCCCTGGAATCGCTGAAAATCGTAAGTACCATTTTTCGGTATTCAAAACATTAAACGAATTTTACTCAAAACAACATTTTTGGCTGAAACTTTCAGGGTTTCTTCTTTATACTCTTACCTTGTCTGTAAACCTAAATGTTTTGGAATTTTAATTTGCAAAATTTAATTATTAATGCAAAAGTGTCTGAAAAAATACGAAAAATCACCGATTTTCTCGAAGAACTTCTGCCAAACGTAGATTTTTTTTAATTATTTGAGGTTCATCGACAAATTATATGTATTTTTAACATAAATTTTATTTCCTGGACTGTTACAGATGAAAATTACGACGTCCAAAGTGGTTGCGGTTTGTTTTGTAGGTCCACTTTGCGCCAGCTTGCAGCCTCCATTTTGTTTTGAAAAAATATATATTTTTAATTCTTCATTCTTATCTTAACAAATATACAAAGTTTTGTAATGATTAAATAAAACCTTCTTGTTAAAAAAAAATAAGGGGTTACGCCACTCTAGGATTTTCAAAAAATCGTTTTTTTTTTTTATTGGCTTAAAAAATAGTTTATACCCTATATAATAAGAAACAAAACGTTTTGTGCGATAAATATAAATTTTTCCCTCGAAATTCGAGGTCGCCGCCGAGCGTGTCAATGCGTGTCAAAGCGTGTCAAAGCGTGTCAAAGCGTGTCAAAGCGTGTCAAAGCGCGTCAAAGCGCATCAAACCTGTACCGAAGCGACTACCTGCGGCGAACTCACTTCAAATGCAAATGATCAAGGTGCTGGAGGTGGAGATTGGCCCCCAATTATACAATTTTTGCTTTGAAGCCGACGTTCAACGAGGAAGGAAGCGGACGACGAATTTTTGAACCTAGAAGGTCAATTTTATGGTGCTGGGATCGCAGATTAACGAAAAAACATGCCCTTTTTTACCTAAAAAAATCACTTTTTTGTCAAACGCCTGCCAAATTTTCAAAAATTAATATTTTTAAAATTCCGTACGATGTTCTCTAGCAAAAAGCCTCTAGATTAACGTATTTTTTAATGTTGTTCCAAATTCAAATTTGCTCCCTCTGTGCTGCGTGCCGCGGAGCTTTGCAACAAAAACGTGGCCTGGGAGGATGGCTGCAGAGCCGCCAATTTGTTTTTTTTCGCGTGAAAAAATTTGATAATAAAGTCTAATGTATGCCCGATAACACTATTGAAACGTTTTTTTTCAAAGACCTTTTTTATCGCGAAAAAAAAATCGCAAAAAGTGGCGTAACCCCTTAATGCGTAATTTTAGCCCTTCTAATTGTATTTGTCCCCTTAAGAAGCCCTATATTTTAGAGTCTTACCCTCCACATCTACGTCGTACCACGTGGTGAACTCTCTCCTCTCCATCTCCTGCAGGCACCTCAAGCAGAACGTGTGGAGGCACGGGATGACGCGGGGATCGCTGTACTGCCTCCTGCACATCGGGCACTTGAATTTGGCCTCGTCTACAGGGAGGCCAATCGTGCTCTTCGCCCTTGGAGAGGTGACCATCGTCGTCTTCCTCGACTGATGGGGCGCGGACTTGGAGCGATCGTGAAACGCCTTCTTCGGCGGTTCTATAGAGCGCCGCTTCGGAGAGCCGGCTTCGTGGCTCTGCCTCCGCCTCGCGAAGCTGCCAAAGATGTAGGATATGCGGTCGATGTCCATCATGGCACCTGGAAGAAATAACGCGTTTTGGGGTTTCTTTGAGGTTAACACAGCACTTAATAAGTTCTTAGGGTGACTAATAAAACAACTTTTAGGCGAAATTTGACTTTATTCATCAACATAGTCTCATTGAGTGATACATTAAGTCCAACGCTTCCCCAACATTTCTATGCCTTTCTGATAGAACCATTTGTCCAACCCGAGTCATTCCATATAAAATCGTCTGAAAATAAAGACAATCGTTGCCGACCCATTTTAGATTTTGCTGTAACTTTGAGGGACTCTTCTTTACGGTCCCAAAGCAAAACGCTCGTTTCCGCCTATTCGAATTAAAACTTTTAAGAATCATTTTTATGCTTTATCAAATTTAGCTATAAAATTTTTCCTTTTTAAGATATCTACCCGCTTGAGGCGGCATTTTGAAGGGGAAAGATGGCAGTTTTAGTGTAAGTATCAAAAATTCGATCAGTCATTACCTCCGAATAATGGCAGCGTGTTAAAATTACGTGTTTTTTACTTGTTTTTTTGTGAATTTTAATCGACTCTAGCGTCTTGACTGTTTAGAGTAAGCAGCTTATGTTACTCAGGAATTAAGTTGTACATATCATAGACGAAATACAGCTACGAGTCAACCAGAGCAACTCACTCTGTTTAGTGAGCTTAATGTGTTAGTAATGAGCTTAGTGACAAAATTCATGTTTAGTGAATGTGCAAGTGTTTTTTTTTATATAGCGAAATTTGACCTCTTTTTTTTTATTTTTTCAAAATAATTGAAATCATTTGTTTGGGAAAAATCCCGTATTATCTACAGTATTTCTATGTCTTCATGTATGCGTACATATGAAAGACAATAGAGTTAAGCTCATTTTTGTAATTTGACACCATCACATTAAAAAGTAAATAGGAACGCACGTAAATCTATGAATAAAAATAATTGCAAATATTTTTTTATAAAATATATTTAAAATATAAATATATATAAAAGAAAATTGGACTTAATCTCTATTTACAAAAAGTAATCAAGTACAACTGAAATTATAAAATAGAAAAATTACGTCAATTTTCGCTATAAAAAAAAACACTTACACATTCACTAAACATGAAAATAACAACACGAGCGTGCAGTCACTTGAAGTTAAAGGTAAGAACTATAGATTCTGTAAGTTTCATATTTTTATCTCGCAATCAACACGTTCTTTTCATAGCCTGAATAATGCGATTTTTAAAAATTTCGAAACTTCAAGCAAAGTTTTTTTTTTATAAGGAGTGAGTTGCTCGGGTCGACTCGTGGCTGTATTTCGTCTATGATATGTACACTTAATTCCTGAGTAACATAAGCTGCTTACACTAAACAGTCAAGACGCTAGAGTCGATTGAAATTCTCAAAAAATAAGTAAAAACCACGTACTTTTAACATCGCTGCCAATGACTGATCGAATTTTTGATACTTACACTAAAACTGCCATCTTTCCCCTTCAAAATGCCGCCTCAAGCGGGTAGATATCTTAAAAAGGAAAAAAATTTAGAGCTAAATTTGATAAAGCAGAAAAATTACGATTTTTAAAAGTTTTAATTCGGATAGGCGGAAACGAGCGTTTGTAAAAATTAAATTTGCGTAAATTTTGTTCTTTGGGACCCTAAATAAGAGTCCCTCAATCCGATGGATGCAGAAGCAATTCGAAGTGCAATTCGTGTAATTTTGCCATTGTTGTGATCTTATGACACGGTGCATTATCTGGTGAAGAGCAGTTTCTGCTTCATCATTTGGGGCCAATTTTTCGCAATTTCATCTTTCAAACGTACTAATAATGCTATGTAATATTTACTATTGATCTTTTTTCCCTTTTCAAGATGAATATTATACCATGCGCATCCCAAAATACGGAAGCCATAACCTTCCCAGCCGAATTTTGTGTTTTTAGGCCCTTTGCACGGCTTTCGCCGGTTGCTGTCTACTCAGCAGCCTGCTGATTTGACTCTGTAGTGTAGTGACGGACCCATGTTCCATCCATTGTCACATATTGCGTGAAGAAATCCTTTTTTCGCCTAAACAGCTCCAAACAGCGCTCTGAATCATCAACACGTTGTATATAACATCCTACGAACTTATTGAGTAATGTAAAACAAGCCTAAAATGTAAATATATAACAAATATGGGATAGCAAAACTCATGTATCAGCATCACTCAATAATTTTTCTTAAAATCGCCGTTCCGCGATTTTCGGAGTACCCTGTATAACTTAAGTGGGCGGTCCGTAGCAGCAACACGATAGCAGCTCATTTCTGTTTTGAAACCAGATGTATCCGCAAAATGTAAAACTCTACTTAAGTATTTATAGGCTTTATAAATAGATGGAGTTTAGTAATGATTTCATAAGCCTCTGTATACTTCTGAAACTAATCCCCGTGTTGGTAGCGATGGTTTCCGTATATTTTTAAACCGATCCCTCTTAACAGGGTCAAGTTCAGAGCGCGAGGGCTGCAATGAGGTACTTAAATTGACAGCAGTGTGACGGCGTCTGCTATTTTGTAAATTATCTCTGGCAGATGGTTTGAAAATGTTCAAATGGTAGCGGTGGTGTTAGGACACAGTCGACAAACATGGAAGACTAGAAGAGAAACTAGAAATTCTTATATTTCTTGAAGAAAAAATTTAAGAAAATAAAACCAGTCAGTTTCTCCGATTTTATGACAACAAATAATTCTTTCGTTATTTCTCGGCCTCCTAACTCGAAATATTTATTATATTTATTGATTTATTTATAAATTTTTACATGACCGTATTGGACAATAATAATAATAATGCTAACTAAACCTTTCTCTCAGTGTAACTTAACGTCTTTATTAAAATGTTTATATTTTTATCTTGTGTCGTTTATTCTCTAGTCTATAGCCCTTGGTCCATGTAAATTATCATAACAACATGAACACTGTTGAAAGTTGAATCGCTTTCGTGCTAATTATAATTTAATTTCGTATTTATTATCTTATTACAGAACGGCGAGGTTGGTAAATTTTATAAAAACACTTATACATACATATGTATGCGGTAGATAGATAGGTATTTATGAAAACAAACATATTCATAACTTCTAACTGTAAATTGTAAGATGTATTTTCTTATTATTCAAGATCGATCGAATCCAAATTAGAAAACTCAGAACAAATTACATTATTTAAAATATGATGGAATTGTTAACGCATATTCGTAAAATTGTTAACACTTTCGTTTAAAACAATTTTTTAGTTTATGTACATTGAGAGAAAGGTGTACTTATTTTGCGTAGCATTTGTTTTCATGTAATGAATAACTATTATATTTAAACAAATTATTGAAGTACCTACTTAAAGTCACTACTACAACATAAAATTCCTAAAAAATTGTATAAGTAACAAATTGAACTACTAGGTACATTTGAAATATTACTATAAAAAACTAAACATGGAAATGTTCAGCAGTAATGAAGTGCTGAACGCCTTCCATTTATATATTTGGACGGAAACCTGTAAAGAAAAATTTTTGAGCTGAAGCCAAAGCAAATAGAGAAGGAATACTTTTACCAGTAATCCGTATGACACGGAGATAAATCAGAACGGCGAAAAAAAGGGTGCAACAGACAATATTTCTCGGCTGCATTTTGTTTTCTATAAAAATGGGTCTTTTTATAAATGATCTGTTGAAATGAAGGAACTAAAATATGTTTAAGTACGCTAGTAGGTACATTCTTTTTTAAATAAAGCCTTGAATTTTCCTTTTATCTACATACGCAGTAAATAATGGATATGCAAATATAAAAAATATCTCAACAGTCCGTATATCGATTATAAATACGAGTAATTATAATAATATAGCACGGTTTATTGGTTTCATTTTGTTATATGTCCTTCCTTATTTTAAGTGGACCATGTGCTCCTTAAATTTGCCTGATATTGATTTATATGTTTATCCTATGTACTCCTATTTACACTTTTTAGAATTAGGCTTTTTTTTTGGTCATTTTTGTTGCATTTTGTTTAGGCATTTGATTATGTGATTATTAGACCAGAAGAAAAAACATTTATAACAAATAACTTGAAAAAAAAACTGGGTATATTTGTATTTGTGCTTTTTAAATATCAAAATCAATAGAAAGCAACATTTAATAAATATTTTACAAGCTGTATTTCAGATCTGAGGGGGCTCGTATTTACATTTTTTTTTGTCATTTATTAAAAGTTTTGTTTAAGGTTATTCAGTTTTAATATTATAGCAAATTAGTAATACATTTGGTACACAGTTGTAATGCTTTGTGTTATTTAAATTGTAATTAAAAAAAAATAAACAGAGCCAACATTATCCTTGAGTAAAAAATAAATTATTAATATTAAATAAATTTTGCCATTACATACCTTGCAATCTACTGCTATATGTAATCAAGGATGTACGTAATAACAGGGATAATTTCACTAAAAAACAACTGCCGCGTTAGCGCAATATTTCTGCTGTGTGCAACACGCGAAAAAAAAACGTAAAGAATTTATAAATACCGCGACGCTCGGCGTCTCAACGCTCGGCCATTCTTGAACTAACTGGCGGTGTTTGGTTCTATTTATTTTCTCCTCTACCGCACATACATACATAATTCACGTGGAAGCGATATACGGGGCGATATAGAAAACGTTTTTTTTTTTCGTCGCCATTGAATGTTAAACTTGCAGGCGACTGAAACGAAAACATGTGCCTATTGGACGACATTCTCTTTTTTGTTTTCAAAGCGCCTGCTTGTTAAATCTGATGTGACTTGTATTGACTTTTTTGATATATCTTGTTCCGTATTCTTAAAGTATGTAGCTGGTAATGCATTCTTACATGCCTTTCTCTAAAACTCCATTATAGATGCTCAGTTACTCAGGTATTACAGGTTTTGCTTTACAAAGCAGTCGAGAAAATGTAGTCGAGAAAACTCCTTCTGCGTTTGACATGTGTGACGTCACGAGCCACAGTTTTAAATTTAAGGGGGCAGTACACATTTATTACACTTTTCTTTTCAATATTTTTTTATAGTACCTAATATCTATTTTAATATTTTAATTTTTTTACATATAAAAGTCAACATCTGAAACTATATAAAATAATTTTTTTTTGTAATTTTTAAGCCATGTGTGGTCGTGATATGGATACCTGAAGTTAACCATCTAAAAAAAACGGTTGGCAAAAAATCTCAGCTCTAGAACGTCAAAATGGATATTAAAATATAAGTCAGTCGCTATTGTCTGAAATATAAACAAGTATTTTGAGTGAAAAAAAAAACAAAATGGCGGAATTTTTAATTTTTTAACCCCTTTCTTTTAGTGAAATAAGGGTTAAAAGGGGGTTAAATATCAACGGATGTTCATACCATAGCTACACATGTGTAGAATAAGCCCTCAAAATTTCAGCCCGATCGGATCAAGTTTTTTCAAAAAATTGCCAACCAGGTCAAAAGACATGGTTTTGAGAAAAACGTGTTTAAAGTTTTTTTGTTTTTTTAAATATGTATGAAACTGAAAAAAAAAAACTACCTTATGCTTAATCAGCGATACCTGGTCCATAATTATACCTCCCTGCTCCTCATAAAGCTCAGATTGTGTCGATCTAGCCTTTCTGAGCTCTGACCTCCGTTCTTTTGAAGTCTCTATGCTGTGACGATTGCCTTGCCGTCCAGGAACTTTTGACGCGCACTGTATATTTATTGAACGTTTTGGTCTATAAACATATTGTACACTATTTTTAAAGGTATCTTCTACAAGAATTCGATGTTTTTGGAAAATCCATTTTTTTCAAAAAAATAAATGTGTACTGCCCCCTTAAAAATTTCAGATGTAATGCAACATGTATACACTGTGATTCAGAATTATGGCGCAAAAAAAGTAATCACAATAGAGATCTTAAAATAAAGAGACACTTGTATTTTCGTTTTGGTCAATTTCGATTTTTAAAAACGTCCCATTTTCGATAAATGGGACGTTGGGAAAATAGTTTTTTTGAGATATCTCAATAAGTACTTGATCGATTTCAATGAAATTTGGAGGGTAGTCTCAAAATAACCTTTCTAATAGAACCCTTTGCAATTGCAATTATGACAATTTGTAGTTTCGCAGTATTGTAAGTCAGATCATTTCTCTCAGAGCATTTTTCTCGAAATGGGTGCGTGATATGAAAAATAGACAACAGGACATTTTTAGTTTAAAAAAGAATTCTGCATCAGAATATAAAAAGAAAAACGTAAAAGATAATTAAATAAAAAATAGAAGCGAAAAACTGCGATGTAGTGACTCCATGTAGCGCCCCCTTGCGGCAGTTCTAAAATATTCTTATTATAAGGGTTCTATTAGAAAGGTTATTTTGAGACTACCCTCCAAATTTCATTGAAATCGATCAAGCACTTATCGAGATATCTGAAAAAAACTGTTTTCCCAAAGTCCCATTTATGGGCCCGTACGGGCCTTAAAAATCGAAATTGACCAAAATGAAAATACACGTGTCTCTTTATTTTAAGACCTCCATCTGTGATTACTTTTTTGCACCGTAATTCTGAATCACCCTGTATACGAAGTGTCCATCAAAGTTAAAACTTTAAATTAGTTAGTTGACCCTCAAACTATGTTAAAATATATTAAATTTAAATCAAATATTTTAAGGTCTTTGGTTAACAAACAATTCTGTATTAAAAAATCAAGTAGGCAGTAGCCAACAAAACAGCAGCCGGCTGTTTTCTACATTATTTCTTGTCAACAATGACAAGAAGTCGTAGAAAAACCTCGTAGCGTTGTTGTTCGTGCAAAAAATGGTAGGTACTTCTATGGTAACATACCAGTTTATTCGGCAAAATACACATTCATACAGTTGATAAGTCAATAAGTAGTACAGCATTTCAGTAAGGTAGTTTTATTATATTTAGGGCAAGTAAATATGTACCTAATATCCACTTTGTCGAAGAACATTACTTTCTAAGCTCCTTGTTAGTTAACAGTCGCCAACCAGAAAGTGGACATACATACGTACTTAGCCCTAAAAATATTTTTTGGAAGGGCGCATGACGATTTTCGTAATTTTATATTGGGGATACTTAACCAGATGTACATTTACCATGGATATGAATGATTTTGAATTATTATACTCATTACAATACTCCAGTGGCGGTGCGTGATATTTCAGTTAGCCATATCTTGAAAACGACGCATGGGACCCACTTCACTTTTTAGGTGATGACTATACACCTCTTACAGAAAGGATTTATAGTGAAAAAACCGTCAGCAAAGTTTGCGAAAAAAATTTCAAAAACACTGGAGCACTCCCTGGGTTCTCAGTAACGCTCTGTGGAATATTTGCAGTATATTTTTTTTCATAATCTAGAAACAAATATAAGGAGACGTTTTTCGATTTGTTACAAAATATTTTTGTTTCAAAAAGTTAAGGCCATTTTAATTTTGGGAAACAAAATGTTCCTATAGACAAATTTAGAGAACTGATTAAACTTAGGTAGAGGACATTATACATGAAATATTCTTAGAATTCACCATAGAATCTAAAAATGTATTAATATACAGTACATGGCATTCCATTTAAAATAACAAAGTTGACATCTATTTCCGGTATGACCGGAAGTGCGATTAATGTGAAAATTTTTAGGCGTATGTCCCCCATCGATCTTAGTATGTCACCAAATTTTCAGATTTTTACTAATTATAGTTTTCCCATAATCGATCGATGCAGTTCCCGGAGGACCACCCTGTATAACAGTCACTGTTCTGGAAAGCAAACAAAAATTCGGCGGTCCAACAAAAATATTTCATCAGGATCTGGAAAACTCTTCATGCCACTAAAAAATATACAATTCCTAATATTTAAAAGTATAAGAAGTAAAAAAAACAAGAAACTTTTTCTTCGACGTTTTTCGAAATATTGAAAAATAATGCCATTCTTATTAAAAATTTCAATATGATGTGGAGTTGGTGGCCATTCGAGCATGAGAAAATATAATATGGGCGAAGCTTGTGTCTAACGACATGGTGATATTGGTGCGTAAACGCGGTAGGGATTGAAGATTTAACCATTTCATATCAAACGGATACGTTCTAGGCACCTATAATTTACCGCTATGTGATCGTTAATGTTGCACCTTATGTTTGTAGAGTTTTAACGAACCCACCGCCGCAGGACGAAGCTACAGCAACATAAACACATCGTCGAGGAACAACTGTAGTGTTAAGAGCGTGGTCTCCGTATCTTCGTCAAGTACGATGTGCGAAATTATCAGCATCGGAGGCAGCTCGTCCATTTCAAAAGTTGACCCGCATGCAGTTGTTTCCAAAACCATCGGAACAAATCGTAGCGGCGCCACGAAGAAGGACGCTCCGAAGAAACGAACGAAGTTCGAAGGTGCGTCCGGTGAGGCGAAGAGGCGCCCCAAAAAACTGGAAGTTGTCAATCCCCACGCAACCTTAACAATAAGGGACGACGTGAAAACGAGGAAGTGCAGCCACCTGAAACCGGTCTTCGAGGAGATTTTGGAATCGTTCCGGAAGGACGGGGGTGTGAGCTTCAAGGCGAGCATAGACGCGGCCGTGGCGAGAGAGAAGGAACTCGAGAGACAGACGGCGAAAGAGAAGAGAATCGCGAGAAGATACACCAAGCGTGAGATGAGCCGCGAGGTGCCCCGCATGAGGACCGAAGTCGGAGGCAATTCCGACTCGTCCGACATGAGCTCGGCAAGGAGGCTCCGACTCTAAATCGGGGCAGGAAGAAGACCAACATAATACCCGATATTCAGATCAGGCCGAAAAGGGCGTCGCCAGCGGACGATGCGGAGGTTCAAAGAAAAAAACTCAAGTACCAAGATATCAAGGCAGTGTCCAGCTATTCTCAGGAGACAGCGAGGATCCACGGTGATGCCTGCGATGTGAGTAGGTCCCAAAACATTGAGGATTACAGCGAAATAAATCGCTTGGCAAAGAGGCAACTGTCGATAATTCCGGAGGAAGAAGAGTCTTATAGGCGGATTGCAACCGGTGAGTGCACTGTACACAGATTTTTACGATTTTTGACTTAATAAAAATCTTTTTAAAAATGTTTCCTGATAGAAAGGCTTTAGATAGGAGGTGACAACCATAAAAAGACATTAAAACATGTTACAAACATAAGGTTTGTACCGATAATAGTTCAGAACCGTTCAGAACTTTATTGAGTTAACGCAAAACCGTTGTACCGTTCCAACAAGTCGATTTGAAAATTTCAGAATTTATAGTGCAGTGTTCCAGGAGAGAGTCAATTGTGTTCCAAACTAGTTCCTTTTTAAAGTTACAGGATTTTACAAGAACTTTAATTCTGAATCAGCCTAAAGTGCTAAATAATCTCGTTTTCGTTATAAATTATTATAACGTTTTGTCCACTCTGGGTTCGTTAGATGTGAAAAATCAGAATCGCACTTTTGACAAACGCAATTAATTTAAAAGAAATACAATAACGAATTAACCACTAATTTATGTACAAAAAAAACAGGTTTTGACTGAGAAAACATGGATATTATAAAAATTATTTTTTCAAAAAATCATATCGGCAATGAATTAAGGAAACAAGTGGTTGGCGGCATTCTACTCCAAATTTAATGTACTTAAAGGTTGGCTTCGAGACAGTTTTTGATATAATGAGCCATTTCGTAGTAATTCTTGAATGAAAGTAAAAAAACACTTTTTTTGTGGTTTTTTGAGGTTTTCATTAGTAAGACTTAATTTGCAGACCCATGTTTATAGGAACTTTTTTGTTCAGCGTCAAATATCCTATAAAACCCCCAAGAAGTATCCTTTTTTTTGGGACACCCTGTAGATAGCTTTCGATAACGCCAAAAATATTTTCAATGTCATCAAATGATATCGATGGATTTTTTTTAATGTTTAGGTATTTCATTCATGAAATGTCAAACTATAATTTCCTTTTTTTAGGGAGTGCACAGTACAAAAAAAATAGGTAAGTGGTAGTATAAAAAACCTAAACACTTAGACTGGTAATTAGTAAATTTACAAAGTACAGTCAAAACTTTTCTGCAAAATTAAATTAGTAGATTTCTGTTTACACTTGATGTTTTTTCAGTTTTTTTAACATTTTTACATTCTCTATGAACAAGCATGCAAATTTTTGAAATTGAATCATACTAAAAACAGATATCCGTATAAGAACCGTCGAGAATATGATGCTACGAGTATAGAATGGAACAGAAACCGGACACTCCACAGAGTATTGCATACAGTATACGTTGTACACTGATCTATATACTAAAAGCGTATTAGTATACAGATCGGTGAGGTCTTACAACAGCACCAGCTGACACAATTAAATTACAAATAATTTTTATCGCGCAATAAGCATCTTCATGTATACGAGCTTGAATGAAATTACTGGGTTTTTTAGTATATTATTTTTATAATTTTGCCCTTTAGTATGCTATAATCATTTAAGAAATTGTAATGGATATTTTCGAAGGATCTTTTTTTCCAGTGGGGACCACAAACTAATGCTCAAATACAGTTATCCAATGTTCAAGAGCTTTTTTGGATTCCTTGGAGGTGGATAGTGATGTTCGCCTCGATGTAGAAATGATTTGCAATATTTTAGAAAAGTATAAGTAATAACGTAATAACTAAGGAATTATTCGTAAATTTAAAATCGTCCTTGTCAGTATTTTAACCTTGTATTCATTGTGTCAGTATTTAATCCTTGTCAGTATATTAACTTGAATTTCATTAATATTCCAAAACATTGTTTAACTTACATTCTAATCGTTTTTTTTTCTTAAATGTTAATGTTCATTTTCATTTCATCTCATTCCAAATTGATGTTGAAATGTACTGTTGATGTTGATATGTTTAGATATTATTAATGTCGAAATATATATTTTATTTAACAAATTAAGCCAAATGTAATTTGTTAAATGAGGTTATACTTAATTTTACAATGTTGATATAATTTTACCAAAATGGATTGGAATTTCTTGGAAGTTTGAAGTCAGTGAATAGTTTCTCCAAAAGATTGTGCAGAGCAATATATTCAAGAAAAATGCTACTCATATATGAATAATGGGATGTTGTGAAGATTTATTAGCATTTTAATCACCTAAGGCTTGTTTTAAACTAATTTTAATGCGTTGATTGTAAAAACTAAATTATTCATTATTTATAAAGTTGTTATTGTTAATATCGAATTATATCCTATTATTAAGTCAAATTTGTTAAAATAAATTGGTTTCAAAACATCTTTCAAATATTTTTATTCAAAAGGTCTTGACGAAAAAAACACGCTCACGATACAAAACAAAAAATAATAAATATATACCGTGTGTTTCCAGATGGGGTACCGCACTCTTTTCAAGTTTCATGTCCTTGATTTCTTAATATTTAAATGAGGAATTTTATATTAAAAATAATAAGATATAAAGAATATATAAAGATATATGTATAAATAAATAAGATATAAAGGTATTTATGTGAAGTGACATAAAATAAATTTTACATTTTTCAAGTCATTGAACACTCTGTACATTATATTACAAGTATGGCTACGTTCTTGGCATCCCAAGATAACCATAAAATAGGTTAGGTGTATTTTAAAAATATTTAACCTTTAAAATATTCATTCATGTGGAAAATTGAACTTTGTCACGCACGACTGGGTATACTTACCTTTATTTTTTTGTTCAGTTGGCTCATTTTTCGTTATAACAAGTGCTGTGGTATATCTCTAAATATTTCTTTTTGCAGCTAAAACACGAAAAAGTTGACGTTATGATCGCGACTTAAGCGAGACTAAATTTCGCTACTTAAGCGAGGTGATGATGCACGGATTTGGTGAATTAAGAGGGGTTCGAGTGTAGTCCGCTCTGTTGTAATGTTCGCATCAAGAAGAATAGAATATATTCAAGTCTTCCTTCGCATATACTATTCAAACCTCGCGGGCTACAAGCATAGATAAAAGAAGAGAGCTACAAGGGTAGCGGAGACGCGGACTTCTTTCCTTACAGCGCCATCTAGTGGCTGGCCGCGACTTTCACCAGCCAATTTTTTTCCGCAGTTTCATAGGCCTGAGTTGAGTTCAAACTTCAACCATTTATTATTCTATTAGTCAATAGAGGGAGGTAAACACGCTAGCTGAAATTTTGTGAGGTTTGATTTTAATAATACACAATTTGTTTACCACGGGCAAGGTATACCCGAATTTTAGAAGTTTAACTTAAAAATGACCAATACAACACTTAACAATGCAAACCCTCCGAGGGAAGATGATCCGGACACTAGGAACTTAATCAAAAAGTAGAGAATTCCTATATAAATTAATAATCAGGTGTGTAATCATGACCATAAAATTATTTCGTTTCTGGAAATCATTATTTTAGTCAGTTATTCTACGATGGACACCAATCCATAGGCACAACCCTTCAACAGGCAGTACAGGCAGAACCTAATAGTGCACCCAGCGACAGGCTTTTCCATCTTGTCTTAACAGGACTCGAGCACGAACCAGAACGTAAAGACAGAGCCCAACACATCGGCATCGGAAGTAACCACATCGGACCAGGCTTAGGTATTTCATCTATAATTTACATTTAAAAGAGTCAGCACCTCTTAAGAAGCATGTTTATTTATGTTTTAGATTTGGAATTAAAACAGAGTCGAACATACCAGCTCCTGAACCTGCGCTGTATGAGACTGCGTACGTAACGTCCCACAAAGGAAATTGTAGAGCGGGATGTTTTTCTGCAGACGGCCAGTTGATAGCGACTGGAAGTGTTGATGCGAGTATTAAAATACTCGATGTAGACAGAATGCTGGCGAAGTCTGCTCCCGATGAAATGGACCCCTCTAGAGGGGAACAACAAGGCCATCCTGTGATCCGTACGTTGTACGATCACATGGAGGAGGTGACTTGCTTGGAATTTCATCCCAAAGAGCCGGTTTTGTGTTCAGGTTCCAAGGATAATTCCATCAAACTGTTCGATATTTCTAAAGCCAGCGTGAAGAAAGCTTTCAAGACCATAACGGTACATTAGTGCTCTCATTATTATTTCATATTGATATCTAATACGTATTTATTAAATTAAAAGTCCCGTCTTGTTTTCTTAAGCCACCTACTGTTCTGGGCACGGCAAATGGTAGGCCCTACATTCCACGAATGTAGCAGGTGGTCTTTATAATATATTTTATTCGCTATAAACATTTTTATAATAAATATTTTTAGGAATCTGAACCCATAAAAGCCATGTCGTTCCATCCAGGCGGAGACCATCTTATTGTCGCCACAAACCACCCGGTCATTCGCCTGTACGACATCAACACTATGCAATGCTTCGTTTGCGCCCTTCCCTCCCACCAGCATTCTCAACCCGTGACGAACTTGAAATGGTCGAAGGACGCCAAGCTATTTGCTACCTGCAGCAAAGACGGGCACATCAAACTGTGGGATGGCGTGTCGAACAGATGCATAAATACATTCGTCAAGGCTCACGACGGTCTGGAGGTCTGTTCCGTGGAATTCTCGAGGAACGGAAAGTATCTGTTGTCTTCCGGGAAGAATTCAATATGTAAGCTGTGGGAACTAACAACTAGTCGGTGCTTAATAGCTTACACCGGTAAGTTTATGTTCGTTTCACTTGTTTGTATGCGTTTTTGATAAAAACAGTTTTCTACGTTTTGTTTTTTGTTTACTAAGAAAAATGCCATTTGGGTTAGTTTAAGAAAAAATATCACTAGAATTTTTGTTATTTTAAGAGTATTTTGAAACAAACGACTTTTTTTCGACGAACAAAACGCACAATAAAATCGTCTTTTTTTGCTAACCAGAGGCGCAACATATGGCTTTAATTTTAATAAATATGATCGAAAGTAAAAATAGTAAAATAATTTCTACCAAATGTATAGTTCGTAGTTTAATATACATATATAATATTGAAAGCAATTTTCAACACAGCAGAAAATGGAAAATCAGCAAGTGAATTAATAACTAGGTACCTATTAAAATGATGAACACATAAAATGTTAATTTATGGCATAGATATTCATTTTACTTCTTCACTTTCCCCTTTCTTTTAACTTGTGCTATGTGAGTGTCCACACCGTTTTGCTTGAAGGTGCCGGAACGACTGGAAAGCAGGAATACGAGGCACAAGCAGTCTTCAACCACACGGAAGACTACGTGCTCTTCCCTGACGAGGCCACCACCTCGCTGTGCGCGTGGAACTCCAGAAACGCTTCCAGGAAGCAGTTAATGTCTCTGGGGCATAACGGCGCTGTCCGATTGATTGCCCATTCCCCCACCCAGGCGGCATTTTTAACGTGCTCCGACGATTTCCGTGCCAGATTTTGGTACCGAAGGACGCCCACATTATGATTACAGATATTCTAATTTAGGATAATGTATTGTATTTGTAAGAAACTAATAAATGTTTGGTAATATGTATATTTTTTTTATTTACTCGAAAAAGTCCTGAAAATTTCTAGATTAATTGTTCACCTCCCGATGATGCCAACATAGTTGATAAAATGCGTATCGTGTGAATTGTAATGTTTTATCTAATGGAAATTCCAAATTAGATCACTGTCAATAACATGTAATTATAGTTCTTTCTCACAAGTTTTATCTTTTTTTAAGATACTCGTCCGGAGACCAAAAAAACGTCATCAACTCTGGTTATGAACGAGAGAGATGGAAATAGCGGTTATGTCAAACTTTTGACAGGTGACTGTCACAATTTATAAAATAAACAATGGCTGTCATATGGTGTGACAATCTTGACAGGTAAATAAGGTTATAAATTCGATCAAGATTAGAAATACGTCTTTTTTTTCTCGGCCAACTTTGATGACGTTTTTTTTTTTGGATATATTTGCGTCTCCTTCTGTATATAAAAAAGTGTACCAAAATTCAGGGATCATAAATTTTCATCAAAAATGAAGCATAAATTGTTTCATAAATAATTTCTATATTTAAATATTGAACTAATTAATTTGTAAAACTATAAACGGTTCGAAGCAAAGGAAAGTAACAAATTCCGAGTATACTTTTATAGTAAAATACCGATTTTCACGATCCCATTATCTGACTGTAAATAACCAATCAACCAGTTTAACCTTTCGCGAAGAATGAACCAGAGATAACGGTTAGTGAATTAACCGAAATCAAATAACAACTTTATAAAACAACTACATACATATGTACATTTGTATGTACACTCCAACATTTCGCACGATTTCCGAACTTTTACGTTCCGCAGACTTCCACTTTCCGAACTCTCGTCACCTCCGGATTACCGAACTGCTGGCCAAGGCGCAAAAGGATTTTTCTGGCTCATTCTAGTGCTTGTATCTTTGTTTTTCGAGGTTTTTATGCAAATTTAATACCATACCTATATGTGTACATGTTAATAAAAGACGTTTTTTAAACAAAAAAAAACTTCTGGTGCAAAGGAGAGCAGTGAGTGCAGGTAACTTTATTTTGTAATTCAAAGTAAAGGTTTGTTTTATTGAACATTTTGTTGACGTAAATTCCTATTAATAATTTCAGACTGAACTGAAAAATTATGAGAAAATATGTATTTCTTACAGAAAACACATGATACAAAACAAACATTATTTGCTGTTTATTGAAAAGCCAGCTGCTCCAGAGGCTAACCTTGTAGCAAAAGCTGGTCTTGATAAATCACGCAAAAAATGTTTGTTAAAAATGTTGATTTCTGTAAGATGTACAATATTTATAAATTGTCAGTTGCAGTTTGAAATTAATAAATTTACTTTGAAAAAAATGAAAAAAGACAAAATTGAGTGGACGGATTGACACAATAATGTGCACCGGTACTCACGATACGCCATTTGAAAGAAGTGTTTTTCACTGGTTTGTACAAAGAAGAACTTTTGTCTCAGCTGTGCTGCTGAGGGAGGGCGATTTCCTCTTTGCTGAATTCTCTGACAATCGAAATGTTTGATAACAATCGCATTATTGTGTTTAACATTTTTTTTCATCATTCAAATTTCGCGGTTTTTTGTCGTCAACCAATCAGCGACAAGTTCGGTTATGTGGAAGTACAAGTTCGGAAATATCGTAGAAAAAGTTCGGAAATGTCGTGAGTTCGGAAATTTGGAGTTCGGATATGTGGATGTTGAGTGTACATACTTTTATCTCTTCAAGTCCAATTCTATGATTTATATGTTGGTACCTCTGATTTGCGTACTATAGAAAGGTATTCTGTGATTCGTGTCAATATAAAAAATATTTTTTTGTAATATGTTGCTAAAAGTACCCTAAACATCATATAGTAACCTTAATTATACAATCTAGAAAATATAAAAGTTAATCTTTAAGATGTCTTTTAAAGTAAGTGGTTCCCCTTTAATCCATCCACATAACCTCACACTACATATTTTCTTATTTCCAGAAATGTTACGCATTCATTTCGCTGTTGTTTCTAACATGGATTTCGAACAGCCATCAGTTCTACGTGCCGGGCATGGCCCCTACGGATTTCAAGAAAGGTGACCTCATTGAAGTAAAAGCTGTGAAAATGACTAGTATACATACACAGTTACCGTCACGAGTATTATTCGCTGCCTTTCTGTCTACCGAAAGGCGGCTCGGGCGCAATACATTATAAATCTGAGAATTTAGGCGAAGTGTTGCGTGGTGACCGCATCGTAAATACTCCCTATATCGTTAAGATGGCAGAGGAGACGTCGTGCACCTTATTGTGCCATTCCCCCGGCCAACCGATGCACTGGGACGCTTCGCAGTCTCAGACTGTCGTCGATCGGATACAGCATGAATATTTTGTGCATCTGTGAGTATTTAATTTGGTTATTGATTTATTAATGTTATGACTCATACATAAATTTGTGTATGTAGGTGTTTTTCATTGCGTAATGTCTGTTATGCATTGCATTAAACATTGTGTTAAACATGCAAACATTGCATTGTGTTAAACATGTAAACAGTGATGTCAGGAAAATTAATGGAAAACTTCTGCCAGTGGAAAACCTTTGTATTGAAACAATTTTTTTTTTATTTTGCATCGTTAAAACTTTAATATATAGATAAATATTTCTTTATTACCTGCTTTTTTAAATGTTTTATTTACATATATCGTGATGAAGTATACATTTTTTTGCACATGGTAAAAAATGTTTTTGTTGGTTTTATTGATCTTGTGGCATGTGGAAAGTCAAAATAAATGTTTAAAGTGAATCCTTATGGCTTGACTCAGTTTAAAAACCTAGGGTACCCATAAATGATAATGTTCCAAATTAATATTTTGCAGAAAAATTCTTTTATTATGTACTGTGTTATCCATTTGATGGGTGGATTTTTAGGTTAGTAGATAATTTACCTGCAGCTACCCCGATATTCAATCCCGAATCGAACGAGAAGCAATACGAACACGGTTACCGACTCGGAAATACAGTAGGCGACAGAAGCTTTATTAACAATCACCTGAAGTTGACTCTACTCTATCACAATCCCCATCCGTACGTAACTCTTCAAGCGCTTACAAATAAAACTTTTAAAATTGCACATTTTTAGAAATGTATATCGAGTGGTGGGCTTCCATGCGACGACAAAATCCATCAGCATGGACGAACTTAAGTTCGACGGGAAATCCTGCACGTTCCCCTCTAAGCCCAAGCCTCAAGTTGTGGACCCCGTGTCGGGCACGACGCTATACTTCACCTACGAAGTCGAGTGGAAACCGTCCTCTGTGAGTTGGGCTTCAAGGTGGGACACTTACCTGGCCATGAGTGACTCCCAGATCCACTGGTTCTCGATTGTCAACTCCATTGTTGTTATCTTCTTTTTATCAGGCAAGTAGCTGATAGTAAATCATAGTTTCGTCTATTACTAAAATTATAAATTACTATATGATGAGGATGTGATTCTGAATGCCTTGACCAGTCAGTTATGTATGATTTGTGGTGTCATTTATTTTTGGTAGATGAAAATATTCTAAAACTAATTTTTAAATTTTAAAATATAAAAATTATATTATTGCTCCAATCGTTAACGTCAGCAGACTTTAGTATTTTTTTTATCATCAACTTTGATGTAACAGACTATACTTAATTTATAATATGTAGGAATTCTCACCATGATTATGGTAAGAACGCTGAGGAGAGATATAGCCAAATACAATGCAGACGAAAGCTATGACGAAACCATAGAAGAAACCGGATGGAAATTAGTACATGGAGATGTGTTTAGGCCTCCCAAAAATTCGAGATTATTCGCTGCTCTCATTGGGTCGGGTATACAGATATTTTTAATGTCTCTGATAACGATATGTAAGTATATACTTTTTGTATTAAAATAGCAATGGAAAGCAAATTGAATCAGAAATTATTTCAATATTTTAATGATGGCGAAACAGGTTGGGGGTCGGATGAGCTTGTGTTCTGTTTCTGTTTGCAGCCTACGAATTATCATGTCATTTTTACCATAAAGTGTCACTAAAGTTGCATGCCGTGTAAAAATGTTTACTGTCTAAATTTATTTATTTAAAATGTTTTCTTCCATGAACTCGTTTGCTGCGTTCTTTTCCAGTCTTCGCCATGTTGGGCATGCTGTCTCCGGCCTCGAGGGGGGGCCCTGACTACGGCCGCGATAACGTTCTACATGATCCACGGAGCGGTGGCAGGCTATTTCTCGGCTCGCTTGTACAAAACGATGAAGGGACGAGAGTGGAAGAAGGCGGCTTTCCTGACGGCTGCCTTGTACCCGGCAGTCGTCGGCGTCGCTTGCTTCTTCCTCAATTTCTTCATCTGGGGGAAGGCGAGCAGTGGCGCCGTCCCGTTCGCGACCATGATCTCGCTGTTCCTTATGTGGGTGTTCATCTCTCTGCCGCTCGTCTATTTGGGGTATTACTTTGGATACAGGAAGCAGCCGTACCAGCACCCGGTGAGGACCAACCAGATCCCGAGGCAGGTGCCGGATCAGCATTGGTATATGAATCCGGTGCTGTGGTGAGTTTCCGTTTATTATAATAACGTTAGATTAGGTGGATTAAATTCGCGTTTTTTATTTTTATTAGGCGTCTACGCCACTGTCTAAGTGTATTTAGAACAAAAAAAAAATGTTGGCTTGGTTACACCTTCCAAGACAGCTTTGTTATTCGAAACTTTTCTTTTCACAAATAAAATCGTACTATTTTGCTTTTAAATTATTGCATTGTCATCGAAGATTAGCAAGTATATAAAGATTTGTTTCATACTTAATAAAACTACATAGTATAACAATTTACTTCTACTAATTTAATATTCAAAGTTAACATTCAGAGACGGTAAAAAACAAAACCACTTTAATGTGAAAGTGTAAAGTCCGACCATTATGTGTGAAGAAAGCAACGACCTCTAATTCACAACTTAACATCGAAAAGCATGGTTCCTTAATTAAATTTTAAATGTAAAAAATATAGGACTGATCATAAAAAACCATCAAGTCTAGCTATGAACAAGAGCGATGGAAATAGTGGTTATGTCGAAGCTTGAAGTGAAACTTTGTTGTTGTCAAACTTTTGACAAGTTGCTGTCAAAATAAGTAATGGCGGTCACATAATGTGACAGCATTGATAATTAAATAAGGTTATATATTTAAGGTTAAGAATAGAAATAGGTTTTTTTTGGTTGGTCAACTTGGATGTTTTTTTTTAATGGCTTATTATAATAATGCGGATTGACGTGCGTAAGATACATTGTAAGCTCTTGCACTGGACAAATAGTTTGCTACAGCTATATTAGATGCAGCAAACGATTTACAAATAGTGGCAATTTTGGGTGCTAGCGAACGCAGTTGTGACGGTTGTCTTTTTCGCACATTTGTCACTTGTAGTGCGGTGCGGTGGTTTGAGATTTGACGCGCATTTCGTTATCGTTATTATGATTCTGTGGTTTAATTGTGACGAGCCATCCAAAAAAAAGTCATCATAGTTGGCCGAAAAAAAAAAGATATTATTATTATTCTTAATCGAATTTATAACCTTATTTACTTGTCAAGACATCACATCATGTGACAGCCATTGTTTATTTTGCAAATTGTGACAGTCACTTGTCAAAAGTTTGACATAACCGAAAATCTTAGACATTTCTATCTGTCCCGTTCATAGCCAGAGTTGATGACGTTTTTTTTTTTTGGATGTATAAAACAAAGTTTTTTTGTGATTATGATCTTAAGTGCTGTAGTAGTAGACTTGCTGGTTTAGTAGACTTTCAAAGTACCCCTCGTATCAAAATGTAACAGTACCATCCAAGAGAAAAGTTTGCATGGTTCACACACTGGGCTTTAGTTTAAGTAATCAATTGAAATACTTTTTTTCCAGTCAATAAATTCTGTCAAACCGAAAAACTTCGACATGACTGCTATTTCTATCTCTCTCGTTCATAGCCAACTTTAATGACGTTTTTTTTTTGGATGTTTGTTTCTAACTAGTTCAAGTCAATAAATTTTAAATCTACACAGTTTTTGTTCTAGAATATTGATAATTAGGTATTCGAAACGCCAAACCGAGACGTTTATTTCAAACTAGTTGAGCTGTGGTGTAAAAAAATTAGTGCATGACACCTATTAATATTTTTTCAGTACTTTAATGGCTGGAATTTTGCCGTTTGGAGCCGTATTTATTGAATTGTTCTTCATCTTCACCGCAATATGGGAAAACCAGTTCTATTACCTCTTCGGATTTTTATTCTTAGTATTCCTGATACTCGTAATCTCCTGCTCACAAATATCCATCGTGATGGTCTACTTTCAGTTATGTGAAGAGGTATGTCGCACAAAATGTACTATTTTTTGTAAAAAGTCACAGAAGTATTCACAAAATATATAATATTTTAATAATGGTGACTTTTTGACCCTTTAATGTTTTTTTAAGGACTACCACTGGTGGTGGCGAAGCTTCATCGTCTCCGGAGGCTCAGCGCTGTACATCTTAGGCTATTCGTTCTTCTATTTCATGACGAAACTGGAGATTACGGAGTTCATCCCCACCTTGCTCTACATAGGGTACACGGGGCTGATGGTGTTCACGTTTTGGCTCCTCACTGGCACCATAGGGTTCTTTGCGGCGTACGCGTTTGTCCGGAAGATCTACGCCGCCGTCAAGATCGACTAGACTTGAAACTCTCCCTCGGGTTGTGAATGTATCGTGTAGTTTTGTATTACAACGAACCCGTTGTGTATTTTTTGTGATGGTTCCCTTAACTAGTTAATCCTCTTCACGTACTATAACGCTAAGCTAGATCCACATCGTATTGCAATAATTTATCATTTTTTCCTTAGTTGGAGGTATTTAGTTAGTTTGACGCACGAAATTATGTTTAATGTGTTTTTTTATTAAAGATTTAACTCGGGTTGATGATATAAAAATATTTGATGTGTATGTTAATGTTGGTATCGTTGAATCTAATTTGGGTCTGAGATAAGTAGAGCGTTATATTCTTGTCTCTCTAAAAGTATCAATCCATGGTAAGCATCATATATACCGTTGGCATTGTCACATCTTCCGTCTTGTTGCAGTGCTCTGAAATCTAAATCCCTATTTGGCAACAACTATTGATGTAAGTAATTCATTGGTTAGTGGGAGGGGCTACAGAACAAATGATGCCAATCAAAGTCATACCCTTCACAGTGGCCCCGCCCACAACAACATTCATTTGTCGATGGGTAATGCTCTTTGCTCCCTTCCTCCATTAATTAAATACGGCCTTCACGATGGCCACGCCCTTCACGGTGTCCACGCCCTGCACAGTAGTCCCGCCTACAACAATATTTCTTTTTTTTCCACTGATATTTCAATTTACTATTGATGTTTCAAGGGCAGGTACCTCCTGTGTGTTTTTTTTTTACAGATATTAATTCAGAAAATACAGAATTTTTTTGGTTTAAAGTTACTTAAAAAAGGGAAGGAAATAGGAAATTCTAAATTTCCATAAAAAATAAACATATTCAATATATTTTTGGGTATTTAGGTTTTGTTTCATTTCCTTTTAAAGGTACGTTGTTTTATGGTGACACTTTTTTTTAATAGTGATCATTGTATGACGCATTTGAATTGGTGATTAAGGAATTTTGCTTTAAGGAATTTATGTTACTTTGCTCCTTTACGGAAGCATTCTTGATCTACTACATTGACCTCCTAGTTAGTAAAAGTGAAGTGTCCACGTGTGTCGTTATTCACTTTCATTGCCAGTTTAGTGACGCCTGCTTTATTTAATTTATAGCAAGATAGGCTCGGTAATAAGGTAGCGTGCACTTTGCGGTTACTATTTCATTAAAAGACATTTTTTATTTGACAATATAAATTTAAAACATATTTTTATAAGAGCAAACATATTTTGATTTTACACACTGTAGTCCGTAACAACACTGTAAATATGTATAACTATAATAATATAATAAAATTATGTTTTGTGTAAGGAGTCTTTTTTTAGCGCAGACAGATAGGTAAAAGAGTGGAAATTTATATTTAATAGCAGAAGAAACTAGTTTAATATACAGACAGACAAGGAGTGCTCTTGAACTCCTCCCTTAGTCCCTACCGCGTCTCCTCACTGATGTCGCCATGTCGTTTGACCAAAGTTCCTCCCATATTATTTATACGATTACCTGATATGCTTGAAGGTTTTAGTATGTTGACAGCTGTGTTGTGAATCGGTAATAATCATAATGAATCTAGTGTATGTCAGTCGCTATGAAGTCGCATTTGTTCGTAAAAAATTACATAATTACAAAACTCTGCAAATCGAAGGACCCTGGCAATTGCTACTAAGGAATACGCTGCTCGACTAATAAAAAATAGTCTCAAATTTTCTAAATTACTTGATTTATTTTTTCTAACTCCTATTTGGCGACTTCCAACAAGGTTTATTAACATCTATCTTGAACAAAAAATCACGGAAGTTGTTTATTAATTTTTAATGCATTAAAATTACACACATTAATCTACTTTTAGTCTTTTTAGTCTATGACTAGCATGCCATTTCTTCACAAGCGTCAACGACATGAAAACTGGAATCATTATCGGCAAAAATAACGGAATATAGACAGCATACCTGGAACAGAAATGGGTTTGGTTATTATATAGCTTGGGTTACATACCTTCTTTTTGTCGCACTACTCACTTCTGATCCTGTGGAAAGTATAATAACGCTAACAATGACGGATCACTGAAAGCCTCCTCCGAATGAGAGAAAGCCACCTTGGCGTGTCTCAGGCCGTTGTCTACGTCCCCATTTTTCAAGAAAGTTTCTGCCTGGTCCGCATTCTCCACTGCTATACTTATCTTCTCTCCGACTTCGTCGCTGATAACAATGCTGTTTATTTCCGACAGTAACTGCGCCAGTGATTTTAGCGTTCTCCTGGTGGAGTCCAGCATCTCTTCCGCTTTCTTGATTTTCAATTCTCTTACGTTGTCTTCGCTAAGTCCGCTCATTTTAAATAAATGCTGTAGCTGAGTCACAAACGTAGAAACGATTTGCTGTATGTTCGGTTGGAATACTTTGGCTTCACACGAACTGTTATCAGGGTTGACTATGTAAATGCCACCCCATGTGGGACTAAGGAACGCGTTTGTTTTAACCTGTTCGTTTTTATCGTTGTAAATGTATAAAGGAGTGGAACACTGCGGAAAATATACAACCAAGTTTAAGGTGGGTCTGGGAGAAAGGTGTGACCACAACTTTGTTTCTAAAGGGCTTATAATGTGAGGCAGCTGGTTTTCCCGTAAAGCGTAATGATCTAGAATTTTTTGGGGGAAAACTCCTAAATCAGTTAAGTACAACCATTGGGATTTAACTATAAAATTTGTTACTGATGACAATATCTTCAGGAACGGTTGAAGGTTTCTATCTATTTCTCTTCCACTGACATCTATTGTAAGACTAGCTGGGTCTGGATGAACAAACGATACTAGTATGTCGTATTCTAGACTTAGAGGAATGCCAAATTCTTTATTCGCTCTATTACTATAGACACCTTTGTACATCTCGTCTATCGGTAAGTTGGCCCTATAAACTCTGGTAGTGTACCACCAGACTGGAAATCCGATTATTACCAATACCACGAAGTACGACAGTACACTGTAAATTCGATAATCTGCTTCTTTTTCATCTAAAAATATTAAGAAAATAAAGTTTAATATAAGTAAATAGGTTTACTCTGATAAGTACTTGCCTTCTTCATTAATTTTATCATTTTCTTCGTTATCGTCTTTTGAAATGCACATTTTATATTTCTATATTTGCTAACGAATTAGTTTACACAATTTAACACAAACATTATCGAAAATGTGTGGTTAACCAACGTCAAATAACTGTCATTTAACTGTCATTGCTGTCAAATTAATCTGGTTTTATGCAACATGCACAACTGCAGCTAGAAATGTTGCGGACGACGCAACGTAAACGTAACCAAATCCTGTGGGGGATGACAAACAAATATGGATTCAAGTTATTCGCAAAACATTTTCATTACCAGCCAGTCCACTGTTTGCTCTGATAAACAAAGACAGTTACGGTTCAGTGAACCGTGGCAACAAATTTGGTATAAATAGTGCAAGTGTGTAGGATAGAATTTAGTTTTAATCTTCTCCTGAAGACGCCACTTGGTTGGCGAAACGCGCGTCGAGAAAAGTGTAGTAGTTCGGTGTTTCGTGGAAAACGTCGTTTATTTAAAACCTACTTTTTTTTAAATAATCGACGTTTAATAAATATGGTGTACATTGAATAAAACACAAACGTAAAATAAAAATGTTTTATTAACAAAACGAAATCAGTACAATTTGCGGTCGACGCTTCCTGCAAACTACAGAAAATTTTTCGAAGACAACGTGCATACATTAGAATACTCAGTACAAAAGAAGAGCTCAATAAATTATGTACAAAATAAGGAATGACTTAGAGAAACACATTACAACACATGTCCCTAAAAATCAGTAGAATACCCTTTAATCTACCTCCTCCATGCGGGACGCGTCCTCGGCATCGCCGGCCTCTGCGGCGGGGGCGTCACCGGACGGGGCCTCCTCGGTCAACATGGCCTCCTCCTCGTCGATGCCCAATCCCAGCTTGATCATCCTGTAAATCCTGGAGGCGTGCACCTGGGGCTCGTCTAGTGTGAAACCGGAGCTGAGCAGGGCCGTCTCAAACAGCAAAATGACGAGATCCTTGACGGCCTTGTCGTTCTTGTCGGCATCCGCCTTCTGTCGCAGGTTCTCGACGATGGGATGGTCCGGATTGATCTCGAGGTGCTTCTTGGCCGCCATGTAGCCCATGGTCGACGTGTCGCGCAGCGCCTGGGCCTTCATGATACGCTCCATGTTCGCGGTCCAGCCGTATTGAGAGGTCACGATGCAGCACGGAGATTCGACTAGACGATTAGACACGACCACCTTCTCCACCTTGTTGTCGAGGATGCTCTTCATGACCTTGCAGAGACCCTCGAACTTGGCCTTGTCCTCTTCGCGCTTCTTCTTCTCTTCCTCGTCCTCGGGCAGCTCCAGGCCCTCCTTTGTGACGGAAACCAGCGGCTTGCCGTCATATTCCTTCAGCTGCTGCACGACATACTCGTCGATCGGTTCCGTCATGTACACCACCTCGAAGCCGCGCTTCTTCACGCGCTCGACGAATGCGGAATGCGCGACCTGCTCCTTGCTCTCGCCGGTGATGAAGTAGATGTGCTTCTGGTTCTCCTTCATGCGGCTGACGTAGTCCTTGAGGGAGCAGGCCTCGTCGCCGCTGGCCGACGTGTGGTACCTGAGTAGGTCGGCCAGCTTGGCTCTGTTGGCGGTGTCCTCGTGGATGCCCAGCTTCAAGTTCTTGGAGAACTGCTCGTAGAACTTCTTGTAGCCGTCCTTGTCCTCGGACAATTCCTCGAACAGCTCCAAGCACTTCTTGACGAGATTCTTGCGGATGACCTTGAGGATCTTGTTCTGCTGCAACATCTCACGGGAAATGTTGAGGGGCAGGTCCTCGGAGTCCACCACGCCCTTGATGAAGTTGAGGTACTCGGGGATGAGGTCCTCGCAGTTGTCCATGATGAAGACGCGTCGCACGTACAGCTTGATGTTGTTCTTGCGCTTCTTGTTCTCGAAGAGGTCGAAGGGCACGCGCCGCGGCACGAAGAGGAGAGCTCGGAACTCCAACTGGCCCTCAACGCTGAAGTGTTTCACAGCGAGGTGGTCTTCCCAGTCGTTGGTGAGCGATTTGTAGAACTCGCCGTACTCCTCCTGGCTGATATCGTCCGGATTTCTGGTCCAGATCGGTTTTGTCTTGTTCAGTTCCTCGTCTTCGGTGTATTTTTCCTTGATGGTCTTCTTTTTCTTCTTCTTCTCGTCTTTCTTGTCTTCGTCCTCATCCTCACCTACGTCTTCTATCTTTGGCTTGTCGGGGTCCTCTTCCTCTTTCTTTTCCTCCTCGGCCTCGTCGTCGCTGAGTTCCTTCTCCCGCTCTTTCTCGACGAGAAGTTTGATCGGGTAGCCGATGAACTGGGAATGTTTCTTGACGATCTCCTTAATTTTGTGCTCTTCCAGGAACTCCGTCTGGTCCTCTTTTATGTGCAGGACAATCTTTGTGCCTCGGCCGAGGGGTTCTCCGTGATCGGGGCGGATGGTGAAGCTGCCGCCAGCCGAGGATTCCCAAACGTACTGTTCGTCGTCATTGTGTTTCGAGACAACCGTGACCCTGTCGGCTACCAAGTAGGCAGAGTAGAAGCCCACACCAAACTGGCCAATCATGCTGATGTCGGCGCCCGCCTGCAGGGCTTCCATGAAGGCTTTAGTTCCGGATTTGGCGATCGTACCCAGGTTGTTCACCAAGTCGGCCTTGGTCATACCGATGCCGGTGTCGATGATCGTCAGGGTGCCCTCGCTCTTGTTCGGGATGATCTTGATGTGGAGGTCCTTGCCGCTGTCCAGACACGACGGATTCGTGAGGGACTGGTAGCGGATCTTGTCCAGGGCATCGGAGGAGTTGGATATCAACTCTCGGAGGAAGATTTCCTTATTCGAGTAGAAGGTGTTGATGATCAAGCTCATCAACTGGGCGATCTCCGCCTGAAAGGCGAAGGTCTCGACATCACCATTTTGGTTGTCTTCAGGCATCTGTAACAAGACATAAATGTAAGATTAAGGCCGCAAAGAAGCTAGACTAGAAATGCATCAACAACGCCTTATTTTAACTTCATTGTTAGGTTAGGTTGTTTGAATATTAAAAGCAAATGAGTAGCAACGACATTTAAACAAAAATCAATGACAAATTTATTTACAAAAAAAAAAAAGTTATTCGAATAGGGATAAAACGAATTTTATTCACAAAAAAATTATTAATTCTGAAATAAAAGCCGGCATGTTCGGTCAAGGACATATTAATAATTTTTAAAGCGAACTAAAAATCCTTAAATTACGATCAAATACTACTGAATATAGAAAATTCTTACCTTGAATAAATTAATGCACAAGTTTTATTCACAGGAAAACTCAAATTCAACGGCAAAAGGTTTAAAAATTCACTTTGAATATCGCTTTCGGAGCTTCGCTTCCACTTCGCTTTCTGACTAAATTCTGATGGCCGCCTGTTTCGCCGGTTGCTTTTATAGCCAACTATGTTCGAGAACAATCGAGAACGCTCTGGAATGATTTCGAAGTAAATCGAAAATTCGGTACGTTCGACTGAGTAGGAGAGAGATAATCTTTCTCTCACTCTACTTCCGTCAAATCAAGCGCCAAATTTAACTCGATGCATTTGTATCACTGTTATGAGGGATGAGTTTCACTACGCTAAAATGCTTAAAAAACCTACGTAATTTACATTTATTATTTATATATACTAGAACTTTTAAGTTGTAATGCTTTCTTAAAGGTTTTACACGAAACTAAAATAGTTTTTACCTTGTTTAAAGTTTTTACGTGTACATTGCACTACATTTTATAATAATTCAATATTTTAATACCAAATTAAATAATTATTCACCAATGTTGTACAAGATTACCCTTAATAGTTATTATATGTACATATACAGGGGTAGGCAGTATTCAATTAGTTTTTGAAGTGTTTTATTTTTTTTTCTTCTTTTGTAATATATGTAAATATTTCAAAATATAGGTAGTATGTATGTATTTAATCTATACATACATAAAATTACATTACTAATTTATTATTAATTTCTGGAAGCCTCGCATTTTAATAATTTGAAATGTATTTTACTTAATTATTTTTTTTTAGGCTAGCCAACAAAAACGGAAGTATAATATGGTTTGCTTTTAAGGATATCCCATCATGATAATAAATAATAACAAAAAATAACTGTTTTCGACGGCCGCCAGAAATATTTCTAGAAAAATTAAAATTTCAAATGCTACGTTATTCTAGAAAATGTTTGCAACTTCTAGAACTCTACTTGCGCCTGCGAATTCTGTAAAAATAATCAATGGATAAATGTAGATGGCGCATGTTCAAGAAGGCGAGATGTGTTCGGTACAAGATTTTAGTGTAAATACTGTCTATATTAAAAGGGGTAATAATTCGTTTTAGGTCTAAATGCAGAAAGTGTACGTCCTGCTATTCTTTGTATTAATACGTTTAGTTAAGTTTTATTCAGTATTTCTACATTTTTGTGTATTGAGTTCTAAATAAAAAAACTAAAAAATAGAGAGTAACTCGCCTGTATACATAATGTAGAAACCAACAAACATATGACAACATCCGCTGCAGTTAACGGTTAGAAACGTCAAAATTTGAATAATCGAAAATAGTGTTGGTTTCTACACGATTTAGAATTTAGATTTTGTTTCTTCTACGAAATGACTACAGCCGCACAGAAAAATAAATCGGCTATCACTCTCAAGGGATCAGCAGAAATAGTTTGTGATTATTTAAGTACTTGCGACTTGTAGTAGTTAATTTCATATGAGGTTATTCTGTGTTCCTTATTTTCAGATTATGGTATCAATTCTATATTATTTCAAAGAGGCTTGTATCCTCCTGAGTCTTTTAAATCCGATGAGAATTATGGCCTCACAATTCTGATGTCAACGGACAACAAAATCAAGGAATTCTTATCGACAACGCTTGGTCAACTGAAGGGTTAATATTTCACTATTCGTAAAAAACATATTCGTATTATGTGCTTAAATGCGTGCATATAGCTATATATCTGTTCTTTTTTAGGGTGGCTTGTTGACAGGACTGTAAATAAAGTAGCTCTAGTTATAACGAATGTGAAAACGCTGGAGATAATGGAAAGGTGGGACTTTAACGTGGAATATGAAGGCGATGTTGCGAATGGAGAGCAAACGTCTGAGAAACCCTTGAAGCAAATCAAAAATGAAATTCGTGATGTACTGAAACAAATTGCGTCTTCCGTAGCGTACCTACCACTTCTGGACTGTTTGTGCAGTTTCGATATTCAAATTTACACAAAGAGCGACGTGGAATTACCAGCAGAATGGGCGGAAGCTGAACCGGCCAACATCAAAAACGCCCAGAGTGTTAAAATGCGGACTTTCTCGACTAATATCCACAAGATGGAAACTGTCGTTACGTACAAAAACGATGATTGATTTGGTCCCTTGAATTGAGTAAGTTTAATATTTATTCTGTGAATAACGTTTTATTGTTTTTGTAAAACTTTGTGCTCAGTGTTCCCACAATTTTATTACCTTATACTTACATGTCTGAATAAAATATAAGATTTTTTTTTTGCCGGTGATTATGTTACCCTCAATGAAAAAGGTGCAATCAATAATACTCGTATATTATTTCACAGTATGTTGCCTTTCTGGTCAAATTTGAATTATTGAATGCTTAATATCTACCAAATACAAATTATATTTACCTATACAAATTAATTAAATTGAATAGTGAATATAATTAAACTTTTAGGTATTAATGATTTTCTAGACTGCTATCAATTATGTAATGTGGTATTTGTACATCTACCAAAATAATAGAATTTTTAGACATACTGGTTTTAGGAAAGGAAAAATGACGACACACCATCATAGTTATTACTTTATTATCCACTTATTGTCAGATTATAATTCATATTAAATAGTTTTTTCTCACTATACAATTTCTACATCAATTGAACATCAATACTGTTGAAAATGGACGAACTCTTTCATAAAAATGTAATGACTATTTTTTCTACACATTTCCTTTTTTTATAAAAATTAGTCTAAAAAATCGTCAGTATATTTTGAATACGTTAAATATTCATCTAAAGCGCTCAAATATTTGTTATACTGCGACTACCTAACGCTGCCTTTTAAAATTTTATGGTTTAAGCAGTATACACTGAATAACATTTTTTAGTTCCTACGAAATTTATAAAAATATTTTGTGAAATTAAATTTAACGAGAATTCAACAGTCAATATATTTTTTTCCTGTAAAACTGCTTGTTTTTATGCATTGTTATAAGAATCTTTTTTTTTTTAATTCTTAGTAACATAAGTACACGTAAAAGCGTGGAATTCTTCACACTTCCAATGGGTTTATAACTACAACTCGTTACAATACCTATATAGTTTGTATATGTTGAAAAACGTTCGACGAGAACAGAACATATCGAGGGAGTCCAGGGTCTGTTAAAAAGCAAGTTTTCGCTGCAATAGTGATTGGCTTAACTTGATTGTTCAATTTCAAGTTTGATCAGCAGGAGATAAAGGATGAGGATTCAAGAGCAGAGGAGTACAAAAAACATCTTTACACAACGAATTGAGTACAGAAATGTCAGAACATTGACATGAATACATTTTGAAGAGCTGCAGTTTTCGCAGATGAAAAATATTTTCAGTTATCTCGTGATGGTAAAATACAGGTATACAAGTCAAGTAATGGATGCAGATTTATGTCAAGCAAGTTCAGTCGAGTGGAAAGTCTTCAGTAAACGTTTGAGATTGGATAAAATATGGAGATAAATAAAACTTTATGAATATAAATAATTAAATGACTTCAGAATTCCATGCTTCTAAGACTATGTACGAATGTTTTTTTTTCTATGGTTAAGACAGTGGCAGCTGGTTAAATATAAAATGATTGTCTTTGAGAATGAATCATGGGATCAGAATGGTAGAAATTAAAAAGGTTGTTCGCCATATCTTGTAAAATATTTCATATTTAGTAGTTTCTCTCATTTTTTTTCAATATTCAGGTTTATTTTAACAACGTCTTTATTGTTTTTGGGTTTTGTTTTTATTATTTGAAGATAATTCCCCTCCAAATGGATCCCGCGTTTCGTTTTTAAGCCACGGAAATTTTAGACATTACCAACTGCCACTCTTCAAGTAATACAGTACTGTTAATGCCATCACAACATAAGAGCGAGTAATATGAACTACTATTAGCAATACTTCCAAAATAGCTTTTTCTATGTCGGCCATTATCTTAACGTTTATTGTTGGTTTATCTACGAACAGTCTTACATCAAATTGTTAAGAAAAATAACCAAGGCGTTGTAACTATTATACTATATGTAAGTGTTAAAAGTGACCGATTTATTTTGCGAGAGAAGTTGCGAAACGAACATAGCAACTTGATCAACTCCACGAACAAAATAAAAGCACTTTTAGCACAAGTATCGTGCAATGTTTTTTGTACAGCTGTCATATTTTGATTTTTTGACAGTTCATTTTTGATTTCTGAACAAGCGTTGTCTTAATTTTAAAATCGTAACTAAGTGACGTTATGGTTGCAAATAAAAAAAGGCAACAATTTGAATACTTGTGTTAAAAAACATTTTTAACACCATTGGTAAAAATTCTTTTAACTCGATGTCTTATGAATGTCAACTTTTGGAAATGAAGGCAGCCTTGAATGCCATTTTTAATGACAGTTGTACAAAAAATAACAAATGAAATAACGTACTAAATAACAAATGAACTGAAATGTCAGTATTGAACTTTTTTAAATAATCATTTCACAGTAAAAATCAGTAGTATAATTTATAGTAATGACCAGTATATTGTTAACATCTCTTATTATTTCTTGTATTATTTCTATAAAAATATTAAAACAGTGAAATGTAAATGGTAGAAGAGAAAGACGAAAATATAAAGCATGTAAGTATGTAAACTATTCTACTTCATAATGATGAACCTTTTTCCATTAATTTTCTTAATGCTTTTCCATAGTTATTTGAACTGTCACTATTATTAAAAACGAATCTCATCTTTCGTCAGAGTCCTGCTGACACAGTGTAATAATGATGAATTAATTTTTCATTTGCTCATCCTTTGAAAATTCACACTGTTAGTGTTGTCAAGAATTTTTCTATTCGTTAATAGATTTGTGTTTGACAAACAACATAATTTTGTATATTGCCTTATGGCAATCTAACAGGATATTCTCATTTTGTTGGCAGTTCAGATAATTACAGAATCGTCAATATGTTGCATTGAACTGTCCTAAGTTTCTAGGAACTCTCCTTATTTTTTTTTAATGCGGTAGAAACTTTTAAACGTTTGGCGAAGTGCCATTTTATCATACACGAATCTTTAAGCATCTGCTTTATAATCTACAATAAATATTCTTGACATTACTATACTACTACTGAAAATATCAGGTAAAATATAACAATTCATTAATCGTGATGGCTGTAACTTTGCTGTAGTGTTTTCTTCGTTTTTTTATCAGTTTTACATATTTTTGGCAAAGAGTATGATTTATTCTGATATAAAAAAAAAAGAAAATAAGTATGATTCACGAAAACAATTTTTATAAGTTTTGTAATAACCGAACATAGAAGAATAGTCCAGTACATGTTATAAGCAACACTTTGTATATATTTATTACAGTTATCACTAAAAAACTTGTTTTCTGTATTTTTTTTTCTCTACGTCAGTTACATCGAAGCATTTCAATAAATATGTTTCAGGTGTTTTTCAGCTTTTGGTACAGAACTTGCTATGATTATAAAAGTGTTTTAACTGGTTTACGTTATGGGTTACGACTATCACTATGGAAAATACTGACTGACAATTACATCTTTTTTTGCCGTACAACAAAACTTGAGGAAATTATAATTACCTACGAATCGAAATATAAATATCTTGCAGCCTATAAATAAATAATATTACGAAGCACAATACAAAACTTAACCATTAATACGACGAACGACCTGTGAGATTCTTTGTAAAAAATAATATAAAACAATAGACTTTTATTTATAAAAAGGCCATTCGTCGTTATCACAATATGCGAGTATCTTTAAATAACACCGATTTTTTTTTTACAAAATAACTTCTGTTATATTCATTACATCAAATTGCGTAAGTTATACCGCTATACAGGCTACTATTAAAAATACTGTCAAATAAATATTTTAAATCTGAGTATTTACACCTTCACTAAATTTAATGCAACATTTCTTTGGTTTGATTTCATTCTTCGTCCAGCCTTTTTGTCTGCAGAAGTTGTGGCTTCTTAACGCACATGAAATTTCCTCTTTCTCCTTCTCCTTTCCAATGACTTCGGAGAATACACCACTGCTAATAACCCTGAAATGTATTTCCATTTATGAGAATGTGGAAGAAGATACATGTAATTGCTTTTAGTGGAACAAGATTTATGTTTCATTGAAATTAAAATGGAGTGTATGTAAAAGCACTTTTTTTTTTTATAAAAGACATTGTAGTTGAGGCAACTACATCTCCGTTAATTGCTAAATTTTGAAGCAAATTTCCTTTGAACAAATGAAGTATAAATCTTGGTATATTTTTAAATATTTTTCTGATTTTTTTTCTTTATCCAAAATCCATAAATAAATGTGTGGGTATTTCACAGTTGAGTTTTAAGAATGCCGGCGTTTAAATAAATGAAATTTAAGCCAAATGTGCTTTATGGTTACTGCTTTCTAGTTTACTAAGTCTTTTGGTTCATTAATATTGATTATATTTAAAGTGGTTTCCATTTTTCCATAACTTTGTAATACAGATGCTGTAAAAATTTAGAACAAGCTTATTATGGGTTATTTGCTGCACTTGTGTCTTAAAGACTTTTTTGAAATAGTATATAACAGACATAGAAATCAAGCTCTTAAATTTACAGATGAAATAAGACACTTTTTATGTTTTATTTATGGATATCGTTCATAAAAAATGAGGGTAAAATTTGTAGTCAAAAATATTTAAAAATATAACATTAGCCTACTTTATATCAAACTACAACACTACATTTAGGGGTGCAAAATATGTTCTACAAAGAAAATTATTTTTATTAGCGTGTGTTAAAAAAAAAATGTTAAAACACTTACATGTTATTGCCAATTAAAAATGAAATTATATAAATTTGGGCCTACAAAATCAATGTAATACAAGTTCGTGTTTGGAATTTGCACTTTACACAAAGAAATTAACATCACGACTTCACAATATTACCTAATATCTAGCTATTTTTTCTTAGAGCTATAGATTATATTTCTGTATTCGTTGCGATGAACGATACACCGTTAGACGTACTTTTTAGAGTGAATACAATTTATTGCAATTAATTTCTTTGAGTATTTATCATAAACTGTACTCTATTTTCTTACCAAAATAATAATATTGTGTGAATTTAAAAAATCTCATGGTTCACCTGAAACATTTAAAATATAAATAAGGCGTAAATATACAGAGGTGTGCATTCTGGAAAGTATCTGATTATTTTGCATCAAACAACTGTCATTAATTAGACCTTCATCAAATATTGTAACAAACTATTTACAATTACATTATATGTTTCATTTAATGATTTTGAATTTGAAAGAAAATTGCTTATGCCGAAGGTGTCCATAAATATATTCTACACAGGTGAAAAGGAAGGGGGATGTTTTATAAAAACTAAGTTAGTTAATACTACAAAACATGCATTAATTTTGGGGTTTAGTAAAACAATACATCTGAGACTCACAACAAATCTAAACAGCATCTATCGATTTATAGTGGAGATTAGTAAAAGTTACTTGGAAGTGGTTAATAAAATAACAGAACAGACAAAAACGTTTTCTTTTACATACCTATTTACACTAAAAATATAATCCATTTGGCATCTCCTATACAAAAACTGGCCTAATTTGGGTATTAAAATAATACAAAGCACGTTTGATTTACTTACAATTTATTAATAAATTTTACAACTATTTTTAGAATTTGTTATAAAGATTTCAGATTTTGTTGTGAGTATAGATGTAATAAATAAATATATCTACAAGACTTTATACAAAATTAAGTAAAATATCGGTCCCTGATATCTGTAGGTACAAATCTTTTCACCAGAATTTGAAATTTGGTTTGTCTATTTAACAACAGCTTTCACAGAAATATATACACAGTATACAATAATGTAATTAATAAATATTTCCGATGATCGATATAACTTACTATAATACAAATAAAAAAAACATGTTTAAATGTGTGCAGTAGTAAATAACAGGATGTAAACTTTTCTATACCGCAGGAATGTTTTCGAATTCAGGTGAAAAGTGATGAAATGACTGCACTGGCTTTAGAACCACGTGAATTTCAACAGTCTTATGCAATAGGATAGTTTACAAATATACAATTCAAAGTGGGGTTTTGGAAATGTATATGTACATCGGTAACAATTAATTTACAAAGATACATCGAAATATATCTCTCTCTCATATAAAAAAATGTCCACCACTGAATTTCTTTGTGATTTAGGAATTTTCTAGCAGTAATATTTCGTCGAAAGGCCTAATTTACAAGTATATATATCAGGTTGGTGATACATACTCGAAAGACTGGGTTCTTTTGTGTCGCACTGTCTTCCACTGTAACCTGGAGCACAGCTGCAAAATTACACTGGTATAAATAGATTATCACAAATTAGAATATGTCATGTACAAACAAATAAAAGTATAGGTTTTTTTCTAATTTTTTGTCACACTGTATTTACTTATACAAAATTCATATAACAAATATTCCTTCAAAACAACTTTTCCGGACACTAGACATCAAATCTCGTGAAAAATAGGAGTAAATATAAGCAGGCAAATGACTGTAATACAGATGTTATTTTGTCTTGTGTAAAAGTCTCAAGTAAATAAGATGAAACACATTTGCCAAAATACAGTCATTCTTGGCTGTGAAAATATCAAGTAATTTCTACAGTTGTGGTTCAATATATGTAATCATCACTCATCATCAGTGTTTGATGAGCTTTCTTCTCAGTTTAAAATACATAAATGAGGGATTTTCTCTAGTGTGTTTTCTTAAATCCCAGAGATCTCCTGTATAAAGCTATACAAATTCAATTCGACCTCTAAAGATTTTGAAATCGTACCATTCATTGCATTTTCCATGATGAAAGTGTGACAAACCTTAAAAACTGTATATTTCAAAACCGTGGGAAATTTTGGAAGTCGTAATGACGATTATTAGACGTTATTCAATACAGAAATACGTATTTTGTGACTCAGAAGACAGTGAATTGAATGAATCAATTTTGTATTTCTGGGAGCATTTTGAGTTTGTTGTGATCAACGAATTGGTTATGGAATTTCAGCGAAAAGACGCCCAAATCTTGAAACACTTCTGTATAGTTGGTAACCTAAGTTGATGCGTCAACTTCTAAATGATTGGTAGTACTGAAAACTCCATAGAACTGCATGAAATCATGAATGTTCCTCAATTTGGAAGCTGGTTGTAGTAATGAGAGAATTAATATGTAGGGTTTTATTAAGATTTTTCAAAACTACATAAATTTAAGTGACCATAAAAAATATCTTAATTTCTTGTCAAGATTGCAGTAGCCTATTGTGTGTCGGAGTTCTCGATATAGATCAAAGATTACTTACATGCAATAATATTCACCCATTGAGTCTTCTTTATGGCATGTTCCACCATTATGGCAATAACTTGATCGTAGCTGCGCATTGCATTCTTTTCCTGTAAGAGAATAGAACTGAGTTGTGAATACGTGTCGTGTTTAGGATCATACATTCATAGAAAAAGTAAAATATGTAGGTGGAAGATATTTATCCAAAATAGGAAATGGTAACGTATGGATTAATCTAAAAAGGAAATTTCTGTTACGGACTGTCTTCAAGGAATGGAAAAACCATTTCTCCGAGAAATAAATTGGGACATTTACGTATTGCGGAAGAAAAGTATTCAGGCTTATTAGTCTGTATCTTTATATGTTATTTATAACATGACTTGAGAAGAATTATTATAACGCAGATATAAAAAATAACATGAAGATATACGGAATAGGCTCTGTGAATCTGCCTAAATACAGGCAACCATAAATACAAGTATTTACAGTTACCAGTGTCACCACCATTAAAATAGGTTTCCTTTTCGTGCCATGGTTGCCACAGTATCGATAATTTATTTCGCGGTATTACTGTTTGCCTAAATTCAGGACATTCTCTGGCGTTGCTTTGTTAAAATTTAACAAAACGCACTAAAAACCAATTATATTATTTTTTTATGGGTTAAGGTTAAATTTATTCGGACAAACTATCATTACGGATCTGTGCTCGCCCATACGAGACATGCTGACTACAATTTTTTTAAGTAGTTAATATTTATGCGCAGTCGACATGACGCTAAAAACTCATTTTTAACAGATGTTTAAATAAATTAAGGCAGTTCGCCATTGCCGTTCGCGCTATTTGCCGTAGGCCTTGGAATGGGAATCTCTCGTTATTTTTAGAAAGTGTTTATCGCCACGGGATTTCTTGTAATTGTCAAATATCGACGCGGTGACCTAACGAAACAGTAATCTTGGCAAGCAGGGTGGTGCCTACTTAATTCGCGTCTGTTGCGCTGCCAAGGTGCCAATTAATCGTGTATTTTTTTTATTAATTTTGTATTTTATTAATTTTTTCTATTCGATCAATGCGTCCCATAATTTTTTTTGCCTTGGTTCCTCAAAACAAATTATATTTTTAGATCCGTTAGCTCAATACAAAAATTGATTTAGGGCTGGATTTAGGGTTAGGTTGGAATTCACAAATTTAAAACAGGCGCGCCATGACGTAATCATCCTTTGGGCCTATAGAATTCAAGTCAACTTGTACAATTTACTGTGAGAAAAATTGGTGTATGTAAAACGGTCATAATACTTTCGTCTTACTGTAACAAAAATACTTTGATTTCCTTTTTATATATCCAACCATTAAATAAATCCTTTTGAGGCTATGCCAACTTGAACGTGAATCTATTTTGAAATGTATTTAGTATATATCGCATCTTATAAGAACAGAAATATGGAGTATTGAAACAGGAAAATTTCCATCAAATACCTTGTAGAATAATAAAAGAATAAAAAATAAATAAGTACTATAAGTGTTTAGTTGAGCCTGTCAGCAATGTTTGTAGGATAGCATATATAATAATTTGATATCTTCAGAAACCCAGTTTTAGTTCGACTAGCGTACCACCTATTGTCTGATACTGTTTTTTTTATAGTTAACACTAAGATCTCTATGCTTATCACTCTCATTTTAAAACCTATATATTTTCTCTTAATTCCAAGCTTATGGTAATAGTAAAAACTGACTACCACAATGGGCACTGCATTTTTTCCGAAATACACGGATCATTTTACAAAACATATACATATCTTTGATCTGAAATGAATGAGTTTGTAAATTTTGAAGAAGATCAAATTAACGATGGGCCCTTCGATTCTACATTGCCGACAGCCAAAACTATTGAGCAGAATAGAGTTTTCTAAATACCGCTAGAAAAGCTCTCACTGAGTGTTTGGGACGGGTCTGATACTGAAATGGCTTTGGACACTACTTGGCCGTTTGCACTCTCTGCCAGGCACTCGTACTGTCCCCAGCTGTCTGCATCCATTCTCTTGATGGTCAGTCTACTCTGCTTCCTGGAATAGAAAGAAAATCCCTTAGTTGTAGGCCGTTTGTATACGAAATTAAGTGGAATATAAAGGGTGTCCCTCAAAACTTATAGTTATCCTGTCAGGTAGTAAATGTACACTGCAAAACAGATTGCAGATGTTAATGTTGCCCTGTCTTTCAGTGTAACTTATCTTAAGAGAAAAATTGTCTAGCACTTTTCTATACAGTTTTATTTTGGAAGTGCAGATGTATCTAAAAGACATTGTTGATGTTAATAAAAAAAGAGTATTTTTTAGATTGTGTTGTAACAATATGTTTGTCTAACACATTGATTTTTTTGTATTTTATTTCAGGTCAAAGGCTTTTCAAGGACTAGTTTTAAATATAGGGGTTCAACAGGATTATGAAGCAAAATACGGAAACTGGATATCGTTTAGATAAGGTAAGCTTTTTTTCCTATACCGCTTAATAAATTTGCAGTTTCCATATTTGCATATCATTATTACACGGGCTACACTGAAAATTTATTATATCAAAATTATTTGGAGGAACAGAATTTTGAAACAGTTGGTACTCTGTTCATTGCAATCTCTCAGAAGTATAAAATATTCCCACAAAAAAATATATCTAGAGAACAAACTTCAACAAAATGTGTATTAATGGTATTCCCTTTATACATGTTTTTTTTTTTTTAATGATAGAAATACCTTTGAAATCCACGAACTTAACACATATTTTTAATGTGTGCATTGTCATTTGACCATGTTTACAGGAATGGGTACAAAAACTTGAAAACACTGATAAATATCTAACAATAAACTTAAACTAAACCATTTTAAACACAGTCAATTGAAATATACATTAAAAAGCATAAAACTTTTACTATTCCGGAAAGCAATTAGATAGCTGCTTTATTTAGCTGTTTTAGGCATTGAAAAAAAATTGAAAAACTTTTTAATTTGCAAATTTCAATACTTACCAATCAGTACCATCACTGGTTTGCAACAAAATAAAAAAAAACGTATTAGTTAAGTTATTTAATTATCCTATTTTCTGTTAATCGTGATTTTATACTAAAGGGTAAGTATGTTTTTTTTGGTAACGAGGTAGTTACCTACACTGTCACGTGTCGTAAACTGCTTATAATACTAACATATTAATCACAAAAAACATTGGTTATATAATACATATATATAAACAGTAATACAGCGGAGTATATTTACAAGGTGATGCGGATTTTTCTGAGGAAAATATTTGTGAAAAATCTCACGTCTTTGACTGGGCTTTAAAAATAGATGTTGCATCACCGCAGGTATATCCTTTGTTGTCAACAGTGTCAACATTCAAAAAGATTAATTTTAGTTAGTAAGTTATACATAACATACAAATACACCGACGGTAAGTCACAATGAAATCATCACGACTGTTGGAAATATCACTAATATTATTAGGAAAATGTGAGTAATATCACATTTTCCTAATAAGACACATTAGGTAAACCTTAAGTGAAAATTATTATTTATACACATATCTATCAAGAGTCTAGAAAAAGTCAGCAAAATAATGTAACTTTATGCATTTCAATCAAGGTAAATTGGATTGAAAGTAACTTTAAATCAAATGACCCACGGAGTGTTATCAGAATTCAATACAAGTTGGAGTAGACAAGGGTTATAAAATGAGTTTCATAATGTTTTATTTTATCGATTAAGTAATGTATTAACACAACTCAATCGGTCCAAGGCAGTGTTTATTTTGTCGGATTTAAAATTGGTCAATACAAGGAGCCCGCTATTTTAAGGAACATTTCTCTGTGTGTAGATTAGGTACCGATTTATGTTAGTTAACAAAAGGCCTTACCTTCTATATTGGATTCGCACTTGGTGGTTTTGATGCAGTATTTCACCTTTCCGCCTCCATGAGATTGTAGGAATGGGAAAGCCTTTTACTTTACAGAGTAGTTTTCGTTTTTCTGTTTTCTTTCGGGAGACTTCTCTCAGATCGGATATTTTGGGTGGAGTGGGCACTGAAACAGACACACCGAATTATTACTAGAGCTAGAAATAATTATAGTAATGCTTAAAAATGCAACACATGAAGCCTTTCGCACATTTGGCATGTTTTATTACGAAATTATGTCACACTATTAAACGTATTGCCTATAGCAGAGGTTGTACGACAGCACCAACTGACACGGGACTAGTGCAATCGCCTTAAATTGCTTTCCCTGTTTTCTCAATTTGTGGAAATATTTTCTAAGATGGTTCACTCGGATAGAGTTTGTTATATACAGCACCTATGCATGCGGTGAACAAATTCCGACATCCGAGGTATTCTAATAGATGTTTAAAATTCCCGCAACAAAGAAATCGAAGCAAGTCCACATTCCTCGCGGACACAATGTAAAAAATCCGTTTCACATCCAATTAAAAGGCGATATAACATTTGGTTTATAATAAGGGATCTATTGTTGAACCAGAGGGTATCCGTATTCGTTGTCATTTAGAGGGGATTTATCTGTTATTGTGCCGTCTGCGGTTTCCAAAAATTTGAACGATTTTTCTTGCCGGATGCGATTTATGTGGGGCGTATGCTGGGACAACGTCGGAATGTACTTTTTGGGAGGCAAACGCGTGCTGAATATTAAATCTGAAACAATGCAGAGGAATCCGCTAATAGTTCGGACCAAATATGTACCGATGCCGCCAAAATATGCACTGCATCGGGCATGGGCGTAGCCAAGAGGCGAAAGGCTATAATTAAATCAAAATAAAAAAAGTTCCAATGGATATGCGTTGAAGGTGACACCCAAAATGTCTTATTTTTCAATTGTTTCAGTGATTTTTCAAAACAAACTGTAAATTAGCTTGACAGATCTGTCACGGACACTGCGGGGGTTGCTCTTTTGTTTTGCACAGCCTACGCAATTTTTGACTTTGGACTTAAAAGTCGATGCACGGTTGAGGAAAACTCAGTTTTTCTCGAAAACGATGCCTTGTACGAAAATAACACAAGATACATTTTTTTAAACAAAATGGATGAGGAAATCTGTTATAACTTTTCTGATATCTGATTTGTTAAAAAAACTTACTTCCAAAGAAAAATTCAGTACCAAAACTTTAACCCGAATGCAAATTTTAGTTATAGTCTAGGATATACCTAGCGCGTCAAGAAATCCATGTAGTCCAGGCGAGGTAGCAAAAAACAAGTGATTTTTTAAAATAATTAGTTGCGGCACACTCTCAACGTGATAATTAGGAGAAAAATCGTACGAATCGAATGAAAATGTTTTTGACAAAATCCGATTGTAGGATCATTGCGAAAAAATTGCAAAAAAGGTGCGAAAAAAAGGTGTTTTCGACTTTTAGGCACGAAAAACGGAAATATATTAAAAAAAATAAAAAATATATTCCGTTGTAGAGCTTGAAAAGACGAATAAAATAGTTTTCCGATCATTAAAATCGGTTAATAACTTTTTTGTACAAAAAAAATAAAAACCGGGAAAATTAGCGATTTTTCGATGTTCAATTACTCGGTCTGTAATTATCCTAGAAATGTCTTTGGGGCTCAAATTGTAGGGTTTTCCACCACCTATCTACAGTTAAATTTTTGTCGAAAAATATTCGATAAGATTTCGCGCAAATTGCGAAAAAGTAAAAATAGGTACTTTAGTAAAACGGCCCCTATTTCCACAATAATTGTCGTAGATCAATTTTGCAAAAAGCTACGTGTTCTTGAAGACTTCCTCTACAAGCATATCAAATTTGAAGTCGATCCGATAATAATAAGTACCTCAAACGCGCGTCTGAAAAACGTGCAATTTTAGAGAGCGGCCGCGTGGACGCACGAGCGAAGGGGAAGTGGCGCGGTGGTGGGGAAACTCTCTCTCCCTCAGTTTTTTAAAAAAAACATCAATTTTCGTTCAGTAGTTCCCGAGAAATCTCAATTGTTTCCGACTTGTCGAATTTGAACGAGCGCGACCGCTTTCCTCTCCCTCTCCCCAAAACCACCCCAAAAGGGGTAATATGGAAATGATTAAAGTATATTAAAGTCGATAAACTTCATTTCTATCGGTTTAAATAATCAATTTTCAAAATTCACTTCATAATTAAACTCGATAGAAATAAAGTTTATCGACTTTAATATACTTGAATCATTTTCCATGTTACCCCTTTTGGGGTGGTTTTTGGAGGTGGGGGAGGGGGCAATGTCTGTCAGCAGTATGTAACGTTGTGCGGTCGTTAGGGAACATACTTGGCAAGCGACAGCCATTTTTTTCGGTTTTTACTCATTTTATGCTATTTTATAGCAGTTTTTGAGAAATTCTTCCGTGTTGGATTGCAAATTACCGTCATACTGCCAGTCTGCGGTGTCTGCCACTATTTTTTTCATAAAAGTGCATGTTGGAACAAGAAAATTGCACTTTGGTAGATCCACTCCCCCCCCCTCTCTATCTCGAAAATGGCCGATTTGCCATATATACGTGATATGAGAAAAAATGCTCCACATCGACTCGGGACCACCGATTTATAATAAAACCGATTTATAATATATACATCTCGGTGCTCGGGACCATATTTTCCACACGGCAGACAGTTAGGAGTCATGGATTTTTTGACGCGCTATATCCTAGAATATTACCGGTTACTGAAAAAGAAGGCCATTTTGGGCATTATACATTTTGGATGAGAAGCTAAATTCGGATTAACAAAAATATTGGACCCCCTTGTGACGGCACTGGTTCGGCTTGAAAACGCCATCTCGATAGCAGGGCACACTGCATTATGCTACGGATTGTATTTTACTTTTGTCGCGATCTTTCATAGAGGGACAATGAGGCGCTTTTAGAATAGCATTTTTACATAACGTGTATTAAGTTAATGAGAATGTCTAAATGTAAAGACCTGGCAAAACTAGGGACCTGTAAAAAACATTTAAGAGGGCAAAATGGGAACTAAATTTATTTATTAAAAACATGTTTTCCGCTGTACCTCAATAATACATATTTTTAATCTATTGCCATCTCTTTACTTCTTTAGTAGTAAAGGTTTATTTACATAGTCATAGGTGGTGAATAACCATCATAAATCATAAGTAGTAAATATATGTATGTTTTTTTGAATAAGAACGAGACAACAATGGTCCATTGCTACCCGTTACAGCTGTTAGAAATCTCATTTTTTTATTGATACGGGGGTGTGTAAATTAAGTAATGAGCCTGATGTTTTTTTTTTTTTTTTTTGTAATATTAAATTTTTTTTTAATACTAAATTCGAATATAATTACAATTTAGTATTGTCTCCTTCAAAATAACTTCCTTGGGAAGCCACACAGCGCTGGAGACGGTTCTTACATTCATGGCAGTGCTGGAACTCATATACTGAAATAGCCTTCAGCTGGTCGGTTACAGCCGTTTGAATGTCTTCTATGGTCCCAAAATGACGTCCCTTGAGGTGATTTTTCAATCTCGGGAAGAGAAAAAAGTCACAAGGACTCAAGTCAGGCGAATAAGGGGGCCGAGGAGCCACAGGAATGCTTTTACTGGCTAGAAACTCTAAAAAAGTGTGTGACAAACCGCATTGTCGTGATGTAACATCCAGTTGTTCTTGATGTTTGGTCTCACACGCATGACCCTTCGAAGTTTTTCAAGAACCACTCCGTAAAAGTGTTGATTTACTGTTTGGGCTGAAGGCACATTCCCTGTCTATCAAAAAATCCATCATCTTTAAGGTTCATCTTCAATCGACTCTCTTCCTTCTGAGAATGCCTTAAATCACTGAAAAACCTGGGCTCTTGAAAAAACACTGTTTCCCTAGGCGTGTTGAAGTTTTGCAAAAGTATCAAAAAGTATGCCCTGTGTCCAAGTTTGAAGCAAAAGTTGATAGCACACAGTTGCTCAAAATTAATGTCACTCATTTTTAAAACGCACTAAAAAAAAACAGTTTACGAAAACAGTCACAAAGAACAAACAAATTACTCTAACAAGTTCAAAACTTGTACTGAAGGTGTATTATATGTTAACCTACCGCCCTTCCAAGTCACGTCTCCGCAGTGTTGCTAGATCGGGCGCTACGTTGCCAGACTCATTACTTAATTTACACACCTCGTAATATAGCAATAATAATAAAAATTAAAATAAAGTTAAGGCAATATCCACGAAGGATTGTCTTCAGTGTATTACGTAAATTATAAATATATTTACACGCAATTCTGGTATCGTAAGCGTTAAAACATCAATAAATTAAGTGCTATAGTTTCCGTACGTCGAGATGGTAACGGGATATTTTTGTTAGCGGAGGTAAATCGAGTACGTGTGCCGAAAAATAGGGTAAGGCCTGTTATAAATAGGACCTCAAGGACCCCTCAGGTGTTTATTTGCATACTCTAGCCACTGCCGCTTGTAAGATTTGTAAATAACGATTATATCTCTCAGCGCCGAATGTGTTTAACTATGACACTTAGAGATAGTTATGAAAAACATAAAAATTAGTTATTACGGCATGCCGTGGATACTCGGATCTGCGTTTATTTTTCTAAAGTTATAAAACCCAAAGTTACAATACCCGAGTATTTGGCAATGCTTACATAACGTATACATGCATAAATTCAAGTTAAAATCTCGTGGGGTATTGGCCTGATAATGCTCGTTTCGGTATCTGGAGTTCAGAGTGAATTTTCGGAATGATTAAATACCTGTGCGAACTGTATAGTGCACGAAAATTTATAGTGCGGTTGCCAAGACAAAAATAAACGTTGATGGATCGGATTCGGCAGTACTAACCCTGAAAACGACGTTTCAGTAGAGTTGGAAGACGGAGGGTTGGTTTAAGAACCAGTGGCGGCTTTATACTTATATTTATTTAGCAATTTATTTTTTGACGTACACCAAATATTGTTTGTAAAATATCATTTTATATTATTATCGAGATACGCTTGAAAACAGATACGTTTTTCCAAATGGTCTTTTACGAGGTGTGTAAATTAAGTAATGAGACTGGCAACGTAGCGTCCGATCTAGCAACACTGCGGAGACGGGACTTGGAAGGGCGGTAGGTTAACGTCATGTAACGCACCTTCAGTACAAGTTATTTGTTTGTCCTTTGCGACTGTTTCCGCAAACCGTTTTTTTCTAGTGCGTTTTAAAAATGAGTGATATTAATTTTAAACAACATTGTGCTATCGGGTTTTGCTTCAGACTTCAGACACAGCGCAATGGATATTTTTTGCAACACTTCAACACGCCTACGGACACAGTGTTTTTTCAAGAGCCCAGGGTTTTCGGTGGTTTAAGGCTTTCTCACAAGGAAAAGAGTCGATTGGAGATAAATCACGCAGCAGAAGGCCTTCATCTTCAAGAACCAATGAAAATGTCGATAGAACACGGGATCTTGTGCGTTCAGATCATCGGTTGACGACAAGAATGATCGGGGAAGAGTTAAATTTGAATCACACCACTGTTCATCAGATTTTGACTAACGAATTGGAGATGAGAAAAATCTGGCGCAAAAATGGTTCCAAAAAAACTTTCGCAGGAACAGAAGGATATCAGGAGAGAAAGGTGTCTTGACTTTTTGGAATCGATTGAAAAGGACCCACGTCTCATAACTGGTAATAAGACTTGGGTGTTTGAGTGCGACCCGGAAACCAAGCGTAGAGTCCTTATGATTTTTTTCTCTTCCCGAAATTGAAAAATCACTCAAGGGACGTCATTTTGGGACCATAGAAAACATCAAACGGCTTAACCGGCCAGCTGAAGACTATTCCAGTATATGAGTTCCAGCACTGCTATGAGGAATGGAAGAACCGTATCCAGCGCTGTGTGGCTTCCCAAGGAAGTTATTTTGAAGGAGACAATACTGAATTGCAATTCTATTCAAATAAAAAAAAATTAAAAAATCACTCTCATTACTTAATTTACACACCTCGTAGAGCAATCTGCAACTCAGCACTACAGTTAATTCATCTGCGAAAAACTGAGGAATTAAAGGAAGACGCGGACTCTTCATGTCATGTTCTCTCAAACGCACCACAAAAACACACACAATTATTTATAGTACGTAAAATAAAGCCATTAGGCATCATTTTTTTCATTGCGAATTCATTTTTATTTAAGGCGTCTATATCAACAGGGGTGTGTCCAGTTTGACCCGAATTTCACGGTCCCTAGAGATCTGAGACACTCTGTACATGTGTAAGCTGTATTTAAAAATTTGTACCAACGCGCGGTGGAAAAAAATATACCCACGAAACAAAATGAGACTCTTTAATGCTCGTGTCAACTTATTGTTGTTATTGTTGGCGGAGTGATTTAAAATTTTGGCGCCTGAAACTAATACATCTGGAATGAATACAAACAAGAAGTGTGCCAAAAATAATGAAATGAAGGGCGACCTTAGGACAACCTATGATCATATGCATATCTCTTTTATGTACATCGATGGATTTACACGTATACAAGTGAGGAAATATTGGACAAACTAGGCGGATTAGCCAGTGTCGATTTAAGGAACACCACAATGTTCCCCGTTCCCAGCCCAGCCGTCGCAGAAGAACAAGCGACCCAACTACAAGATCAAAGAAATTCTTCCTGACTAATTCGACCACGTGGAAGACGATGTTGTGTTGCACAAAAGTCGTCAAAACCTTTGGTTTTCCAAGAAACGAGGAAAGACACAAATTTTTCGGCCCATCCGGTCGCCCAAACGAACTAGAAAAAAAAAGATGGCGGATCCGCATTCAGCGCCCCCGAATTGTCCTGGGTGAATTTCTTAACGATTTTTCGTATAAAAAAAAATCAAAAAACCTTTTTTGCTTTCTCATTATTTATACTGGGGACATTATTTGGTGTATATTTATGGCAACTGGTTGGGCTATAAGGGCACCGCCTCTCATTATGGGTATACGCGAATTTTGTTTTATGTAAATGCAAAAATTTTTCGAATTCCCCGAAGATAACTGTATATCGTCTGGCCTTGCGTCTAGTTGCGAATTGGAACGTGATCCTCATTAATAAATCATGATCGTAGGATTCTCTAAATGCTTCGTCGTTACTCGACTTCGTCTCGCAAGGCTTTCGCATGGTCCGACAACCAACGCGAGCAGGCCAAAGTTCTTAAAAAGGAGTAGCCAATCGTATTTCTACCTCGTAATAATATATTAGGATATGCTTATGTATGTTTACCTATATATGCAGGTATCTGTCAGTTTCTTTTTAAATGTTTATTTCGAAAGTTTCAATTCCACTGAAAAAACGATCTCAGAAGAGGGCAAATTTATTGCATAAACATTATAATACATGCGTTTGAATTTTGAATAATGGCATTTTTATAACTAACACTGCACATCTGTTTTGATTGACTAAAAACCTCTCATGTATGTTTTGAAACGTCTGTTTGTTATGACATTTTTTATATACTTCAGGTAGGTATGCTGCATTACATAGAATGCCAAAGAGTAATAAGAAACAAGTGTATACGAGGTGTGGCCATTAACTAACCGAACTGCTGTCATAACACTTTTTATTCGTTACCAATTACAGTAGCAACTTTTTCGCCTTCAATGTACTCCCCTTGGCGACCTCTACACCGCTCCATACGACTTTTTCATTGTTGAAAGCAGTGCTAGAAGTCCGCTTCTGTCAGCTGGTTCAGAACCTCCACGCTTTTGCTTTAACCGCTTCCACACTTTCGAATCTTGCCCCCTTCAGTGTCACCGTGTCTAACAAGCCTGGATCAGTGTCAATGTTGTTTAGAATGTCAGCGCAAATGTTCATTCTTGATTCCTTTTACTCGGGAGTGAGGAGTTTTGGTACCATTTTTGCGCAAACTTTGCGCATGTTGAACGATTCATGCAAAATCTGGCGAACACATTCTTTGTCGATTTCTGTTATTTTAGCAAGCCCTCAGATACTTAGACGACGATCTTCGCGGATTAATTGACCAATGTTTTCAATGTTTTCGTCCGTGTTTGACGTTGAGGGCCGTCCGGGGCGTGGATCGTCTTCGGTCGTTTCACGTCCCTCTTAAACCGTTTAGACCATTCCAAAACTTGTATGCGGGATAAACATTCATTCCCGTACACTTCTTTTAACATTCCATAAGCTTCTGTAAAAGTTTACCCCAGTTTAACAAGAAACTTGAGATTAACCCATTGCTCCATCTGAACACTTAACATTATTTCGACGCGTCACTGGTGCGTAGACTAATTCAAACGACTGCTGCAGTCAAACTGAGCGACCCACTGGCTTGTCCAGCGAGCTCAGGGTGGGGAAAGTATCACCAGACACAGTTCAAACTTGTCGCGATACGCTGGCAGCGCGCTGGTAGCAGCATAATTTCGGTTATTTAATAATCATACCTCGTATACTTCTTTGGGGCCCCACCACGACAACGCGCCTGTTCATTCAGCTTTGCTCATTCGCGATTATTGCACAAAAAATGCCATAACTGTCCTCCCTCAGCCCCTTACTCGCCAGATCTGGCCCCTATGGACTTTTTCCTATTTCCAAAACATAAGAGACCCTTGAAGGGAAGATATTTGACTAATTTAACGAAACTAAAGATTCGCTGGATGAGCTGAACAACATTCCAGAAAATGAGTTCTCAATGTCTTTCCAGAAGTAGAAACGGAGGTGGGAAAAATATATAGCTTCCGAAGGGGAGTACTTTGAAGGGGACAATGTCCAAAATTTTGTAAGTGTGTTTAACAAATTTATAAAAAAATCATTCGCTGGAACTTTTTGACCATCCCTCGTAAGTTTCCCTGGCTATTGGAAAAAGTATAATTATGATATTTCTCATAAATCATATACCTAGCAGATATATTTCTCCTCCATTTCTATTGCTATTGAAATGTTTGATTCTCGTCTTTTAGAGAGATTTCCATTGTAATAACCAGAAATATATTTTTTATGGGCGACCCCCCGGGGAGGGAAAAGAAAAAAAAAAAAGGGGGGGGGGGGGGGGCCAAAAAGGAAAAACAAACCCCCGGGGGGGTTTTTTTGAGAACATTTAAGGGGGGAAAAAAAAAAAAAAAGGGGGGGGAACCTTTCGGGGGGGCGGCGGCGGGGGGGGGGGGGGGGGGCAAAAAAAGGGGGGGGGAAAAACAACAAAAAAAAAAAAACCAAAAAAAAAAAAGGGGTTTCGTCCTTGTTTTAGGATGGGGTTAGAAAAAAAAACTCACCCCCTCCCCCCCCTCTGCCTATAAAAAAAAAGGAAAACAAAACCAAACCCGGGGTTTGGGGGGTGAAAAAAAAGCGGGGGGGGAGAGAGGGAGGGAAAAGAAGGAAGATAGAGAGATAGGGAAGGACAGCGGGAAGAGACTCTGAGGCCGGTATATTTATATTCAGTGATAAGATATGATGCTACAGTGGTTAACTATACAAGTAACCAACACCAAAGTAATTTGCCTATTTGGCCTGTTAAATTTGGCTAGACAATTAATATTTGCACCTTTACATGTCATGCGTGCGATGAGTATTTCTGGTTGCCTATTTGAATAACATACATCCATTTAAATAGCCGCGACATGCCACAGTTTTTCTCGAGCAATATAAAAAAGGAAATAAAAAACGTTGTTTTTTCACTTCTGTAGATATCGTTATTCGCTAGTCGTTTTCTAGGTACGCTAATTTGTGTTTGATCAGTGAGTGATGTGATACGGAAGGTAGATAAAATATAATACAATGTGTACTTTGTATTATATTATCGTGGGTGTTGTGAATTGTGTTTCCGAAAGGACTCAGGTAGGGCCTGCTGTCAATCTGCTTTTGGGTAAGTCCTTTTATGGTATCATCACTTGTTTCAAATAGACTGTAAACAAATTCGCGATCGCCTTTCGTTTTTCGCATTCTACAAAAAAAAAAATACAGTCAAATTTATAATAAATCGTTTCTTATATGGTCCTCAAATAATAACAATATAAGTTTTTCGTTTTTAATTTGTACTTACGACGGTCAGTATCTGTTTTCACTTTTTCCTAAATTAAATTTCCTTGTGTAGACCTTGGCATTCAATTTTGATTTTACAAATTGGCACTTGGTATTAGAACTGCATGTTTTCAGAAGTTCGTATAAATAAATATGTCTAGCAAACACTGAGACATGGACATGTTCAGAGTGCGTGAGGTCTGCGAATATATTTATGAGGCGACTAATATATTTGAAAAATAATAATGCCGATTATTACATATAACATAAAATATGAATAGAGATATTTCAAATTCGTAATTTTTATGTGAATAAAATCTATGTTTTTTATATAAATTAATAAATTGGCGGCATGTTTATTAAATATTTTAAGGGCGCGTGTAGTCGTGAAAAATACTACTTCTTGTTTGTATACTCGCGTTCTATGGTGTAAAAAGGTTTCCCATATTACAATTTCAACGTGCAACAAGGAGCGTTGCGCAACCTAGTTGCGTTACGGTGTTCAGTGCCAAGTCTGGACGTAGCTTTAGCTTGAAAAAATGTGTCGTAACCTAGCTACCGCAACCCAATAAATATTAGACGGTTATATTGTCATATAAACACTCGCAAAAACTTCAAAAGCGCTATTATTTTCGCGAATTCCACACAGTCCGTCTAGACTCAATGACTCAAAAGCAGCTGTATGATAGTACCGAACATATTTTTAACGTTCCATGCCCGTTTTATTGTATACAACCATAAAAAAAACAAATATTGTGTCGTAAATAAGGTTCTATTAAATATGAATAGTCCCGTTTAAATTATGTTTAAAAAATTTCCGTAAAAAATAAGAAATTTGATACTAAAATATCTATTATTTATTTTTTCAATTTTTTTTTTCGAAAAATTCAAGGAAAACAATGATGTTCTTTTAGTTATTCGCTGTATATTCCTATACCTAATACATTGCATATTCATGGAATAATCGTATTTCTGGGACATTCATAAGTATATTTGATTAATGTGAGATTTTAATATGAAGTTTCTGTTGATATACCCGGAGCATTGATTATATACTGGGTGTCTGCGAATATAAGGTACACTCAATAACTTGTGAAGGCGAAGAGCTTGAAATTTGGAGCCTTAACACTTTTCACGTTTTTCCATAGTCAACTGGATTCGAGAAATAAATAGGAACTTTGAATTTTTAAATGGGAAACCCTGTATATTTTTATTTCATTTCAATTTACTTTATTTTGAGTAAGAAATTTTATAATTTACATTATAAATTATCCACTCCTTACCATCGGCATCATTGCCTCTATGAAAATGACAGCCATTATGTTTGATAAATGACATTTCTTTAATGAAATAATCAAAATGGTTTACAGCGAGGAAGAAAAAGTCTAAATATTTATACAAAATATATAACAGATTTATTTAGGGAATTTAAATATAAATAAATGATAACTAATCAAAGTTATTCGATGTGTCGACCATTATTGTCAATGCATAATTAATTACGTCTTCTCGTATTTATAATTACACCGGGAACGGCTTCATTATTTACATTCAGATTGTTTATTTCAAGTCATCCTGCCTTTAATAAATAGTATTATTATTGACAATGTCTTTTAGAATTCCCCAAAAAAATTAATCCATAGGGGTTAAATCCGGACTGTTAGGTGGCCATTTTAAATAGTTCCATTATTGTAGTAGAGTATCCAAATATCAAATGTAACAGTTGTCATTTTCATAGCTTACTTTAATAATGTTAACTTTTTCATATTTATAGTAACTATAGAGACCAAAAAAAAAACGTCATCAAAGTTGGCTATGAACGAGAAGATAGAAATAGCGGTCATGTCGAAGCTTTTCGGTAATGACAAACTTTTGACAAGTGACTGACACAATAATTGTAAAATAAATAATGGCTGTCATATAAGGTGACAGCTTTGACAATTAAATAAGGTTATAAATTTACGTTAGAATAGAAACACGTCTTCTTTTAATAGGTCAACTTTGATGACGTTTTTTTTTTTCGATTTAACTTTAAAGTTTAGAAGTTTAACTAAGATATTCGACGTTTAATAACTCAAAAACTGTAAAGATAGGGGTAACAACATGGTATATTTTTGAAATCAGGAAAAAATTATCATTCCAAAAATTTAATAATATACAGGGTATCCCATTTAAAAAAAATTATTTTTTTGTAAACCCTGAAATCCGCACGCTACTGTACTTTTGATTGAGCATTTTAACAAATTCATAAATTACAATTAGATACACAATTTATATTTAAAACTTTTTTTGCTATAGGCAATAATAACGACGATAAGGGGTGGGTAATTTATAATGAATAACCCGGCATATGTTTTCGACCCTGCTATTTCCAGATTTGTAAGAATATATAGGGTGTGGGTGTTCCATTTAAAATGAGGTTAGAAGATGCCCGGAAGTATATGAACACCCTGTAGATGTGGAAATGGCGCGTGTAAATGCTTTCGAATTCACCCTGTATCACAGGCGGAAAAGTCGTTCGTCCTAGCTTGAAAATTCCGGAATATTACCAGTCCAGTAGGCAGAAATTTTTATGTGTTCTTGAAACATATAGGGCTAGTTTTGACGGTTTCCTATGTATTTTTTTTGCGTAGAACACTATGCGTATCCTAGGGTTGTAGAGCTGAAACCGTCCCTTAATTTTTTTCTAAAAAAACGTCTTTTTTTCATATTTCCGCTAATATCTCCGTTCCTTGGCATATTTGATATAGCATATATAAGAAGTTAGCCTATTGAATTTCCAAAATAAGTCTCCAAGTGCTATTGTTTCCTTGCAAATGACTGCTGAAGTTGAAAAAGTGCTTTTTTTTTCACCATCTCTTTACTTCGAAAAGGGCGTATGATCATGAAATTTGTAGGGGCTGCTGTTTGTACTATGAGGTAACAAAAAATTCAGCTCTATCCGTTAATAACTTTTGGAGTAATTAACGATCGCATTTTTTTCAAGCCTTAATTAACAATGACGTCATTTCTTTGTTTATTGTACGATATTGACCGGGTTGGGCTAGAAAAATCATAAATATCTTCAAGTTTGCGAGACTTTTTGAGATTTTGAAAAATATTAATTCGGGTCAGTTTTATAACGTTTTCTACGCGACTACCTTTTTTGACGGTTTTTGTATAACATCTTGAAAGTACGCTTCAAGACATGTATTTAAAAAAAAATGGGTGTCAAGATGTTATAGTCACAATTCCGAGAATTTTGAAGCGGCAACGCTAAAACAATATATACGTCGCGTCAAAAAAAGGTAGTCGCGTAGACAACGTTATAAAACTGGCCCAAATTAATATTTTTTCGAAATCTTAAAAAGTCTCGCAAACTTGAAAAGACATGATTTTTCTAGCCCAACCCGGTCAATATCGTACAATAAACAAAGAAATGTCATTGTTAATTAAGGTTTGCAAAAAATGCGATCGTTAATTACTCCAAAAGTTATTAACGGATCGAGCTGATTTTTTTTTGTAACCATACTACAAACAGCAGTCCCAAGAAATTTCATGATCATAGTCGCCCTACTTTCGAAGTAAAAAAATAGTGAAGAAAAAGTACTTTTTCAACTTCAGCAGTCATTTGCAAGTTAACAATAACACTCGGAGACTTCGGGTTGGGCTTAAAATTTTGTAAATTCAATAGGCTACAACTTCTTATATGCTATATATCATATAGCATATAATTTTATATGCTATATAAAATATGCCAAGGAACGGAGATATAAGCGAAAATGTGAAAAAATAAGTTTTTTTTTTTCACAAATTATTAATTTAAAAAATTAGCGGACGGACTGCCTACTGGATTATACCTGTGCACGCCACTGCCACGCTTATGAGCGATACATTTGGCAGAACGCCCTGTACCGAGAGATGCTGAGCGTGACTCACTTGGCCGGCAGCCACCTAGACCAGACACCGCCATCGCGCCTTTTTGGTCCTTATGAGACACTCCCTCACATTGCCGGGTGTTCGTCGCCGAAACGGCAATAGGAAAAATACGGAACAATAAAAAATATTTGTTACAAAACCGTCTGGAGAAAACCGGCGGTGTTTTCGCCGAAAACACCGATTATTTACGCGATAAAAACACTTCGGTCCACTCTATTTATAAAAGGTCAACGAATTTGACGGCGTAACACGTCCTTTATCTCTGAAAAAGTTTTTGGAATAGAAACCGGCGTTAAAATAAAATAAATACGCCGGTAGTTAAACGCTAATCAGTACTGTCTGTCTCGTTAATTTATAATGTAAAGGAAGATGATGTGCGGTTGATTTTGATTGGTATTTAACTTCGCAGACTATACAGACTTTGCTTATGGAAATACCTAGTAGGTGTCTGTATATGTTTAAACCTTACAGTCCGAGATCCGACCACGTGATTACCTCATAAAGAAACAGAATACGATGTGTCGCGAATTAAAGTTCTGGTAAGCGTTAATCAAAGATTACTGAATTAATCAGGCACCCTTTTGGTTTAATTCCCGACACATTTAATTCTACAAGGTTCATGAAGTAAAGAATATACCATATGTGAACTAAATGCTGTTCTCCAAATGTGAAGCGAGAGGTGCATTCAGTGAGATAGACGCAGACGTTGCTATGGCGTCACACAAATCAGAGCGAACTGTTCCCAATCCAGTCCTCTGCTTCTACGGTGAGGGGGCGTGGTTTACAATGAAATAGGGAGGGTACAACATCGACAACCAATGCGAATCAGCCCACAACGTCATCGCTGACCCGCCCGCTGAGTAGGGCGTGCCTGTTAGATGTGGTATTATATATGTATGTCTTATGTTATCCTTCACTTAGGTCTCACTTCCTTTCCTTTTTCTAGGCTGGTTACTAATTTCAGAATACATACGGTATTTCAACTTATAAGCAACAAAAATCAGTATAAACTGTATTCATTGAATAAAAGAATTCCCATGTCCAACACTGGTTAGCTTAACGGTTCATATGACCTCCATTTTGGCGGTGTAAGAGCACCAATCATTCCTCCAAAATACACACAGCATAATACAACATTTCTGGTTGAATTGCAGCAACTTGCTCACTAATAGTGTGTTTCTAGCGTCGTTGGTCGTTTTCTAAACACTATTTTTTTTTAAATAACCGCAAAACCACAAATCCGCAGGGTTCAGATCAGGCGATCTTGGTGGCCATGAATCAATTTCAATTTGAGACAATATTCTCAAAGAAAAATAGCACATCGTTGTCAAATCTGCCTCTTTCAAATTATACAGTCGTTGCAATTTATAAAGAAACATTTTTGGGATTTTTCGTAAAATTTTCCAAACCCTGGCCACTTGTTAAATGGCATTTGCAGTCGTTTTGATATTGCTTTAACACTACCGATTGCTAGCGGATTAGTAGTGGCCATGTTTTGATTGAGGAACTTCTGGAACTTGCACATCACTAATAACAGTAACAACAATGTATTCTTGTTTGCAGATTCATTTTTTTAGTTCAAATGGTTTGAATTTACGTTAAGATTTCTTTAAGAGGACAGGACAGAAGTTACGTGGTTGTATTTCACACTGTTTTTACTTCCACATTTTTAGAACAATGTTTGTATACAAGCCTCAAATGTTGTGAAACCGCGAGAATTAAGGCTGAGTGTAATAGGCCAATCAAATTGTCGAAAATTCTTCGTTTTTTTGTCAAAATTTGGTTCAGTAGACAAAGATATGTAAAAATAGGAAAAAAACGCAGAATGTAATTAACTACTTTACCCCCTCTGAATATTATGGTTTCATTCTCAAAATGGCGTCCAAAGTTCGAAAAAAAAAACCCAGAACTTTTTATGAGTCCAATTCAATGTAAACTGATAAACAAATGTATTAGTTATTGCAAAAAAAAAAGGCTAAACATTTTTTTAAAAACTTCTATATCTTTAAAACGAAAAAAAGGTTTTTTTTACGAAACTCAGATTATGTAGTCCTTGGCAAGTAGAAGAAGAGCATTTTTGTAAAATTGTAAAATATTTGACAGTTTCTGAAAAAATTATTTAAAAAAAAGATATTTTTTTTGAAAAACATTGAGACATTTTTTGACACTCTTAGAGAAAATTTTAAGCACAAGATGGGCCACATAACTGAATTACTGTATGATTTATTGAAACTTGAAAAAAATCTTTTTTAAAAAAAAAATTTTTTTTTCAAAAACTCAAATATTTTGCAATTTTAGAAAAATGTTCTCTTTCTACATGCCAAGGACTGTATAATTTGAAAGTTTCGAAAAAAAATCTTTTTTTCGTTTTAAAGATATAGAAGTTAGAAAATTAAATTAGATTAGAAAATGCGTTTTTTAGCCGTTTTTTTGCAATAAGTAGTATATTTGTTTATCAGTTGACATCGGGTTGGACTCAAAATTTTTGTTATAAAAAGTTCTACAACTTTTGTCTAAAACATTTTTTTCTAAAATGTTTAGTTTTTTTTAAAGAAAAAAACTGTTTTTTTGCGAACTTTTGGACGCCATTTTGAAAATGAAGCCATAAAATTCAAAAAAATGAAGCCATATTTTTCCTATTTTTTACATATCTTTGTTTACTGAACTAAATTTTGGCACGTAAAAATCTAATTTGACTGGACTATAACAAATTGTGTCCGTCTGTCTGTGTAATTTTGGCAATCGATATATGTATAAACTATGTACGAGTGTGTTATTTTTAATGTGCGATTCTACAAACAGCTGAAAGTGAGATTAGAATTAACGCTCTATTTCATTAGCGGGCCATTGTTAGAAAACTGACCTCTCTAAGAAGACCGAATTCGAAAAAAACGTCTACGCTACCGGGATCTGTTTTCGCCAAACTCAACCCGTTTTCCACTCGGCGCATGCTTTAAAGGTGAAGCATAAATAAAATTAGACGTCCCGTCTGTTTTTTCCCGTGGTATCCTCTCAATATGCGCTTGAACTCTATTTTCGCCGCGGTCCGCGTCTATTTGGCAGGACTCGGCCGCCTCGGGTGTTTCGCCGTCTATGAATCCCCCCATACCCCATAAGCGGACGAACGACGAGCGCGTCCTCATAGTAGGCCTAGTTGTGTGTGTGGGTTAACTCACGCGAGACCGAGCAGCCGCCGACTGAAAATAGGAAACTAATTATGTCACTCGGAGAGCGGGCGTTAAGGCGGTCTCACACCGCGCCGCAATTTTTCACGGTTGCATCGCGCGCTCGCGTCGCGACCTTGAAAACGGCACCGGCCGAACGCGACGCCTCATTTTCATTATCATTTTTTTAATATTAAATTAACCCATTAACGCCCAAACGGACACAATTTTTCGTCTTTTTTGCAACGTCAATCTCGAAGGGAAATTAACGAATTCCCTCAATAAAAACCACTTATCCTAATGTTTTCGGATGTGATCTTTCGATTTCCGGGGTCAGAATTGTGATTAAATGCTGTAGAAAAAAAACTATGGCTGACTTTATGGAGAAAAGTACTGAAAATTTGGGGATTTTTTTTATATATTTTTTTTTTTAGTCCAAAAAAGTACTTTAACCTACTCTGGATTGTGGAGGGAGGTGGAGACAATAGTTGGAGTTGATGATAGGATTTTTTTGCCTACCCCCAACTGACTCTAATCTTTTCAAAATGGCGGAAATCGCATAAAATCTCATGAAATATGAATTTTTCTCTAGTATTAACGAGAAAATAATGTTATTGTGAGTTTTTCTTGATCCACAGTCATTTTCCTCAATCAAAACAATACTACAGAATATATTTGACTAAATTCTCAATTTTCAATGATGACGGATTCAAAATGGAGGCCGGATTTCTCAAGAAATGGCGCGTTTTTCATTATAAAAAGTAAATAGGAGTTTGTAATTATACTTTTCCTATGTCATTTCATGTTTTAGTAACATTTTGAGTGAAAAAAGTCTGAAATCCAAGATGGCGGATTCAATATGGCGGACATCATTCTTGAAAATTCAAAATTTGAAAACGGAAAAATTACAGTCATATTTTACGTAGAAGTCTGATGGAAAATGTCCTCAATCTTTTTCATAAAAATGCGTTTTATCTGAGTAAAAAAATTATTTGTCATTCTAACCTCAAAACGAGTTTTTTTCCGGTGTTGAGGTTCTCATGATTTCATCATGAGAATTATATATTATGCACTTAGGGATGCTCGGGTGCAAACTACTCGCCGGAAGTACATAGCCTACTTGTTTCCCGTGGTGCATATACGATTTTTTCTCACACCCACCAGAAAGTACGTTCTACGTACTATTCTTTGAATCATGCGAGGAATTCAAAAAAAATCTCCAACAAATAAGGGGAGCGACTTCGCGCCTCTCCCTCCTTGCTCACAGCTGCCCACATTCCAATTTTTGTGGGTGTAGAGGAGTTTCAATATAAAAGTGAGGATTACCTGCACTTACGGAAGTCTCAAATTCCGAGAGAACATAGTCCGAGAGAAAGATGGAACCAAGACAATGGTTAATAAACCATTGGTAGAACTATAATCCTAGAGGTTGGTCCGCTTTGAAAATTTCATGTGCGAATAGCAGACGATATGAATGGAACTCCAAATTATATAGGCCAGATTCACTTGTTGGCTTAGATGGCTAATTCTTGTTCTTGGATTGTCCGTTACCTCTTGCATAACCATTTACTTCTGTTTTCGTGTTCCTGTTCTGTTTTGGTGAATCATGTAACAAATACTAAATAGGACAGTTGTCTCAGTAGAAATGTACTACATGGGATTAGATCTTAACCGGCTCATCCACCATATTTTTAAAAACGTATAGGCGACCCTACGATGTGTTTGAAGTTTCGATCGATCTGATCGAAAATGATGAATCCATTTAGATGGGTTTGATTTTTGGCCGTAATAGTTTCTTTGAGTTTCCTCTATGACATCCAAGTGCGTTCATTAACCCGTAGTTTGCGAAAGGCACCTCTATACAAAACCTGCAACCCCTATACAAAAAATTCGCCACAAATTAAAGACGGACTTTGAATGCCCTAATGAATTTGAATACCCTTTATGAGACATGCAGATACGTTCATTTGTTGTAAAGTTATTGGCAAAAAAACGCTGCTCGAAAAAGTAGCTATGTTGTTAACGCCATTTTGATGGTCAAAATTATTGAAAATCGATACGCCCATAACATATTCCTAAAATTTACGTCTTGACGAAGAAAATGAGCTCAGATTGAACTATATTTGATAACGTTAATAGGTCAATTTTTCATTAAACATTTGGGACCTTTTTAATAAACAAATGGAATTTCTCGAAAACTAATAAACATTTTTTAACAAAATTTTTTCTTGTAAGTTGAGGGTAATGAGATACATATTCCACCAAAATTCCAAGACGCTAGCATCTTTCCTTTCAGAGTAAAAAGTACTTGAAATTTTCAAAAATTTCAACGGTTTTTTGGAGATTATTTACATAAATAATCAATGAAATGATATCTACCGGGGCTCAAATTAACCGGTTTTGAGTTACCTAGTAAACAGAAAAACTCGAAAAAATTAATCGCCTACAGCCTTAATGTTATTTTCAAAAAACTCCAAATTTCATGATTTTTTCACTCAAAAGTGACTTTTTAACAATGTTCTGTTTATTTAAATAAGGAGGAAATTCGGAGGTATATTCCTTATTACTAAATACACCTATTTTTACCTATGGCTATCTGAAACAAATTAGTTACATATTTCCGGTTGCATCGTCTAATTCTACATGCCTACTTGTAAAGCTATAAAATTGCACAATATTCTGTGAAAAACTGTTACCACCTATTAAATCACAAGAAACTGACACAGAAATAATGATTCGGGTCTTTTTTTTCATTATTTTTTGGGCTCTTGATTGTTGTTTCTTTACTTAAAACGTTAGACACATCTACCTAGTTAACCAGACAGGATTTGGGGCACAACATAAATCACTAACAACTACGTATTTATGATTTAGTCCTGGTTAGAACTAATTGACCGCCCACCAGTGCGTGTTAGGAACATTTAGAACAGGGAGCTAAGATGAACGGCACATTTTGCGTGTTCTGCTTGTTCCAGGTAGGTTGGAGGCGAAATATACGTAATAAATAAATAGAGCAAGGCAGACCGAAATGTTGCAGAAACTGGGAATAACTCACACTAATAGAATACGGAAATAGAATTTATTATTATACAGAACGAGTTGGAAACACAATTTCGGTCGATTTAAAATAATTGGAGAAAGGATAGATTAAAATAAAACTGTTCTGTATATGTTTTTATAATTCCTATAGCTAGAGTGGAGATTTAAATGCATAGGCATCACAGAGACTGATGCGTTTTTAATTTTCTATTTTAATTACGGCAAATTTATTTTTATTTGTATTTTATAATACATTTATTATAATTTTTGGATATAATACACACGGTATAAAATTACTAACGAGAATAACTACTATAAAGCAACGAATTTACACGAAAAAAATAAAAGCTTATCTTAAAAATCTGAAGCTTATAAGTAAATTTTCTCATTTTCTGTAAAAATAATTAAATGTGAATTAACTTGAACCAATAATAAATTAGAATCGCACTTCAATTCCTCAGAATGCCACTTGTTAAAAGTCTATCACCAATGACTACATAAATACAGAGTGTATGAGTGTTATTTGTGTTGTCTAAAATTTGGCGGATGTGCCAATGTTAAAAGTAGCTTTGTATTTACCTAAGTCTCCATATGGGAGACATTTTTATCTTTAAATTTCGACCAAAACTGATTTCAGAAAATCGTTAGGTTTAAAAAAAAAACATTTGGAATAGACAGTCCAAGTCATCTTTGCACCTGCTAAATAAAAAAAAATGAATATAACAGTGAACAAATATGCATTGAAATACGAGGTATGTAAATTAAATAATGAGACTGATTTTTTAATTTTTTCTATTCGAATAGAATTAAAATTCAGTATTGTCTCCTTCAAAATAACTTCTTTGGGAAGCCACACAGCTCTGGAGACAGTTCTTCCATTCTTCATATCAGTGCTGGAACTCATATACTGGAATAGCCTTCAGCTGTCGGTTTGAGGTGATTTTTCAATTTCGGGAAGAGAAAAAAAGTCACAAGGACTCAAGTTTGGCGAATAAGGAGGCTGAGGAGCCACAGGAATGCTTTTACTGACTAAAAACTTGTTTACTGAAATGGCTGTATGACAAGGCGCATTGTCGTGATGCAACATCCAGTTGTTCTTGATGTTTGGTCTCACACGCATGACCATTCTTCAAAGTTTTTCAAGAACCTTTCTCTAAAAGTGTTGATTTACTGTTTGGCCTGGAGGCACAAAGTCTTTGTGGACAATTCCCTGGCTACCAAAAAGGCAAATCAGCATGCATTTGATCTTCGACTTGCTCATTTTTGCTTTTTTTTGGGTCTTGGAGAGCTTGAAGTGTGCCATTACACGCTTTGGCGCTTGTTTTCCGGGTCGTACTCAAACACCCAAGTCTCATCACCAGTAAAAAAGACACGTTCTATAAAATGGGGATCATTTTTCAATCGATTCCAAAAAGTCAAGACACCTTTCTCTCCTGATGTCCTTTTGTTCCTGCGAAATGTTTTTTGGAACCATTTTTGTGCAGATTTTTCTCGTCCCCAATTCGTTAGTCAAAATCAAATGAACAGTGGTGTGAATCAAAATAATTTTTCCCCTATCATTCTTGTCGTCAAGCGACGATCTGAACGCACAAGATCCCGTATTCTACCGACATTTTCATTGGTTCCTGAAGATGAAGGCCTTCTGCTACGTGGTTTATCTGCAATCGACTCTCTTCCTTCTGAGAATGCCTTAAACCACCGAAAAACCTGGTCTCTTGAAAAAACACTGTCTCCGTAGGCGTGTTGAAGGTTTGCAAAAGTATCCGTTGCGCTGTATCCAAGTCTGAAGCAAAACCTGATAGCACACCGTTGCTCAAAATTAATCACTCCTTTTTAAAACGCACTAAAAAAAACCGTTTAAGAAAACAGTCACAAAGAACAAACAAATGACTCTAACAAGTTCAAACTTGTATTGAAGATGTTAACCTAGTGCCCTTCCAAGTCCCGTCTCCGCAGTGTTGCTAGATCGGGCGTTACGTTGCCAGTCTTATTACTAAACTTAATTTACACACCTCATAACATCACAACGTGGAAAAGAAAACGTGAAGTAAAAGCAAACGCAATATTTTTTTATTAATATTGCTCTACTTTGATTCTGTTTAACAAAAACTAAGCAAAACCAGATATGAAATTTTCCCAAACTATACTTATATTTTGGGAGATATATTTTAAACATGTATTAATTTTTCATATGGTCGGTAAAATGCAGATAGAGCATTTGTTTGTTTTATTTATTTGATATGCATACATGTTGCCAAAACACCTGTAAATACACTTTGCTCAATATAGGTATATGCTTTGTACGAAATATTATTCAGAGCAAATAATAGGACTGAATTGGTAAATGTACAAAATACAAACTAAAAGTAAGTAAACACTAAACACACACTACAGTACACTGAAAAGGCTTACAAAACAAACATTGTTTTCTAACGTGTTTGGTTTTGATAAGGGGACTAAAACATTCGGAAGTTTTTTAACAAAAGCCTATCTAATCTCGCGCCGCCTATTCAAATATAGTTATTTATTGTGTGATTTAATATTTCGCTAGATTTTTTTAAAGCAGATAGCGTCATGTAAATAGAGACGACACCCGAAGTTCAATCCGTAAATAAACGCGTACAATTGCATTAAGTCACTTTACTTGGAATTTCTGTTAGATTCCTATTAATAGACATAAATGGATTCATTGAAGATACCTGCGTATTCTTGCTCTTTTGTTTTTTTATCTCCATCGCCAAGGTTAAGAAGAAAATTTACAAAAACAATACCGTCGACCGTATTTATAAACTTCTAATATGAATACTACGATCGTCAAAATTGACTACTTTTACCGAGATAATATTCGGGCGTATAGGGAAGTATGTCGCTCACTCGCTATTTGACCGGTTGAGGAGCGCGCTAAGGTATGACTTCCTTGTGTGGTATTTTTATTATTAGGTATCTTTCTTTGTCTGATTGCTGTCTCTGTCATTAACTGTCGATAACAGTTAGGTCCTCGCCAAAACAAAGAAATTAAATAAAAAAAAAGTCAATAGACACACTGTATATTTGAGTGAACAAATGGCTGTATCTATTGTATAAGTAAAATGTTGATGCTTATGGAAATAATGTTTAATAATAGTTTTTAGTACGGTCTTATGCTAAATTCTCGGTATACTCAAAATGCTGCGATAGAAGATTATATGATTGTGGGAAATCGTGTATATAATTAGAAAATGACAAAAGCCGAGTCTAATATTAAAAAAAAAACTTATACAATGGAAAAAATAAACAAAAGATTTTTTGGAAATTGGATTCAAAAATAGCGCTTTCATTATATGTGTCGTTTAGTAAACATTTCGAGAAATATAGTGATGAAAGTTACTTTAAGATATACATATATAATAAACAAAACAATTAGACTAGTCATGTTTATTATCCTCACAGGTGCATATGATTCAACTCAACAATTTTTCTTCGTATGAAATTTCTAAATTTGACAATTTGATATTTTTAACAAACTTTTGTTATGTTTGAATTTTTCTAACAAAAGCTATCTTATCTAATCTTATAAGCCTCCTATTTAAATACTGTTTTTGATGTGTCTAATATTTCGCTGGATTCTTATATAGACAGCGCTGAATAAATAGATATGATACGTAAAGTGCAATCTGTAAACAAATTTTCGAGTTATTTTTACTTGGTGAATCGAGTACTTTCTTACTAATTGATATATAAAAAAAGTCTAAAAAAGCTGTTTTTTTTTTCATTTTGATAATGATACACAATGTTTAAGAACAATACACTTGTTCCTTTAATTGTCTTATAAAACTTTGATCATTCGGTCCGAAAAAACGGTTGGATCAATTTGAAAATTTACAGGGTTATTGGGGGTACGTTTAGCTGTATAAAAACCTTGTAACGTTAGTCGTCTCCTTAGTATTTTTAAAGTAGGGGTAGATTTACTAAAAAACCACAAAATGTAATTTTTTTTATACTTTTTTTAAGTTAATGTTAAAAGTGAAACATTTTTTATTTTCAAAAAAAACCAGGCTCTTGTAGGGGGGTTTACTCAAGTATTTATTACTGCCATTAAATTTACTATGCCATCTTGGTTGCTGAGATATCAATGATTAAAGATAAAAGGATCCTTTTTCATTCAAAGTCGGATATCTAAGCAAAAAATAAGATACAGAGACAAAAAAAAACAAATTAAAGCTGAGTAAACAAGCCAATAGTACGTATGTATGTATATATGTAATAGTTTAACTAATAAAAAATCCTGAGCCCGAGGACCTTCAGAAAAGAAAAAAAAATTGAAAATGTTTGTCTTACGCTATTGCTTATAGGATTGTGATATAAACGAAGCTCACAAAAATTTTATGCCATAAGATCTTGAAACTAGAGACTTGGAGCTTTAAAATGCTTTTTTCTGCATTTCTATATCACCATTTTTTACAAATATACCTCTTTAAAGATCCCTAAAAAAATTAAAAGATGTTTTGTTCCCTTAATTTTTTTGGAGTAGTTTAATCACTGAGATGAAACCATGCTCCATGCATTTCTATTTATTTCTGAAGCAGGAAGTTGAAGTTTTTGTTGTTGTATAAACACCATTTCAAGAAGAATCTACACCAACTGTTTTGGTTTAGAGCAAGAAGACTAGAACTAAGGAGACCGAACTCGTTCGGTATCTAGGGATCAAATCTGTCCGCCTCCAGGAGGCGCTGTAAACAGTAATGTACTCGAGTCACGTGATGACCAGCAGTCAGCGGTCCACATGTGAATATTTATCATAGAAAACCATGCTAGGGTTTTATATGACATTTATCATTAAGCTGTCAAAGCGGGTGCTTACATGCCGTATGGCTTTAACAAAAATATATACAAAAATAAATATGGTTCAAAAGTGATGTGTTGCATTGTGTGATTTAAGAAGCGGTCCGAATAACCGGACATATTTCAAATTACTGAGTATGTATGAAACGAAATATTTTCCTTTGTTGTATTGTTAACGTTGAAGCACGTAACATGAAATGTTTTGAGTACATTTTCATATTGATCATTGCGAAAATTTGTAATTGCAAAGACATTACTTGTGTAGATTCAATATATTATTCAACAACAACAAATTAACGAAAAATATCGAGCGTCTGTCAAATGTATTCGCACCACGGACTTTCACACGGACTCTAACCTCTAATGCACATTGCACACATATTAGTACAGAACCACGGTATACATATAGATATCTGTTTATATACCGTAGCCACCAGAGTACACAACTGTTTACAGCGCCTCTGGAGGCGGACATATTCGAGCCCGTCGCGTTATACAGCGAAAAGCCGCAGTTCGGTCTCCTTAGTTCTAGACTTCTTGGTTTAGAGCTTTAACTTTGACAGTTTGAAAGCTGTCAAACGCCAGATCGCAGAACAACATTTGTAGGTCTGAACCCGTTAAATACGCTCGTTGTAACTTTTCCGTTTCTGGTCAGCTTTCATGAGTTTGTTTTTTTGAATGATTTGATGAGATTCACAAACATTTGGTACATTTTGAATTGGTACCTAAGTAGTTATTTGGATATGTCCACCGATTGAGGCTTCCCGCTGAACCAGGAGGAAAATAATACATCAGCTATAGCCGGTATAGAGTTCGGAACACATTCAAGTGTGTGCCGTGTCTTGTGATATTTCCAGAGATCTAAAAATAGTGGGCAAACAGCCGGCAATCGCCCTCGACATCGCATTTACTTTAACAGGGAAATCATGTTTCATAATACCGTCAAAAACAAAGATCGCCTTTGGGCGGAGATCGGCCGTAATAACTACTCTATTTTCCTCTCGGGTCTGTCAATTCGTTCTATTTATAAAGGTGGCCTCGACGCTCGTAATGACATCTTAGCCGCGGTGTTCCCGCACACTGTCAGGGAAAGAAGTTGAGAGTTACGCACATTGAAGAGGATGATAAAAAACTTATCTGTCTTTAGTACAGTAGGCAGATATTTTTATGTGTTCTTGAAACATATAAGGCTAGTTTTGACGGATTCCTATGTATTTTTTTTTGCGTAGAACACAATGCGCGAGGTCCGTAGAGCTCAAACCGTCCGCTATTTTTTTAAATCAACTGTGAAAAAAATCTGTGAAAAAGAGTCTTTTTTCACATTTCCGCTTATATGTATCTCCGTTCCTTGGCATATTTTATCTATTGTTTTAGCGTTGCCGCTCTGAAATTCTCGGAACTGTGGCTATAATATATTGACGCCCATTTTTTGTAAAATACGCTTCTTGAAGCGTACATTCAATTTTATCAATTTCAACAATATATACGTCGCGTCAAAAAATGTAGTCGCGTAAAAAACTTTATAAAACTTACCCAAATTAATATATTTCAAAATCTCAAGAAGCTCGCAAACTTGAAGAAATTAACAAGCCTTAATTGTTAATTAAGGCTTGTAAAAAAATGCGATCGTTAATAACTCGAAAAGTTATTAACGGATCGAGCTGAATTTTTTTTTTGTAAAAGTAGGGCGACTATGATCATAATATTCTTGGAGGGACTGCTGTTTGTAGTATGAACTTACAAAAAAAAATTCAGCTCGATCCGTTAATAACTTTTCGAGTAATTAACGATCGCATTTTTTTGCAAGCCTTAATTAACAATGACGCCATTTCTTTGTTTATTGTACGATATTGACCGGGTTGGGCTAGAAAAATCATAAATCTTTTCAAGTTTGCGAGATTTTTTTGAGATTTTGAAAAATATTAATTTCGGCCGGTTTTATAACGTTTTCTACGTGACTACCTGTTTTGACGCGAGGTATAGATATATTGTTTTAGCGTTGCCGCTTCGAAATTCTCGGAATGGTGACTATAATATCTTGACACCCATTTTTTTTAAATACATGTCTTGAAGCGTACTTTCAAGATATTATACAAAAACCGTCAAAAAACGTAGTAAGGTAGTTCAAGGTAAAAGGTAGTTCAAGTGTGCCATTTCATGCTTTAGCGCATACTCAAGCGCCCAAGTCTCATCACCATTAATGACACGTTCCATAAAATGGGGAGACCATTTTCAATCGATTCCAAAAAGTCAAGACACCTTTCTCTCCTGATGTCCTTTTGTTCCTGCGAAATGTTTTTTGGAACCATTTTTTGCGCAGATTTTTCTCATCCCCAATTCGTTAGGCAAAATCTAATGAACAGTGATTCAAATTTAACTCTTCCCCGATCATTCTTGTCGTGAACCGACGATCCGAACGCACAAGATCCCGTATTCTACCGACATTTTCATTGGTTCTCGAAGATGAAGGCCTTCCGCTGCATGGTTAATCTCTAATCTTTTCTCTAATCTCTAATCCTAATCTTTTAAAACCTGGCTCTTGAAAAAACCCTGTCTCCGTAGGCGTGTTGAAGTTTTACAAAAGTATCCGTTGCGCTGAGGTCTGAAGCAAAACCTGATAGCACACCGTTGGTCAAAATTAATGTCAGTCATTTTTAAAACACACAAGAAAAAACTGGTTTATGAAAACATTCACAAAGAACAAACTAGTGACTCTAACAAGTTGAAACTTGTACTGAACGTGCATTACGTGATCGGGCGCTACGTTGCCAGTCTCATTAATTAATGTACACACCTCGTATTTTCGCTGTTGGTCGAAGATATTCAATCGGATGACCTCTTCGATCATCAGATCTTTCTCCATTAGACTTTTTTCAATGGGCATACCCATAAAACAAAATAAAATTGGTTATGTTTACGCTAATCTCGAATAAACCGATTAAAATAATATTAGAACATGAAAAAGGTTCAAGGCCACACAGAGCGGTCAATCGCATTGGCAGTACAGAGAAAATTAGCTCACTCCCCCCGTATTTTAATTAATTAACTCCGTACCTACGTAAAATACGACTAGACAGCAGATTAAAAATGTGGCTAAGAATATACACAAGCGCTAGCATGTGAGTAGTACACAACCATAACGACGGCCATTACGTAACTATTTTCCATGTGTTGCCATGAAATTTTATCTAGTTTTAACAACCTTAAATTTGTCTGCTAATAAATTGCATATTTCGACCAATTATTGTCTGTAGGCTTAATAGTAGGAGAGCTGGTAGACATTTTTGGGAAGGTATTTGAGGCAATGTGAAAAGTTGCTCAAAACTTCCTTTAGTGATCCCTTAATACTTTAGTGAAAGACATTATTTTACCAACAAATTCCAACCTAAAAGACGGTTATCATACCCATTGTTACAAAAATATCCTAGGTTTAATGAAAAAATATCATAGACACTTCATCTAGAAATTCTGATGTGCCTCCTTCCCCATAAGGTATGGTATTATTTTGTTTTGTTTGTTTTTTTTTATTTAATATACCCATAAATAATGTTAGTTATTCGTAGTATAAAAGTTTTAAAACAACAAAATTACGACGAAGAACGTTTTACATACTCCAAAATTCTTACAAACGACCGCACGAATGCTCTTAATCACGTGATTTTACAGGAATCAATCACACTGCATCGTGCTTCCTCTTGAGACAGCTGCCGATATACGCGTTCTCTCCCATTTCAACTTGCGCACCGCACTACTCACTCCCACTCACGTTGAACATTCTCACTCACCTGGCGGGTAAAATGTCCCACTGAAACGACCTGTCTTTTTGTACATAACTATTTTTAGTCACGAATAATACCCTACACCCTACAAAAGTGCCTCATGTACATTTTTTGATTTTTTTGAAAAATAATTAATTTTGCAAACGTTTGGCAAACTTTTTGACCCGGTTAAATGATCTGGCTTTTTGATTTTTCAACTCTTTAAATATTAAATTTTAAAAATCTCAATGTGCCTCAAGAACATTTTTTTCAAAAACTATTTCGCTTCTTGAAAAATTCAATGGTCGCTTAAGCCCCCCTAACCCATCAGCCAGGTCTGCATTTTTGTATTTAGGTATCACTAAAGGAAGTTTTGAGCAACTTTTCATATTACGTCAAATACCTTCCCAAAAATGTCTACCAGCTCTTGGACTATAACATTCTGGTAAAGGTCAGTAAAGATGAAAACGTTGGACGTTTTTGGGTACCATGAATCAGTTAGTAATTAATTGAAAAATATACCTAATCTTTTAATAATCTTATAAAATAAATCTTATAAAAAAAATAATTCAAATTGCCGACATTTACAATAAACAAAAAAATTAGTTGTCCCTGGATAGTATAATTAATTGTAATTCAGAGTTCAGGTGATATTTTCAGAGATATCTTCAAAAATATATTCTGTAAATATTTTTATTTGCGGCTTAGAAGGCCGGAGTTTATTTTCTTTCTATTTTCACGACCTTTTTTTTTCCGGATATCCTGTAAAAATTTGGTACAATTAAAAATAGTGTCTAGTTCCGTAAAATTCTTAATTTATATCAAATCTATGTCACAATATTTTTTTTCTTCTAATTATAGCCTATAAATTTTATTTTTGGCCAAATAAAATATTTTGGTTTAAATATACGTGAATGGTGCATAGAAATGTATTTCCCCAACACATGGAGGACTCATGTTAACTTACTGACTGGTGTTTTTCTTACTTATTCCTAAATTTATTTAAATGGTCTTAAATTTCAAGGCATTATTCAATTTTTTATGTTGGTGAAATGATCATTTAGAATTTCACAGAAATACATAGGTACTTTAATTCAATTAATATACTTACTTAATTGTGTACATATGTATATGATGTGGCAAAGCGCTCAGTTCAACTAATACACTTTGTAGGTTGATCTACATTAAAAACGGAAACGTTTTCCGATCCGGATGTTGAATTGGGACTCTAGTTTTGAATCAAGGTGTCAACGGGATATTGAAATATATACGAAAAATAAAATCAATCAGCTAGACCTACTTTGCGTATCCAATATGGGCAGTAATCCGTTTTTAGACTGAAAATCCATCGAACTGTTATTGAAATATTTGAAGTATTTGTAACATTTTAAATATTATTACTTCTAACAAATAAATTTAATAATTCTCTGGCAAAAAAAGGGTGACCCCCAAAATTTAATTTGAGGATTTATGATTTGAAACGTGGATAGATTGAAGAGGCATATCCTAATATGGGTATTAATCCTGTTACAAATTGAAAATCTGTTGAGCTGTTCATGAGGTATTTGAAAAATTTGTTGCAGACATTCATTCAGTAATAAAAAAGACTTTTTTCTATAAAAATAACTCATCAAAGGTGAAGAATATTTTTTTCTGGGCATATATTTTGCATAGCGTACTCGACTCGAGACATCGTTTTTTTATATCGAGCCATCTAAAAAGTAATCAAAGTTGGCCTAGTAAAAAAATACGTATCTATCTTAAATTTATAACCTTATTTAATTGTCAAAGCTGCTGCATTACATGACGTTTTTTTTGGGATGTTCTGCGGTCGTAGTTCGGTAGGTCCGATCTGTTATGATCCTTACGTTCACGATGTACAGGGTGAGTCAGAAAGAATGGGACAAGACTAAACTGGAGAGACAGTTATTGAAAAGTTTCAGAATAAAATTGAAACTTTGAACACGCTGTATCTTTTAAACCAGAGACATTGGTATAAGGCCAGTTTAGCCTTGTCCCATTCTTTCTGACTCACCCTGTATATTTATTAGACTGGGTACGTTTATGGGCTAGTGCGATCCTGTAATGAGCTTCATTTGGCGATCTTTATGACTAGAATTTTTACCAGGGCTCATTTCTTTTTTATCAGGAATGAGCTCTGAACAGCCTTCTTCGCCAATTTAACCGCTTCGCTGAAAAAACACACCTTCACTTTCAAAATTTCGCGCCTGGTTCTAATTCGGGGCCCTTCGCGACACAACGCGGTAATTTTTCGATATCAGCATCGCATGAAATTTATACGAATCTTTATATCCCACGGCGGCCACCGCAACGTTTATTTTCCAGCATTAATCACTGTCGTCTTCTTAATTCTTTCGTAAACACCTTTGTACGATCGACGTGTGAAATGTCGTAGAGATCGGGTATGCCGCGAACATCTGGCCGATTATACGGTTAGGTTAAGGAACCACTTAGGGGCTATTTAAGGGAGGTAATACGACGGGCGATTAACGTTCGATGGGGGTTGCTGCGCCAAACAAGCGACCACAGGCGGCGCGCTTTCGATGTATTAGAGGGGGCGCCTCGGTTTTATACTTCGCAGGTGTCTGGTCCTTCGAGCCGGATGTGTTTCGGCAATATGGTTCAAATCCGAGACACTTCGCACTTGCACAGAACTCGATTTTAACATGTGATGAAACTTGGATACATTGCATTACATCTAGTATAGTAGAATTAGGATTTAGCCGAAAAGTAACTGACACTTCACCACAAAAAAAAATTGATTTTTGTAGAGGAGGCTGAAAATATTAAATATCGTTTTTTAGCAACAATTTAAAATTATTGCTACATTGTTTAAATAATTCGCAAAGGTACGAAAATCAGGTTTTTTTTTGAAATAAAAATAGAACCGTAAACTATACAAAAAATTTTTCTATAGAAAAATCGTAGCTGTAAAATGATTCTAGTCTCAACATTGTACGATAAAAAACGAACGAGTTATTTCATTTGTTTATAACTTTAAAACGGACGTACTTTTCAATGTCAATTTTAAACAATTAAATTTGATGTTTACAAAAAAATTAAGGGCTGTTTTACGAAAGCACCTTTTTAATAAACAATTTACTTTTTGCAAAAAACTTAAAATTTTCAGCGTTTTTTAAGTACATCGATACCTACATTTTCCAATACTTTTAGTAAGTCACAAGGCTTACTTTATAATAAACAATTACAATATAATATATATATATATATATATATATATATATATATATATATATATATATATATATATATAATAATATAATAAACAATTATATAATAAACAATTGAAATAAGGGGAACCATTTTGACGGGTTTTTCAATTTTGCAGATAAACAAATTAACTGATTTGCAAATTTCTTGATGGGTTTTGTAGGTTTTTTTTACTGGTTACATTTTTTTATCTGAAACATTTTTTTTGTATAGTTTACGGTTCTCTTTTTTTTTCAAAAAAACCTGATTTTCGCACGAATAATTTTTTGCGAATTATTTAAACAATATAGCAAAAATTTTAAATTGTTGCCAAAAAACGATATTTAATATTTTCAGCCTCCTCCACAAAAAGCAATTTTTTTTGGTGAAGTGTCAGTTACTTTTCGTTTAGGGGTACAACTCGACTAATTCTACTCTACTAATCGTTTTGAGCCGGAGTCCAAGCGTCAAAGTACGCAATGGCAGCACTGAATCGCCTGCCCGTAAGAAATTCAAAACGGAACCATCGGCTGGTTGCGACCATGTTAACTATCTTTTTCCCTACCCACGGTCCCTTTTTCTGTGATTGTTTGGAAGGGAAATGCATTATCAACACCTTAGACTACTCAGACATGATTGACAACAAAGTCAAGGCCGTGTTGAAGAGGAAATGTCAGGGATGGCAGAAGATAGGTGTGATTCTTCTTCAAGACAGTGCTCGACCTCAAACTGACTATTGGCAAAGTGGGTTAGGAGCCCCTATCCTATTCTCCTTACAGTCTCCTTATTGTCTCTTCTGATTTTTATCTGTTTGGTTGGATTAACGTTCGATGGGGGTTACTGCGCCAAACAAGCGACCACAGGCTTCGCTGTTTTCGTTTTCGCTTTCGATGTTTTAGAGGGGGGAGCGGAGGTTTTATACCTCGCATGTGTCTGGTCCTTCGAGCCGGATGTGTTTCAGCAATATAGTTCATCACAAATCCGAGACACTTCGCATTTGTACCGAATTCGATTTTAACCTGTGATGAAACTTGGATACATCGTTTTGAGCCTTTTTTGAGGTAGTTGTTTGCGAAAATACACCTATTTATTGGGAAAATCATTTTTTTTTATATTTGGATCTTTCAATAACAGTGTTTCAAAATAATCCAGCTCTTTCTCATAAATACAGAATAATTACCGAAAAAGTTATATTAAATCTTAAGGAACTAGCCTTCAGAAACCTTGATTTATATATAGTCCTTTGATAATAAGATAAAAAAAATACAAACACGGACATTTAGAGGAATCTAAATTTAAAACCTCTTATTTTCACATTAGTAATAATTAAAGAAATTGTTTAGGCATTTTGCTTCGCATATCTGTTATGATGCAGAAACCACAAAAAAAATTATTTTTATCATAAACTTGGGACGGACCACTTTTTATTTTCATTGAACACCTTAGTTTCAAAATAGTTCGGGTGAAAATATGTGCGACATCTTCAAGGTTGATGTTTTCTGTGAAAAAGTAGCTCGCAGAAATTACAAAAAAAAGTTAGAACATCTGTCCGAGCAAACCTGTAATAACTATTATTACGCATTCTTTAAATACCCACCACCGAATAGTCTGCCGATTTGGATGAGTAGTACGGAACGACTCCTATCATTGTTTGGTCCAAAGCTGAACACAAAAATTAAATAACATTTTGTATTCCGTCCCGTCCACGTTCGAAACTTAAGTATATTTCGATATAAAATTGTTCGGCCGATGCTAAAAAGATACTGGCGCCGGTCCAAAGTTTCTTTACTTAGGTACATGTCAGATGAGTAATCTTCAGTACAATCATAGTGCATGCATAATAGGTTCGTTGAAAGAGTTTTGTAAACGAAATGTCCGCATTGATTCATTGCGAGGGTATTTCGAAAAACACTCCTAATTATAACCGCAGTAATTAAGGAATTAAAACCAAATGGAAATGGTAATCACAAGGTACCTTTTGGAACGACGAAAGTCTTCATCCTTTCGACTCAAACTGCTGCTAGCTACCTAAATGTAACTAATACATTATGCAATAGATATTTAGACGTTTAAAATATCAATCCCCAAGGTCATCCAGTAGACCTTGATGACCTTTGATAGGTTTAAGTTCCAAAACACATATTACTAGTGGATGTTGATGAAATTTCAACTTCATAGTTGACAATGGTTAGGAGCATCTCTCTTTGGTGTATGATTTAAATAGTTGTGCTTAGTTGGCATTAATTGTGATAGGTTGATAGGCTTGTATCAGATTTTAGCTCGTTTTCATTCAGGAAAAATCATCTACTACATTACTCTATAAGTTCGTAGGATGAAATATAGATGGCTATTGAAAATTCATATGATATTTAGATATTACCACCCTTCTACCGATATGTGTCAAAGTTTCATGACATTCTGATGATTAGTTTACAAGTTACAGTGGTTTTGGAACACCACTACTTTTTGTAGTTTCCAAAACAATGGAAAAATCGGAATTTAAGCAATCGAAGAAATACCGTTCAAGCAAAGGCTTGACAAGTGTCATTCGAACTCCACCGAGACAAATGGTAGAGAAGTGGTTTGCTGGTTTTAAACGCGGCCGTACAAACACCGATGATGCTCAACGCTCTGGTCGTCCAAATTCGACAGTCGTTCCATAAAAAAGTGCACAAAATCGTTTTGGAAGACCGTAAGGTGAAGTTACGTGAGAACACCTTATCGGCGGGTATTCACATTTTGCATGAAGATATCCAGAAGGCGGGCGCTTGGAGCGTTTAGGCGAGAAAAAAAGGGTCATGCGGTATGTGACAGTGGATGAAACATGGATCCATCGCTACACTCCAGAGTCACATCGGCAGTCGGCTGAGTGAACAGCAACCCGCGAAAGCCATCCAAAGCAACCAAAAACACAAAAGTCAGCTGGGAAGGTTATGGCGTCCGTATGTTGGGATGCGCATGATATGATCTTCATAGACTATCTTGAAAAGGGAAAAAGGATGAATAGTGAATATTACATAGCATTATTAGTGCGTTTGGCGTATTAAACGGCCCCAAATGAAGAAGAAAAAAAATGCTCTTTCACCAAGACAATGCAATGTGTCAAAATTACACGAACTACACTTCGAATTGCTTCCGCATCTACCGTATTCTCCAGATTTAGCCTCCAGCGTCTATTATTTGTCCGCAAATCTCCAAAAATGCTCTCAGGAAAGAGATATGGCTCCAATGAGTAGCGTATTTTGAAGGGTTAGACAAATCGTTCCATAAGAAAGCCATATAGATGTTTGAGTTGGAGAAGGAGACCACGTTGATGAATAAAGTTTAATTTTGCCTAAAAGTTGTTGTCCTACTAACTTATTGAGCGATTATTGAGTGTTAGTTCTTGACAACTAAGCAATGTTCACGCCAACTCTGTACCTGATGATCCGTTAGCCGAATTTAAAGAAGACTCCTGGCAATGTCAGTATTCCTCAAACGTTCATTTTATTCTAATTTAATACGGGCGACGCCTGTGGAAGCCAATTGAAATTTGTTGCTGCAGTTGTGATCAATTCCCGCGCGCAGAATGGAGCGTGAGCGTCGCCATCGCGGTGACCTTAAGATTTATCAATTAAATGCAATTTCAGAAACATAAAAGTAATTTAACAGAGTTGTAATTAATCAGAAAGAAGCGACGCGGCCGGCCAGCTGAACCGTGCGAATGGTTCTATTTATAAGTCTTCCGACGAACCGCTTGGCCCGCTCTATTTCCAGATGGTTTCGGAGCGGACTCGAGGACCGCAAGTCTGGATTTAGGGGCTTAAGTGGTCGATATCGTGTATCAGGTGTTAACGTTTTCGAAGTAAACACTTCTGTCGGATCCAGGATGGCTGTGTTTTATCCTAAAGCCCCTTTTACACGATCCTTTCCTAACGCCTTAATTCGGAAGACACGCCCACCGCACGCCTAACTTTCTATTTGGGATGCGACTCTAAAAACGTTCCTACTTTTTCCGGCGTTTGTACGCTTGTAGCCTTTCCGATCTGCTGCGAAATGATAGTTATTTTGAAATTGCATTCACTTTGTTTTAAAAAAGGTATACCTGTTGCATGTAGCTAAAAGAAAACAAGGAAGTGGCAGACATAGAGTAAGGACAGAAGAACACGTTGAAATGGTTAGGCAAGTGATAACGGACAGTCCAAGAACATCAGTTAGCTATCTGAGCAAACAAGTGAATCTGCCCCATACAACGCGTCAACGAATTTTGAAATTTTTTTTGTAACATGATTTTTGACTGGAAAAAAAATGTTTCTTTCGACAGAAAACTACAGGAAAAGTGCATTCGAGAGTTGTACTGAAAAAGTTATGTACTTAGAAAAAATTAATTCCAACATGGAGTGTCCAATATCTCGGACAAAAGGACACATTGTCAGGGGAAACTTTAATAATTTTTTTACTCAAACCTGGAGAACTTTGTGGCAACAGTTTAGAGAACAAAAAGTGTTCAGATTCATCCAAGGAGCATGCCTGATTTTTTTTCAGAATTTTTGGCCTCGTTTTGGCCATTTTCAATTTGGCCATTTTTTCAAAAATCCAAAATGGCTCCAAAAATTCTGAAAAAAATTACACATTCCTTATATAATTCTCAAGAGATCACGCAACAAAAATTCTTGTTTGTGTCCATTTTCTCGTTAGGGGTCCGGAACATTTCTAAATTCTGGCATCCCAAACTCAACTCCAAGAATAGTTGGAATGTTTTGACATCTTTTAGCCATTGATTTAACAAGAGTGATGTTCCCGATTCTGGCCACGTGGAGGTAGATGTTCACCTAGAATTTTGTTTGTTTTCTTTTTGTTTTTTTATGTTTTTTTTATTTTTTTTTTTTTTTACTTACTTTTGATGGACAATACACTTGCGACTATTTCCGATTTGTTCTTTTTTTGGTCACACTGTAAAAAAATTGGCAATTCGCCTTAGAGCTTGTAATCAGAAAAAAAATTCAAAATCGTCCTTATACTTTGTTAAATACACATAATTCAAGACACTCATTATTTCAGAATTTTTGAAGGTAATTTTCCCGATTAGCCGTTTTCTGAATCCCCCAAACCAAAAAACGTTCAAGAATTTTTTGTGCAAAACCTCTTGGACATGATAAGGGAGACGTGCGAATTTTTCCTGAATTTTCGGTCTTTCCTGCAATTTTGGGTTTCGGCCAATTTTTGGAACATTGAAATGAAAAAATGGACAATGAGGGGACAACCATTTTGGCGCAGACTCTATTGAGTATGAGCCAAGAACACGTGTATTTTTTCCCAGATGTCTGGAAATGATTGTGAAATTTTAGGAAAGACCATTTTTTGAAACCTTCTAACGGGAAAATGGCCAAACTGAGCCAAATTTTTGTTGAGAAATTTGTTTAGGACTCTTCAAGCGAGGTGGGTAATTTTTTTTCAGAATTTTTGGAACCATTTTCGGATTTTTGAAAAAAGGCCAAATTGAAAATGACCAAAACGTGACCAAAAATTCTGAAAAAAAATCTGGCGTGTTCCTTGGATGAATCTGAACACTTTTGGTTCTATAAAGTTTTGCCCCAAAGTTCTCCAGGTTTGAGTAAAAAAATTATGAAAGTTTCCCCTGACAATGTGTCCTTTTGGCCAAGATATTGGACACCCCATGTTGGAATTAATTTTTTCTAAGTACATAACTTTTCAGTCCAACTTGCACTTTTCCCGTAGTTTTCTGTCGAAAGAAAATTTTTTTTCCAGTCAAAAATCATGTTACAAAAAAAAATTACCTGAAAAATCGTGCTCTTTTCAATTTAAATGGCCAAAAACAGGGGGTAAGCTTCAACTATTGTGATTTTTTTTGGTGCCATTCGAAAGAGCACCCCCAAATATACTCAGAAAGGCATTTCCAGATTTTTTTTCCATCGTTTCTTGTACTTGGCACGTTGCTAAAGAGAGGATATTAAAGGGTTAACCATTTTAATGGTACTTTCTTCGAAGAAGTTTTTTTACTGTTGAGGCTTAGTTACATCTTTCAGGCTCTGTTAACTCTCAGAATATGATACTTCGGAGTACAGACAATCCTCACTTTTGTATTGAAACTCTACTACACAGTGTGGGCAGCTGTGAGCGGAAGGAGGATTGTTGGATCTATTTTTTTTAACGAAACACTGCATGCAGAGAAGTGCCGTTTAGAACACTTGTACAAATGTTGCATGACGACGAATTGCAAGAAGGTTAAATATGGGGCTCATGCGCATAATGCTAGGGAAACAATTAATTATATTGTCGAAGACCTTCAGCAATGGATTGTCAATGAAATTGAAGAAATTAATGGAACACCGTGGATACTGCAGCACCCATCACATAATGTGACAGATGTTGACAATTCAATAAGGTTATAGACTTAAGATTAAGAATAGACATACGTATTTTTTTGCTCTGCCAACTTTGATGACTTTTTTTAATGACATTACTACTGTATTAAAAAACACGTTAGTCACTACATTCAGCTTTTTTGACAGATCAATAGTTGAGCCGAATAGAGTTGTTAACAGAAAGGTCCATTTATAATTTCTCCGGAAAATTACTTGCCAATTAAATCGAGAACAATATAAAGGATATCGGGTTACGCGTTATGAAACCGAAGTCGGCGTTGGCGAAGCTACCGGACTATTAATAAATAATATTTCGAGGTTATTTTCAGGAGGAACGCTAGTTTTCAGCAAAATAAAATATTAATAATCGTTAAGGGGTACCGTAAACACCGCGCCGTATTATTAGAAAATGGAACTTAACTGAAACCGGCCGTTAAGTTTTCTAGTTCAAGATGGACGCTTAATAAAAATTGGGTTTTACACACCTTCCCGCCTTCATATTGACAGGTCCAAAAGTTAGTCCTATATCGTGTCGTATACCACGGTCTTTATTAAGGATATAGATGACTAGTTGACTTGTTGATGTGTTTTGAATGGGAAAGCGGCAGATCCGTTCATTTGTTATTTCCAGATAATTATAGCGAATACATACAGGGCGGTCCAAGATTTCTCGAAAACTCTAAGCCAGACAAAAATAAAATTTAGCACACTGGTATGGGTCTGGTTCTGCGTTATTTTTTTTTTAATTCCACTCACGTGACATCAGTTTAAAAATATTGAACGGTATACTCGATATTATATTATTATACATTTTTAAAAGCTATTTTTGAATGACATTTAACGATGTTAAAAAAAAAAAAAAATTATATTAATTTTATTAAAATAAAAATTGCAAAAAAAAAAAACAGAAATGGTTGATTGTTTGGATTTTTGGTTGATTGCAACACCGCTTAGTCCAGGCTAGATAGTTTATTTTTTGAAAAGAGTCCTGAATAAGGTGTCTCGGCGCGATAATTAGGTAAAAAATAGTAGAAATTAATTGCGTATGTTTTGGATAAAATCGGTATGTAGGAACCTTAGTAAAAAAAATCGATAAAAGTGCCGAAAACCGTTTTTTTTGCGGATTGAGGGACGAAAAACAATTTTTTTTCGTAAAACAAAAAATAGCACGTTGTAGCGCTTGAAAAAAAACGAAAAAAATGAGTTTTTGGTGATCAAAATTTGGTTCAGAAGTTTTTGCACAAAAAAATAAAAACCGATGAAAAATGCCCATTTTTTGAAACCGAATTACAAGGGTTCTAATGGTCGCAGAAATTTCTTTTTGTCGTATTGTAGCTTTTGGTGGTGCCTATCTGCAGTAAAAATTTCATGCAACAATAATAAGAACTTGTTGCATAAATCGAAAAAAACTAAAAAAAGGTATTTTCGAAAAACTGCTTGAACAAGCCGAAAAATGGTCGTAGAGCATTTTTCCTGGGCTTAAATTACTCGTCATTAAATTCCCTACAAATCCATTATCGTGACTTGTGGGAGAGTTTCATTCAATCGGAATTTAATGACGAGTAATTTAAGCCGAGAAAAAAACTCTACGACCATTTTTCGGCTTATTCAAGCCGTTTTTCGAAACGACCTTTTTTTACTTTTTTTTAGTTTTTTTCGATTTATGCAACAAGTTTTTATTATTTTTGCATGAAATTTTTACTGCAGATAGGCACCACCAAAAGCTACAATACGACAAAAGAAATTTCTGCGACCATTAGAACCCTTGTAATTCGATTTCAAAAAATGGTCATTTTTCATCGGTTTTTATTTTTTTGTGCAAAAAACTTCTGAACCGATTTTGATCACCAAAAACTCATTTTTTTCGTTTTTTTTCAAGCGCTACAACGTGCTATTTTTTGTTTTACGAAAAAAATTATTTTTCGTCCCTTAATCCGCAAAAAAAACGGTTTTCGGCACTTTTGTCGATTTTTTTACTAAGGTTCCTACATACCGATTTTATCCAAAACATACACAACCAATTTCTACTATTTTTTACCTAATTATCGCGCCGAGAAGAAACCTTATTCAGGACTCTTTTTAAAATTGAGCACTTTTCTGCTATATTGCCTGGCGTAACTGTAGTAAAACCAAAAATATCCCCTTTTTTTTTGCAGGCTCCTTGAAACTTGATTATTCACCGAGAACTCACTTTTAACAAAGGCTTTTTTACATAAATAAAGACGTTATATAAAGTAATTATTACATGTTTAATTGTCTATCGGTAGGTGTAGAGTTATAGGTATTCTTGACCCTGTTTGGCTTTCAATTTATGTATATAGGTATGTATTTTTTAAATATGGTTAAAAACAACACCGGTTTCTAGAATTAAAAAGTCCTAATACGCAGTTTTACACAGAGACGGCAAAAGTTGCCGCGTAGTCAACGTAAAATAAAATAATAGTTCAGGAAATATTACTGTTATTGTTTCATCTCGTAAAATTATTTAAAAGTGCTTGATTTTCAAATGTATTGGCAATGCAATATCATTTATATTTAGTTTTAAAAGGAGCCTCTTTAAATTTGGGTGTTTGAAAAACACTTTTTTTGTACATCTTGAAACCTGTCACACAACAGCCCAAATAGTCGCCAAAAAAAACCTTAACGCCCTGTATCTCAAAAAAGTCACTTAGGAAAAAACTTTATATGCCCTTTTCTTCATGAAATCGCTTGAGGAAGTATCTGCCTCAGTTTTTCAGACTACTTAGAAAACACCCTGTATAACAACAGTACAACAAATTTTTCTATCGCGTTCCTGCTTCCGTGGATTTTATGGCTCACTTTTAGGCTTCTCGTATTCCGAACGCGGCCACGTCGATTCTAGCAATCATCGTAAACACGGTGATCAACAGACTGCTCATTTAGAATGATGTTTATGTCTGGCATAAGTTATAAAACAAAATAATCAAGCGCCTTTAAGACATAACCTTTTAACCACTACTGAAAAGCTGAAAGGAAAAAAAAACGTTAAACAATTGTGTATCTTTGCACTACAAACATCTATTTGAAAAAAAGTGCTGCAATAAGGAAATCGTCAAGCGCTTTTTATTGCTCCTATACGCAGGTCGTAAGCAAAGTGTGTGAGCAAATTGCCGCGTAAATTTTCGACTTTCGTTGTGAAGACAATACGAGGTGTGGCTATTAAATAACCGTATTGATGCGACGCTGCGAGCGTGTCGCGAAAAGTTTGAACAGAACTGTGTTTGGTGATACTTTCTCCACCCTGAGCTCGCTGGACAAGCCAGTGGGTCGCTCAGTTTGTCTGTAGCAGTCATTTGAATTAGTCTACACACCAGTGACGCGTCGAAAAAATGTGTTAAGCGTCAAAAACGGACGACAACACTGAAAAAATTGATAAATGAATCCGCGAAGATCGTCGTCTAAGCTTACGAGGGCTTGCCGAAATAAAAGGAATCGACAAGGATTGTGTTCGCCAGATTTTGCATGAAACGTTCAACATGCGTAAAGTTTGCGCAAAAACAGTGCCAAAACTCGTCATTCCCGAGCAAAATGAATCACGAATGAACATTTGCGCTGACATTCTGAACAACATTGACACTGATCCAGGCTTGTTAAACACGGTGACACTGAAGGGGACAAGATTCGAAAGTGTGGAAGCGGTTAAAGCAAAAGCGACGGAGGTTCTGAACCAGCTGACAGAAGCTGACTTCCAACACTGCTTTCAACAATGGAAAAGTCGAATGGAGCGGTGTAGAGATCGCCAAGGGGCGATTATACATTTTATATATAGCGGGAATCCGTATGTATACAGGGTGTGTAAAATTTAAAGGACATACTTGAATCATAATAGTTATAGAAAGACTAATAAGAAAAACAACTTAAACGTTCGCTATATTGTTGCTTTCTGTCAAGCATATGTTTTATGTAAGAATTAAAAAAATAATATGAAGGCAATTTCTTGAAATTTGAAACTCTGTAGAAGAAATACAACCGTCTTTAATTACACATCTTCATCGAGTAATGTTTACTTCCTTTTGATACATGCTATTGATGCGATAAACACTACGTAATGATATTATTATTCTAAAATCATTCGCAATTACATAAACACAGACCACCTTGAATGACTTCGTAGTTAACGAACATTGGGTATGACTCATTTTGTTTTACAATCTGTAGTTTTTAACAGAAAATCTGACATTTCTCAGTGGATAAAAAATGACATTAAATAACATGTGTATGTACGTTATCCTAAGATAACGGTTAAATTGTTAGTAAAAAAATGTATGGTAATGCGATATCGCATATAGTGTCAAAAATATCGCCTCATCATAAGGAATGTGTTTAACTGAATTTTATGAAAAAAATTGTTAGTATCAAGTGATATTAAAATCATGACTTTACTATACATAGTAGAGATTAAAACACTATATGGTTTATTCAAGACATAAACCGAAAATATGGATATTTTTTTAAACGTAATTAACCATGAAGACATAAATACAAACTTTTATTTATTTTATTGCTATGTTTTATTATTATACTGTATTTTTCTACATTTACGAATAAAATAATTTTAAAACAACGGGTGCAAATGATTTTCGAACTTATCTCATTTACGTCAACGATAATTAAAAGTTTATAGATATGTTACTATGACTCCTCTTTATCAACGTTTGCCTACTTCCACAGTCGCTGACTTATATATGTTGTCTCCCTCTGTACACGACATGATTTTTCTAAACTTAATTTGATGGTAGAAAAATGTTAAGATCATTTTTTTTAGAAAACAATTCTGTTTTACCCATTATCTAGAATGTATGGTAGTTCTTGCAAGCAATTTAGTTCTAGTTAAAAACGTTCTCGATCTATACAGGTAGGGAAAACGTTCACTTTGAGACCGTAGACTAACAGCTGAACGATTCAGTGTGGAAGGAAACGGGCCACGCCTTTAACCGTCGTTTAAAAACCTGTATATCGTGTACAGACAGATGCATAGATAGTCATACAAACAAGCTTAAAATCTCGACATTTCAGGTAATTACAGGACCATTTAGGCAGTACGTTGTTTTTTAATTTTCCTTCGATGCTATCTTTCATTCCACCGCCTAGATGTGGAAGTGATCTATTTCAGTTTGATGTTGGATCTTCTGTTTGCGAGATATAATTATTTAGACGTCGGGGGCGTATTTCGGAGTTTTAGTTTTTACAGCGGCGATGATGATGACTAGTCTAAATGAAATAAACTAGAGAGAAACATTTAAATAAATAGCGAAAAACCCGGCTCGCGAGAGTAATGTACTGGATCAACCTTCGGAACACATGTTTCGCGAATAGTATTTAATTAAATATCTGCCAAGAAATGCAAATGCAATTATTCCCGTATTTTAAAATGGTGTGATGTCAGCGTCGAGTGATCAAAGTTGGCGGCGGGTGGCGAGAAAACTTGGAAGATTTTCCGTTTATAGGCTCCCTAGTTTACTAGCATATACTGTTAGATGACTGAGTGACTTACACGTAAACCCTTCCGCAAATTCCTATGGCGCTAACTCATCTGCCAAAGTGGACGGTTTGTTTATTTGAGGTAGCAAGTTTGAAGGGTTACGGTGAAAAGTGAATAGTACATATGTTAAATAAACATATCATAGAATGGGTTGTATGTATATGAAATAAGGATTGATGTTTCACACTATATGTCTGTATGCTGTGCAAACATACGAAAGCAACAGTCTTCATCATATGTGCTTGATTCTTCTTTAATGTCTTGTTCCTTTATTGGAACTAAGTCCCACTGAATTTGAACGCTTCTGGATTTTGGAAGTATGGGAAGGCCTTCGCACCTAGGCCCAATTGCGCCCTTTGTTCAGAAGAACAAAGGAGAACCTTTGGTAATTCAATCCAACTAAACCATCAGCCATCCTAATGTTTTAAAAATGGTGATCACGTTGCTTAAGGATCTCTCTTATATCAGCCATGGATGGCCAACCTGTACCCAGTATGGATTCTCTTGATGAGATAGGAACAATCTCCTCTTCTTGTTCACACCTTCTACAAAGAGGTGTTTCATTTAGTTTGAAGTTGTGGAGGTGATTTCTTAGCTTAGTGTCCAGTGAGAATGATAAATCCCTGGTCATCGCTAGATATACCATTATCACCTCACCTACCTTAAAAGTTCCCAGCAAATTTTGCATCTGCAGTGAAGCATCTGCCTGTGTCATCCCACAGTTCTCTCGGTGTCAAAGCTATTCCATTTGAATGACAAAACCTCCAAATAGACTTGAAATTTGAGCCCAGGGTCAAACCCAAGATTACCGTTGAATAGAGATCATTTTGCGCCCAACAATTTTAGTATATATTACGACATTGTTTCTAAAATGTAGCGTTTTCGCGATATCCGACGATTCTGCGACTTTAGTGGACCCTGTATAATTAATCCATCATAAAATTGTTTGGATGGCAGTATATACAGTGTGGAACAGCCAAATGGAATATATTCAGTAGCTCCATTATTATGCATTATTTTAGAAAACCCTGAGACACGTCAATTTCTAATTCTAAAATGACATCTTGCGACGTAAATATGTGATTTTATCCCTAAATTCAACCCCCTTCAGGTGACAGCTACAACCCCTAAATTTTCAAATAGGAAGTAGGGGCTTGTGATACTTCATTCATTTGAAAGGTCTTTTCATTCTCTATTCAAAATTGCTATGGTTTTAAATTTTATTGCAGAAATTAACAAGAAAAAAAGATAAGTTTCTCCAGCGTAGGAAATTCAGGATTTTCTAAAAAAATGCATAATAATGGAGCTACTGAATTTATTCCATTTGGCTGTTCCACACTGTATTGTTATTCTAACTGTGTAGAGTTACTATTGCATTGATAGTTTTTAAAAGGAAATACCACAACAAAAAATTTAGTAGGTCAGATATTCTTTTTTTATATTTTTAGAATAAGGTGGGACATTAATGTTCTATTTTCAGTTTTTAAATTCATAGGATAACTTGAAAATAGAGTTTTTGAGATTAAGATTGTAGAGCACATATAGAAAATATAAAGCTGAAATTATTTTACATATCAGTAAGTCTAATTACACTGCATATATAAAAAAATACATATGTAGTATATGTCCAGAATGCTCAGTCACAAACTACTAGCTTTTGATGTTAAATAGACCTATTTATGCCTGGTTGCCTGTCTTACTTGACTACAAACTTTTCGAACGACACATGGCATTTTTTATATAGTTGTTAATTATATTTGCATTTCCTGTTCCTGCACATGAAAATATGAACTGTTGTATGCATTTTAAAGACGAATATAATAATTAATTTTAATATTATGCACCCCTGGTATGTACGATTAAAGATTAGTCTGCCCGTGAAAAATAGCGTACATTCGATAAGTTGTGTTTGTGGAAAAGAAATGTATAAAAATAAGTATGTAAATATTTGATACTTTTTGAGACCTGTGATGGTTTTTAATGCGGATAAACAAAGTGGAAAAGTTAGACAATTAAACAGGAATACTATCAATTGCCATTTAAATATGTAATGTGATTCAATGGAATTCGGTTGATAATGTATTAGCTTATCTGATTTTTAAAATCTTTATAACAGCAGGTAGATTTATCTGTTCATTGATAATTCATCGGTTCATTGACGTATTATGCCGGATAAAAAAGATAACAGCGATACGTGGAGGTGTGTTTGTTTGACGGAAATTGTTTCTGAAAATCTTTACTGTTCTCTGGAATTACTCTTATTCGAAGCTGAGATGTTCAAGACTGAATCTAAAATAAACTGAAACTGCTTATGTACCGTTATCTCTGGGATTGGTTTAATAATTAGGTTATTTTTTATTATCTTATGTACTCTATGTTATCATTCTGTATTTCTGTATATTTATAGTATGCATTTGTTTGTTACAGAACGTGCAAAAGATACAACATCGAAATTTCTTCAGATCTCCGTGGAGGAATCTGCTTATGGAAAATAAAGCAGTGCAAAGAGTTGGTAAGCATTTTTTTTATTATTATTAGCATGGTATTATAGTTGTTTGGATTTAAACAAAATGTGTGACGAACTTGGTGAGTACTTTTTCAAATAATCTACTCACAAAATTTAGAGAGCAAAAAAAAATCTAAATTTTTTTCCCCGATTTTTGACGGGCTCTATAATAAGTGAAAAATGGCCGTATCGCGAATTTAGAAAAAGGGTTTTGAAACTCCAAGACCCAGTTTTCGGATATGTAATGGCCAAATTTTTTTAGAAGCCACCGTTTTTAACGCAATGCGAAGATATAGCGCGAAAATTTTTTTTTCCAAATTTTTAATCTTCTTTTTTCTCGCTCAATTTATCATTTTTTCAATAAATTTGACATAAGGGAAATTGAAGTACGGAAGGGGTAAACTAAAAATGAAAAAAACGATTTTTTTAAATTTTTTTTTAAATCTACGATTTTTTTTTGCTTTTCAAATTTACCAAGTGACCGATGCAGAATTGAAAAAAAATTTCGTTTTTCCATTTTTATGAAGATTACACAATGTTTAAGAATAAAAATCTTGCTCCTTTAATTTTTTTTTAAACTGAATAGTCGGCCCGGAAAAACCGCTCGATGGATCGATCTGCATATTTACAGGGCTATTGGGGGGTACATTGAGGTGTAAAAATTCCTAAAGTCCTAGCCCCCTCATCAATATTTGCTAAGATGCAGTTGATTTACCAAAACAAGGGAAAAAAGTCACTTTTTTTCAACTTTTTTCAAGTCGATATTAAGGGTGTAAAAAATTTGTTTGTGCCTTGACATGATTTTATAGCAGTTGTATTCCAGTTTCCGAAACTGCCCTTCAATTTCCTGTACGATCATTGGTTGCTGAGATATCGATGGTTAAACACAAAAGGGTCCTTTTTCGTGCAATTTCGGATATCTCCGTGTCAAATGAACATAGCAAACATTTAAAAAAAGGGAAATTGAAGCTGAATAAAAATGATATTTGGTCCGTATGGTCGTTTAACCGAAAAAAAATTTCCGAGCTCGTGGAGTGAGAAAAAAGGCTAACAATTTGGAATTTTTTTTCGCGCCATTTCTTCGGATGGCGGTAAAACTGTCTTGGAGCTTCAAAACGCTTTTTGTTTTTAATTCGCGATACGACCATTTTTCGTCTAGGTACAGCCCGTCAAAAATCGGGGAAAAATTTAATTTTTTTTTGCTCCCTTAATTTGCGAATAGTGTACTTGTCTCAATATAAATGTCTATCATGATATACTGAAGGTTGATGACTTCAAAATACATACATATGTCGGTCACAGACCGTTGAAATACAAGTATTGTTCCTCTTGTATTGCAAAAACGAATTTTGGTTTACCACCATGTCGTTGCACACTACAATCAAATTATGTAGCTCCCATGGAAATAATCAATTTTGATGCCTAATGATCTAGTACACCAAAAATTTCTTCAACACGCAGCGAATTGAAACTTTTGAATATCTCTCGTAATAAATTACATAATACGAATTGCGAATATATGATTATAATTACTGAATAATGAAATGTATAATGCTTTTATGCTGGTCAACTAGTCCCTACTTGTTACTGTTATTCCGTTTTTCATTGGAAGTTCTGTTTAATCTCTCTATTATACCTTCGGAAATCAGTTGCCTTACTCAGCAGCTTCTAGTTAGTTAACTAGCAAAGTCGTCCAACTTAGAACAGTTAGTATACTAACAACATAGTCTATATATTATTTTCAGTACTCTGCTTAACTTATAAAAGATTCAAAAATAGTACACAAATAAAATTTTATCGCTTGATCAATAACATAATTCAAATACGGTTTTGACTTTGAATTTTTTGCGACTGCACTAAATTAAATTAGATGCGCCTCAGATAATCTGTCAACTAACTTTCACCTTAAGTTTACGAGTATAGAACATTCCAAGAATATAGTTATCCTATTTTAAAATAAAAAGTGATTGCACACGATAGCTTCCTCCAGCTATCCTTATAGAACTAAGGGTAACCGAATATTGGAGAAGAATTGGAACCTTTTGCACTCCGATTTATACAGTTTTTGATTCGGTGTCCTTATTTATTAATCAGAACAGTGGACTGTTAGATATCGATATTTTCTTTATTCATGGTAATGACTCATTACCATACGCTATCTCTATCTCTCTCGTTCAGAGCCAGATTTAATGATTTTTTTAATGACTCATTAGTAATGAGCCACTACTAATTATATCGAGGCGAAACATTGTGTTGCCAAACTTCTGAAGTGCCCGTCACAATTTTAAAATAAATAATGGAATTCATTTTTAAGCGTGTTTCATTTGAAATTTATTTTATAAGTGTCAGTAAAATCCGTGGAAATTGGCAGTCTTCTGATGACTAGCTTTAACAGCGTCTTGATGATGACAACATGCTTGGCGAAACGCGCATTGGCTGCAAACAAGTATTCAAGTGGGAAAGTCTAGAATGAGTTTGCTAACGATAACGAAAAAATGGAACGCCGCCGTTGGGCCAGTTGGCAGTTTAATTTTACGATGGTACCAAATTCGTCGCGGTTGGCCGTGGCTGTCACCCTTCACGGCCGAGTCATCAGCATATTTTTATAGGAGCCGCTGATTGACCTTTTACGAGATGAAAACAATAATAAGGCGTGCGCTGGATTCAGATCACGGAGAATCCGAGACCATATTAAAACCCGCGATGGAATGTCGGTAGTCCCGTCGATTCCTCCTTTGACTTCGGAGGCTTGTTTGGAGTCAAAGAAGTTTTTAGTTTTCCGTTTGTTTCTCAAAAACGGTCAGCAAAATTTCCCACAAGAGAATATCCATTAATTTCGCAAGTATCTGTCATAGTTTTCGAGGTATACTGTTGTGATATTCGCATATTTTGGGACTATGGAATGAAACAAGCCACTAGCAACTTGCTAGAGAGCTTATTAAGGGCGACTGATGACCGGAAAGAATTTTTGTTTTGTAACTCTTCTCATTGGACACTCCAATGAAATAGTCAGCCAAGAAAACACCTCGACAACTTGGAGCTGAATGGAACATACCTTTGTAGAGACTCAGTAAGAAAAGGAAACCATGCGACATGTTCTATGTGACTGCTGTCTTGTGTTGTGTCAACAAGAGGATCCGCACTGAGTGAACGTTGGTCATCGTTGGTCAACACAAAGGATATCATATCCCCTAGGCATCTTAAAATTAGGTTGGCTGACGGCTTAGATTGGTTAAATTCCCAAAGGAGGAACACAAGAGGCCCCAGTGCTGCTAAGTTTCCCACGCTTTCAGAATCCAGAATCCAGAACTACTGCTGGTTCTGAAGGAGTAATTCTTAGTCGGTGGGACAAATAAGCGAGAAACTAAATAAACGGGACCTTCCTCGTGCCCACCTGCACCCTCCTCACCACCAAACTTTGGTGACTTGCGGTATAATTTCCTCTTAACTGTTACAAACGAGTCCTGCGATTAAAAATTGGGATATCCGCGTTTCGATCTTTGACCCCCCATTTGAGCGCGGATTGACAGGACTATAGAGCGCGCCCGAGAAGGACAGGCTCCCGGGCCGGACCTCGCGGCTCCCCATCAGGACCAGACAGTCTCGGACGGATTCGTATCTCGCATGCATGTGCCAGTTTTTGCGGTGCATTACCTAAAACTACAAACTCGCTCTTGCAAATCTATAGTTGGTACTACACGCTCGGCCTGTATCTCCACGTGACCCCAATATAAACATCGCTACCTCATGAATAAGTATGTGTCCTTTTAGCGTCGGTGCATATGGTCAAGCTGGGTCGGGACTGGAGTCGCGACACGGGGGTTGGAAGGGGAAAAGGTACTCCCCCTAAATGGTAAACGATAAATCTTCGGTCGGTACCATTCTCGAAATTCTGGAAATTATTTTCATCCCCAATCTTCCATTTACATAGTAAGAAATACGTTTTATCTCAGTGATAAACTGTTGAAATCCTTTGCAAACCAAATATTATCCAAAAAAAATACTGCCCAAGGGATTATTACCTCCACATAGAATTCGTTCGCATTTTTTCTTCTTTTATTTTTTGCGAAACCGAAATATTGATCTAAATACTTGAAAGTATGATATTTGAATTTCTTTTTTTTTAATCATATGTCACATGAACATTTTGTTTCACACAGTCTTGTGATCTTAAGATAGGGGGCTAAGATCTGGAGATCTCGGAGGCCACTCTATTCGGCCTGTTCTACCAATCCTGGGCTCAGATAATTTGTAGATAGACTTGCCTTGTCAATGGTTGGCAAATTTTAGTAATATGGAAATATGCATTGTTGGAAATTAAATTTGACCTGAACATATATATGTGTATTGTTAAGTGCTCTGGATGTAATTGGTATATAATACACTAGGCTCAAAATTCCAAATTTTTAGGTGATATTCAAAGAGTTGTAACTTGGGGAAAATGATCGTAGAGAAAAGAAAGAAAAAAAGGAAATTGAGGCTCTGAAAAGTTTCTAGTTTTTGGATTTTGAGTTTAAATTTTTAGCGTCAGCAGATTTTGAGTCATCATAAGAAAACCATCGAAAACAAAATTTTCGGAATTTTTGCTTGTCTTTTAAAGGCCCACGGATTTTATTATTATTTTTTTTTTCGATAATTTGATCTCATTTAGATAATTTAATTCTCTTTGTTTTAATTTGTTTTCGAGCATTGTACGATGATTTTTCGCGGAGTTATCGCCGTTTAAAGCAAAAAGTAATTTTTGACTTTGGTAATTAATTATTAGGGAAATACTTAACATACAGAAAATTAAAGTAGGGTTTCGCAAACTGCAAAGTGTCCTTTACAAAATGCAGTTATTAGTTTTGCTAAAAAAATTTTTATAAGGGATATATTAAGGATATTGACTGTAACTTTTCAACCTTAAAGGATCCCAGAGAAACAAAAAAATCATTGTATGGATCGATTTTTCAATTTTAATTCATTTTTTTAAGTTGAAAAGGTTTCTTTTTTAGCAGTAAATCATATTTTCATCAAAAAACGTTCATTATTGTAAAAAAACAGAAAAATAGAATAGAAAAACGCTTACCTAATGTATATTGTATATAAATCCGGGAAAATAGCTGGTAATTTAATTATAATTTTTCGAAATTTGTTGACATCTAAAAGCATTTGTATATTTCGCACACAAAAGAGATTAACAAATGCCTTTGTATACTAAATGTTTTTTGGGTCGCTGAAACCGAATCCGAAGTCCAAATTGCTCCATCAGATCTGGTCCTTTTCCTAACCTCTAAAAACAGGCCTAAAACCATGAAATTCAAGCTAAAAATTATATGATTTGATAAAAACCCAAACGACATCCCATAATCATATATGTCATAAATTCCATAACCATATAATCTCAATTCTCCATAACCTTAGGCCCCATGGGATTTCGTTTGGGTTTTTATCAAATTATATAATTTTTAGCATGAATTTCATGGTTTTAGGCCTGTTTTTTGAGGTTAGGAAAAGAACCAGATCTTTTCCAGGTTTTAGCGACCCAAAAGACATATAGTATACATAGTCAGACCCCTGCAAACGAAAAAAAAATTTTTTTGTGGAGCTGTGTAATTTTTGGCGTCTCAGAATATTTCAATTTTTTTGCACCGACATAAACTATACTTCCACTACACAACATCGAAAATCGGACGAAGGTGTAAAGTGAATCTCGGCCAATTTAAGAAAATAGAAATGTAATAAATGTCGGTGTTTCGTAGCGGTATGTAAACAAAAATGGCCCGTCCCACAAAAATTGTCTCAAACATCTGGAGAGAGCCAAGCTTAGCCAGCCAGCATTATTTAGTCTGAGCTATAAATACAACTATCAATTAATTTAATGATGTTCAAAAGTCACAGAAACTTTTAAAAATGAGGTTATTTCACCAGAACGTTCAACTTATTTCGGTTGGTTTTTCACGAGCGTTCGCACTCGAAATTTTCGGTGTGATTTCGTTAACGGAATTTCATTACGTCTGCGCCAGCTCTACTTTAACAAGGGTAATTAATTATTTTAATCGTTGGCACTATTTAAATCATAGTTAACGCTGTCAACGTTTAGTACAACTTATACAGGATGTTTCGTACACTGGATGATTGAGACGTTGAATGATAAAGAGGTATACTTTGGGAGGGTTAAATCTGGCGATTTAGCTGGCCATTCCAGAAATCCTCGTCCACCAATCAATCCGTTTGGAACAACTGGGTTTAAATAAACGCGGCTATTTATATTCATAGAATTACATAGAATATAGAATACCACAGCCATTCTGTAGCCGATTTTTGTCAGACAAAGCTGAAACGAGAAGGCTTGGGATACCTATTCCAGAAAGAAAACTACAATCCTCAAACTGCGTGAGTCTCGCCAGCCAAATAATGCCTACACAATACTCTGACTACACAGCCACACAAAAAAAAAGCAAAGTTTCTGACCTGGAGGTCTCACTATGTGTACTATATGTTTTAGGGGTCCTGAATCCGAATCCGGGGTCAGTTTCACCCCAGCACGTCTGGGATCGGCCATAACCTCAAAAAACACCCTGAAATTCACCATATCCGTAAAACCACAAACCCTATGGCTCTTAATCCTCATGATACTATAATACAATAACTCAATAACCCCACAGCCACATAACCACATAGTCACATAATTACATAACCCTATAACTCGATGCTGTAATCATGTAACGCAATCTCTTACAATGAAACTGATTTTACAGTTCTCAAGCAAATATACACCATAAAAAAATCTATAAATAAATAAATCTGTAAATAAATTATGGATCTGGGAATGCCAGAACTCCGACTGTATATGTACATGTATGTACATGCCGTAATCCGACGTAATGTACAACCATTGGGTTATTGTATTATAGAATTATGAAGTTTCGGAGCCATAGTGTTTGTGGTTTTAACGGATATAGCAAATTTGAGGGTGGTTTTTTGAGGTTATGGCCGAACCCAGACGTGCTGGGATGAAACTGACCCCCGATTCGGATTCAGCGACCCCAAAAACATATGGTACACATAGTGAGACCCCCAGGTCAGAAACTTTCTTTTTTGTGTGTGGCTGTGATTAATGCAATGCCAAAGTACCTTGCAAAGTTCAATGGGAAATATTCGATTCCCTATCAGCACATTTCTATTGAAAATGTCGTTGTTTTAAATTGCCCAAATAAAGCGATACCTCGGTATGGAACTGTGAGAACGCTCCCGGACTCTGCCGATGTTCGCACGCGCACACTTGCGAAATTGGCTTCCATCGTTAACATAACTTATTGTCTTTCTGTTCAAATCGATGACACGCCGATAGAGAACAATTAAAAGTACGACTTAATTATATAAGCACGTTGAAAACGAGTACGTGTTCTCTAATTTGTACATCGTCAGGCGAGAGAACCTGGGCGAAACGTTTAAAAAGCACATACACTGGACGCAAAAAATAAGGGATATAAACAAAATCCCAAATGTTTGGTCGATTTTCAAACAGCTGTAACTTGAAGGAAAATGGTCGTAGAAAAAGAAAAAAAATGGAAATTGAAGCTCCAAGTTTTTAGTTTTTGAATCTTGAGTTTAAAATTTTCTAGCGTCAGTAATTTTTGAGTAATCATAAGAAAACCATTGAAAAACAAATTTTCGAAATTTTTTTATTATGCTTTAAAAGGCCCACGGACTTTAACAATTTTTTTTTCGATAATTTTATCATAAAGATCCTTTAGATACTTTAATTCTCCTTAATTTGACCTATTTTCGAGCCCTGTAGCATAATTTTTCGCTGAGTTATCATCATTTAAAGCAAAAAGTTATTTTTTACTTTGGTACTCAATTACTCGAGAAATAATAAACGTACAGAAAAATAAAGTACGGTTTGAAAATTACAAAGTATCCATTCATACATCAATGCTGAAAAAACACACGTTTTGAGATTTCACACCAGTCAAAAAAGTGTGAAGCATTGGAACTCAACATTATTTGAACTACGCTGTCCAATGTAGACCATATAAAATTTCTAGGTTTACTCTTAGATAATAATATGAGTTAGAAATACCAGTGTGACGCTATGGTATCTAAATTATCATCTATTACCTATCTTTTCAGAAATATACGAACAGTTCTTAGAACAGACCAACTTATCTGTTTATATTACGCCCAGGTGAATTTTTTTTTCATAGTGCTGGGAAAGGTTGAAATTCTCCTTTGTTCTTTTTCTTACAAAGTTACAGCTCTTTGAAAATCAATCACTTAGAAATGTGTGATTTTTTTATATCCCTTAATTTTTGCGCCTAGTGTATAACGACGGGTTTGTAATTTATGTACATTGTGAAAATAAACAGCGTATTTTTAGATCTTTTCTGCTTTAGATTTATAATTATTAGAAATAAAACACTTAACGCAGCGATGTGGTTAATTGTAAGTTATTTTGCGCGAGCTTTTATACAGGCCCTAGTAGTGACAGTGGTGGCTCGTGCTAAAGAAAATTGAGGGTTGCAAATGGATACTTTTGAAAAATGGCGCTACTTATTATTTATCATTTTTCAAGGCCCAGCTTGAAATATTAAGGAGCTTTAAATACACTCATCCAAAAAATTAAGGGAGCAGAAACATTTTCCTAAATATTTTGGTGCTTTTTGACAAGCTGAGATACTTCAGTGAAAAATTGTCGTTTCTAGATTAAAAAAAAAACATTATGAAGCTGTAAGTTTCTAGTCTTGAGATCTTTTGGCAAAAAAAATGTGAGCTACGGTTTTCACGCAACCCTAAGAATTAACGCCTAAAAAAAAAATGTAATTTTTTTATTTTTTGGGGCACGGAGTTGGGGAAATTCTGTTTAATTAAATCAATGCACGGGCCGAGTAGCTTGTTTATTCAGCTTCAATGTGCTTTTTTTATACTCTTTTTACGTCAATCTCACGCTGAAATATCTGACTTTTAATGAAAAAGGATCTTTTTGTCTTTGATCATCGATATCTCAGCAACCAATGACCGCACACAGAATGTAATGGCAGTTTAAAAAACTGGAATAAAGCCCTTACAAGGTCCTTTTACGATTTTTTGAAAAAAATTTACCCTCAACACTGATTTAAAGAAGAGAGAAGTAACTTTTTCATTGTTTAATAGATCTCTACTACGTATTCACAAATCTTGATGGGGAGACTACTGTTTCCAGTTTTTTTACTTAAGTCTTAATGTACCCCCAATAGCCCCGCAAACTTTTAAGTCGATCTGTCGAACTTTTTTTACCATTTCGCATTAGATACTTAATTTTTTTTCTCGCGCTCTCTTAGGATTGCGTGATAACCTTCAAAAATATATTGATGTTGAAATATCGGTTATATATATTAATCAAAATGTTTTTTTTTTAAATCTATATACGACCATTTTTCACAGCCTCTCAAAAATCTCCAAAAAAAAAAATAGAAAATGTTTCTGCTCCCTTAATTTTTTTGAATGAGTATACTTTTTCAAAAATATTTTTATAATCAGTATAATCAATATTATTTATTAATAACAATGTTTAGGCTTTGCTGACAAAGATCAGTTACAGAATTTTGCTCTGCCATTAATATTCCATCCACTGAATTAATTTCTATTTACGATGCCGCACACTGCGGCGCACGCCCAGAAGCGGTACTCTCTACACCGCGGCGGAACGACAACTGGCTGAGATGCGCGGCGTGTTTTTAAATAGCGCGAGCAAGCTTAAATTAACTCGAACGCCGTCAACCACCGCGCACAGGGCTCGCTTTTGTCTCGGCCGCCCAATAATTCGATCTGCAGCGCCTTCTCCGATCGGAAATCGAGTTCGGCTTCTATTTCACGTGTAAACCGACGCGGGACCACCCGATACGTCCCGAAAGTGCGCTAATAAAATTAGTTTTCGCTAACGGGTCTTCGCCGTTTTGGCGGTGCCCGAACGCGGCGTGAACTATAAAATCTCGGTAATTTAATGTGTCGCAGGTATGCCACCAATGGAGCGGTTCGCTCTTCTTCTGCGGGGGTGGTCCGATTTCCGCGAATCGCCGGCATCGGAGGATCCTTAAAGGGATTCAGTGTCCTCCGAGGATGTGAGAAAAAGGACCCCGCAATAATCTTATGGAAATTGGGTTTCGGTCAAATCGTCTGAATTTTGGATATGTTTTAGGTTTCGTCATCCCAAGGCACAAAGCTCGAAAACCAATACTCTGGCTGCTACGGAGCTTGAAAGCTCCAAAGCTCCACCACAGATTTATTTATTCGTGCAGTCTTTATAGATTTTTAAATAACTTTTTTTATTTTAATATCTAGGTTTGTATTTTTGGGTTGAGATTCAAATCCGATGTCAAATTGTCCAAATTGACACTTGACAGCTGTCAATTAGCTGTCAAAGTGCCTTAACATAGTGCAAATCTTATTTTTATGTTATGAGTTTATGCTGTTTAGGTAACTCAGTTCATATATGATGTGAATACAATTCGACAATTGGCAGCTGTAATAGCAGTTATAAAACAAAAATATTCAGTTTTTTTATACCTTTATGTTTTTTAGGTCGCTGAATTTAAATATGATGTTAGTTTTACGAAATTGAAAGTTGGCAGCTGTCAACTAGCTGTCAAATAACGATCGAAAAATAAAAAAACTGAACAAAACAAAAACTGAAGATTTTAGTTTTATAACTGCTATTTGACAGCTTGTTGACAGCTGCCAATTGTCGAATTATTGTATACACATCATGTATGAACTGAATTACCTAAAAAGCATAAAGTCATAACAAAAAAATAAGATTTGCACTTTGTTATTGCACTTTGACAGCTAGCTGACAGCGTGTTGACAGCTGCCAATTGTCGAATTATTGTATTCACATCATACATGAACTGAGTTACTTAAACAGCATAAACTCATAACATAAAAATAAGATTTGCACTTTTTTAAGGCAATTATAAGTGTCAATTTGGACAATTTGACATCGGATTCGAATTTAGCAACCTCAATAATATAAACCTAGACATTAAAATCGAAAAAATAAGTTATTTAAAAAATCTATAAAGACTGCACGAATAAATAAATCTGTGGTGGAGCTTTGGAGCTTTCAAGCTCCGTAGCAGCCAGAGTATTGGTTTTCGAGCTTTGTGTCCATTGAGACTTTTGCTTGGGATGACGAAACCTAAGACATATCCAAAATTCAGACGATTTGACCGAAACCCAATTTCCATAAGATTATTGCGGGGTCCTTTTCTATAATATCCACTTTGGAGAATTTAAGATGCACAGAAGTCCTAATTATTCAATCAATATTAGAAATAGGTAGCTAGAATAAATTGCTACCAAAAATTAACCTTACACCTTTATGATACAACTTACATAAAAATGATTGACAAATTAAAATTCCTGACTTCAAAAAAACCCCCAATCACCAAATTTTTTCACCGTTTTTTTATTCGAATATAATTACAATTCAGTATTGTCTCCTTCAAAATAACTTCATTGGGAAGCCACACAGCACTGGAGACTTAATAGAATAGCAGCATATAATAGAATAGCCTTCAGCTGGTCGGTTACAGCCATTTGCATGTTTATGTCCTAAAATGACGTGTCTTGAGGTAATTTCTTAATCTCGGGAAGAGAAAAAAAGTCACAAGAGCTCAATTCCCTGGCTATCAAAAAACAAATCAGCATACATTTGATCTTTGACATGCCCATTCTTGCTTTGTTGGGTCTTGGAGAACTTGAAGTGTGCCATTCAATGCTTTCCGCTTGGTTTCCGGGTCGTACGTCTAACACCCAAGTCTCATCACCAGTAATGACACGTTTCATAAAATGGGGATCATTTTCAATCGATTCCAAAAAGTCAAGACACCTTTCTCTCCTGATGTCCTTTTGTTCCTGCGAAAGGTTTTTTGGAACCATTTTTGCGCAGCTTTTTCACATCCCCAATTCGTTAGTCAAAATCTGATGAACAATGAATGGTGTGATTCAAATTTAACTCTTCCCCGATCATTATTGTCGTCAACCTGATCTGCAATTTAATCGATATTTTCATCGGTTCTTGAAGATGAAAGCCTTCTGCTGCGTGGTTCATCGTCAATTGACTCCCTTCCTTTTGAAAATACCTTAAACCACCCCTTAAATCACCGAAAAACCTAGGCTATTGAAAAAACACTGTCTCCGTAGGCGTGGTGAAGTTTTGCAAAATTATCCGTTGCGCTGTGCCTAAGTCTGAAGCAAAACCTGATAGCACACCGTTCCTCAAAATTAATGTAACTCATTTTTAAAACGCACTAGAAAAAAAAACGGTTTACGACTCTAACAAGTTCAAACTTGTACTGAAGGTGCATTACATGTTAAGTTACCGTCCTTTCAAGTTCCGTCTCCTCAGTGTTGCTAGATCGGGCACTACGTTGCCAGTCTCATTATTTAATTTACACACCTCGTATATCTTGGATACCAATAACTCTTGGGCCAAGGTAAATTTGGTTAGGCCGTAATATTTTTACCCAAAGAATCTGCCGTTTCGCTGTGGACCCTTACTAATTGAACACCCTGTATATTAAGTCACGTCGTTAGATTACATCAGTATTATACTTTTTTCTATAAAACGGTTAAAAATAGATACAAGGCGTAATTGCAGCTGTAGAATTCATAACAAGCACCGGAATGAAAAAAAAATGAATCTAAAATTAATTGGTGACGTGGAAATAACGTTGCACGCACGCATGTATCTGTTCAGCGCTGGCTGCCACACGTTGCATTCTCTTCCAGGGCTTCCTATAGTGAAGTGAAACTATCAATCGAAAAATAAACACACATGTTAAAATATCGGAGATCATATGGGCGTTACGGAGCTGCGTTAATCTCCTGTTTATTATTTTATGTGACAAGAGATTACAATGTAAATCTTCTTCTTCGGTACGAGTTGACGCCACAGCGGCGATCTATTATACGAAATTAAGACAGGCTCCGTCACTAGAACAATTTACCACGCGGTATTGGATCAATTCGACGCCGTTATACAAGCGTCGTTTGTAAAATATTCCTAATTTAAACCTTTCATCTGTTTTTCGTGTATAAAATCAGTACCAGAATACGTCGTATTATATTTTTAAATAATAGCGAAACGTAAACCGCTACTTATTAACAAAAATAAATTACTCTGTTCTATAAATATATACATATAAAAAAATAAACAGCGAAGGGCTTTAAAAATAAAGCTGAAAATCAAAGGAGGCTGTTCTTCCTTTATAATATGTGGTAAAATAGGGTGTAAGAAATAAATTTGTGTGAAAATAAAAAAAAACGTTTTTAAAAATTTGCAAATCATTTACAGTTCGAAGCCTCACCTAATTACACAGGTACAGAAAAAAAGTCGAATGCTAGAAGTCGTTTTGTCGGATTCTGGCCGGAAAATCTCAAAGAAGTAAATGAAAAGTTTTAATGAGCTAACCACCATTTCCATAACCTCAAAAAAACACCTAAAAAATGCCGAAAAATCCAAAATCCAAATGAATTAAAAGCTTAAACCAAAAATTTTAAACCTAAAATAATCTGAAACAAGAACTTTAAACCAAAAACTAAATTAAGACAAGAACTGTTAAATTCCTAAGGCAAGTACTTGTTGTGTTTGAATGAGGTCAACTAAATAAAAATTACTAATTGAAAAACTGAAATATAAAATAAAACAAACTTACCACCACAAAGCTCGCCTACCCGTTGAGAAAACCAGCTAGATAGGAAGAGAGGAAAGGAAGGAACAACTATTATTCCTCTTCCACTACCAAAATTACTATAATAAACTATCCCAAATTACACTTCTGTAAATATATTGAAAACCTTCTACCAGAAATTTCTACAATACCTGTTTATTAATTTATTTTCTTATTAATATATTTTTTCCTAACAAAATTATAGGTATGTAGAACACTATTAGGACATTATCAGCAGTAGACAAAAATGAACTTAGTAGAAAGAACAGAGAGGGTAAACATTCCCGCTGAAAAAGTTTCAGAATTCCCTAATGAAATCAAAGAGCTATACTAATCATGAGAAAGCTAATTAAATAAATTTAAATTTACTATTAATTACTAAAAACTTAATAAAAATAATTAAACTATTATACAGAATTACTAATGATTTTAGATTTTTTTGACTATTGTTGTAAAGGTTGACAAGTTTTAAATACCTTTTTTGTTGAACATCTACAACGCGTACAATATTGTCTCCACCATAGTTTTTTTTATATTCCTAATGGCACTGCAAAGGGTATTTGTTTTTCAATAATACTACCATACCTGTTTTCCACAAGGAATTATTAGTATTCCAGCGTTGCGGCTTAGTGAATTAAATTCTACCCACGCTTCCAAATGAACATTTGACAAACTGATAGACAACGAAATTTAACATCAAGTCTTACAGTTTATTAGGTAGTAAAATATATAGGATAGAACTTAATACATAAGGACAGTTTAGCCTCAATTGTACTAAAAATTAAATTCCTCATACTTAACAATGTTCCAACTACTTTAAGGTTTTAAATTTCAATTGATTCCCACAGTCCTCCAATAGACTGAAGAGGGTCAATTTCCAAGAATACCACGAGTACAAATTCACCTTCCATAGTTTATTATATCTTGAACCATTATTAAAGATCATCTAGACCTTACACCTATAAAATTTCCTTTGGTAATAGTTTTGCATAATCTTTGCCTGAAGGAAATAGACGTAGACAATCCGTGACTAATTCTAAGGACATTTAGTTCTAAACATATAATAAGCAAATTAGGCCTTTACAGAACGAATTCCCCTTTTACGATATGGAATATTTGCACCGGACCTGCGTAGTCGCAGGTTTGCTTTTACCCTAAGTTGGAAGATTTCATTAATGGGGTAGACACCTTGACTCAACGAAAACAATTTATTTTTAATTCTATATCTAACTACTTCGAGCAGACAATATCCAGTAACGTATCTAACATCTAACTTTATTTAATTAAGATATAAAATCGATTAGAAGATCAACAAATCTATCTCGTTTAGGCAAAAATGGGACATCGAACAAGGTAGAATTGAGTCGCCCTCCTCCATCCACTTGATCGTCCAGTTTTCAACGCGAAGGACAAATATTTTTTCTTATTACTTGAATTAACTGAACAATTTTAGTAAACTTTCACTTTTCCAAATAGTTAGAAATAACTGAAATTTTAGTAATAATTTTAGAAACCTAAGGACATACACAACACTATTTATACGAACTATTTTTTAAAATAGAAAATTTAAGTATAGTTTTTGTAACGACTACAGATACAACTTTATTCTCAGGAACATTTCCACTTGACAAATTGGCCACAATGGGATCAAGTCTGGACAATTCCAATAGATATTTAATTGTCTAAGTTAACCTCGTGATAAACAATCACTAAATTATTTTACATGTGAAACCATGAATAGATAAAGTTGAATTTGACAACACATCTCGAATTAGGTAATTTTGATGGATTTTCTATCCATTAATATGGATGACGCATAAATCGGTAATTTTAACTTTGATTTAAAGTCTACAACAAAATTAATATTTACTAATAATGTGAAGCACATAGCTCTACGAGGTATAAACTACTTTATAGGGAGAAACTTGCTTTACAATAAGACTTTATTCTTTTACACACTACTAATACACTCACCTCCATAGATAAGAATACGCAAAACCTATAATAATACGAATTATTTTGTACCTATTGTCGAGGAATTTCAGTAGGAAAGGAAATCATTTTTGAATTATCCCATTTACGAATAATAGGAGGAGAACTTCATCCCAATCTAATTTAAATCCATATTTTTTATCAACATTTCCTAACAAAGTCACAGGTCCAAAAACCTAATGGATCATAGCAACGTCAACTGTGGAGAGAATATGTCTCTTAGAACAAATTTCTTTAGGGACATCAAAAGAAAAGGAAAAAACAAACAGATAACCAAACTTTGCTACGGATCAAAACTACTATTTTATAATTTTTGGAATATTTGTAAACTCCTTAATAACCATTTATATTTGAAAACCACCTGTTTGAAATTTCACCAATTGATAATACTCAACTTTGACTAGTAGAAGGAACGCTAGAAACGAACATCTACGTATTCTACTCGGAACTAAAGGAAATATAATTTCTCACTTGAGATAATGACCACGTTCGCATAGCGAAAAGGAAGTTACCAAGAACGTTAGAATGGTTGGGGAGATCTCCAAGAATCTGAAATCTACAATGATCATTAATCAATTTTTATATTTGAGAAGATATAACTACCTCGAATAACCTAAACTTCAAAAACATAGTACACTTTAGACTAAAAATAAAATCAAGAATAATTACAACTACAACTCGAATAGATAATATAAATTGAAATAATAAACTTTTTAGGAAACACTAACCTTGCTCATATACCCTGACATGAATCCGATTTTTTAGATGAATTATATTTTTTTTTTATAAACTTCTAGAAATGGTCTCTAGAAGAGAACACAATTTAAAAGTAGAAGCGACCAGTATATCTCTACTATAATAATTTGAAAATTTTCACATCCTCATATATTAACTAAGAAAAGGAGGAATATCTTCCCTTCCCAGAATTTTCTAACTAAAGATTCTAGTGGGTTCTACTACTAAAAAAATTATATTAATATGACAATAGAGTTCCCAAACAACAAACCTAATTTCAATAGAACCGGAGTACCTGGGGCCTACATTTTATAATAATAGGAAAATATCTGCTCCAATATTGTCAATTTATTCGCCTACAAATATTAAGCTACGTAAATTATTAGATGTGACAAATTTTAAATTAATTTCATCTTTAATTTACTACTAAAAATTGTTTATTTTAGGAAATACTGTGAAATAAAACTATATTTGAGATACCAAAATTACTAAAGAGGAACCAATCCTCTAACTTTGAACTATTTTTTTGTTATTTTAACCGAAAATTTTTAAAAAATATTGACTCTATATAACAAATATCAACATACTTTCAATTTATTAATTTTTTTTTTAATTTTTCTAGATTCAATTAATTTTATCACACTACTATAGAGCTATTAATTTAAATGAAACTTATAGTCCTAATTTTACTTCTACAATTAAACTTTATATTAGACAATTCAAACATAAATTTTATTCTCCTTCTATTCTTAGAGACATTTTGAATATTAATAGAATTTTTAAATGAATTTAATAGAAAGACTTAATGAACACAGAGTAGTATTTTTTACTCCCGATATTATTTTTTGAAACACTATATTTTTTTTTCGAATTTTTTTTTTTTACAAAATTTTTTTCTTATTTACTGACTATTTTCAACATTTTTTTAGATAATTTACAATAATACTTTCAAATTTAATTTCACTAATAAACAAATTTTTTTAAATAGAATAAATTTGAACCAAAAGTATTTTTTAATTAATTTGCCAAATCTTTTTCAAATTTATCAAAAGGCCTTTAATAATATTAGTAAGAAATTCACTACACTTAAACACCTATAATCTACATATTAATATTAACTATTAATATAAAGCACTTTTATAGAGATTTAGATTAACTATTTGGGGTCTCTACTGTGTGGTTGTTTTTAAATTTTTCAAAAATTTTGATTTCTACTTTGAACATATTTGGAACAAAATCCTCATTAAGATCACATTAGTATTGTTATCTCTTTTTTTTTTTCTCAGTTTTGTTTAAGTTTAAATTTAAATTTTTTTGATTTTATTTTAGTGTAATCTTTTTTACTTTTTTTTATTTTTAGAATATAAAAGAAACGAATAAAATTGAAATACAAACCACTAAAAAGTTAAATAAAAAAATTGAAAACCTATAGAAAACTACTAAACAATATTCTGAATAGGACCAAAATTTCATATTAAATTATTGAAAACTGAAAAAAAAAAAACAAACTTACCACACAATCTTTAGAAATAAAGAAAAGAAGAAGAAACTACCAAAAAAATTGTTGAAATTTAAAATATGTATTTTTTTAACAATAAAGAACAAAATTAAGTAACTATTACGGTTTAGAGTACTTGGTTTAAAGTTATTTGTGCAAAGTTCCTGTCTAAGCATATGTTACATTTAGATTTCTTGGTGCAAAGTTCTTGCTTTAAGTTTTGTTAGATCTAGAGTTAGTAGTGCAATGTTCTTTGTGTAAAATTATTACCTTGTTTTTAATAAATTCGATTTTCCGAAATATCGAAAAAAAATAAACGATAAAATAACAAATATTTCTTACTATGTAAAATGTAACACATTCTAAGACAGTAACTTTACACAAAGAACTCTAAACTAAGAACTAAACCTTAATAGTTCTTGCCTTAGGAATTTAACAGTTCTCGTCTTAAATTATAATAGATTAGTTTTTTATGTAAAGTTCTTGTCTCAGGTTATATTAGGTTAAAAATTCTTAGTTTTAAGTTTACACCAAAAACTTAGTAAAAAGTTTTTGGTGTAAAGCTTTAGGTTATGTTAGGTTTAAAATTTCTGGTTAAAGTTTTGAATTCAAATGTTTTGGATTTTTTGGTCATTTTTAGGTGTTTTTTGAGGTTATGTCAAAATCCCTTACTGATTAGCTAATTCTGACCCCAGATTCATACAATATGTTTATATTTTTTAAACATTATATTTTCTAAAAATAATTTAACAAATATTTTACAGTTCTCATCCCATAAATTGAATAACATAGATGAATATATTTGGCACTTTTTCAGTTTCAGCAAAAAAAATTATTTATCTTTATTTTATCTTTAATCATACAAAATAACACAAAAAAACATTCGTTTCTAGCAAAAATGTTTAAGTCCCTTATTTTTTTAGCGGAATTATGAAGATTTAGGAACACCAAAACTTTTGCCTATGTAAAAATTGTAATAATATTTTCGATTCGTGTATATTTTAGATTCACAGTATATGTATCTATTAATTGATCTTTTATTTTCACCATCAATATTAAACTTTTAAAAAAAATTTCACCAATAAATATAAAATCGCATATTTAGTTATAGCGTCTAGCATAATAAAACTTTGTCAGTGGTGTAAATTTCTCTTGAACAAAACGCTTTTAATTGAATAAACGATCTACGTATTACTATATACAACCGACTGCGACCGCGAAGTGTATGTAAGTACGTAGTATTGTATTTATTAACATTTATTTATCACATAAAAACTACAGACAGTCTGGCAATTAACAGCTGTAATTGTTTTAATCGGTGTATGTGTAACTGTGTACTTTTTAGGAGTTATTTTTAATCCAAAGTGTAAGGACCTGTTAAGGGTTCTTAAGGACGTTCGTTTAAATGTTTTGTGATAGGTTTCTCACAACAATTGTTATCGATAATATATGTAGAAACAATTAATCAACATATAGTCAGCTAGACATGATTACAGCTTGTGAAATTCTCATTGTGTGTAAAGATATCCGTCAATAACTTCGAAAATATTAAATCCTTTTCAAATATTTTGGACTCGTTAAAGAGGAATATTCAGTGTCTTTCTGACTAACTGAGCCATTTTGAAACATTTCTAAAGTTGAGGCCCCAATCGAATGACAATGCAACTCCTAAATTTTGAAATTGAAAGTAAGGGTTTGTGATACCAAATTTAAAAGGTATTTTTATTCTCTTAAAAAATAGTTTTAAAGTGGAGTATTAGAAGACAAGAAACGGAACTGGTTATTAAGTTTTAGAGTGTTATAGCAATATTAGTATATAATATAATTATTAAGTTTTAGAATGTTATAGCAATATAGTATTCGGCAATCAGATGAATTTATTTTTTATACTGCTAATTTTTGCAACTAACTTTAAAACCATAGCATTTTTGAATGAAAAACTAAAATACCTTTCAAATGAGATACCACAAAGCCCCAGTTCCAATTTAAAAAAATTGGGCGTCACTCGAAGGGGGTTGATTTTGGGGATGATTTATTTTACGTTGCAAGATGTATTTTCAGAAGCTGAAATTTAGGCGTTTCTGATAAATATGCACAATAATTGAGATATTGATTTATATAATTTATTATATAATGATTAATATTATTATATAATATAATTTTTATGCCAATTGGTTGCTCTACCCTGTATATTTGTTTCCTTAATTATACCACCAAGTAAGAGTCGAGAGGAAGTAACGATTTATCTCTGGATAAAGTTAATGGTTCGTAAAGAATTCCATTTTTCAGGGTTAAACTTTTACTGTTCGTTTTACAGCGTGTACACAGATTGAGTCTCTATTAAGCGCGCTAATGACGAATTTCCCATACATCTAAATTTACATTAGCAAACGATAACCCACGGAGGTGCTCGGGCTCAATTCACACGACACTTAAGACGTAGGGCAAGGGACGTATATTATAGAAATATCGTGCCTTGCCTCAGTCAAGTTAACTTGTTTTATTAGGCCCTGAGTAATTCGAAAAACTGTAAGAAATAATACACAATATTTTGGAAAAGGGGAAATAAATTGTGTTGCAAAGTTCACATAGTAAATTTTGTTTAAATTTGGGTGAAAACTGATTTTAGAAAAACATTATTAAAATAATAATAAAAAAACACCTGGAATAGACAGTCCAAGTCATTTTGATGTTTGTTAAAGGGTATCCCCCCATAAGTATGGTGAAATGCCCCCCCCCCCCTTTTTTATTTTCTTCGCATGATGAATTTCTTAGGGCTAATTATGAAAGGTAGACCGAATTTTAGGTCCAAAAAATTTTCCTCTCAGCTAAGTATGGAAAAAACCCTGTTTTTTACGTTTTATTTTTTTCTCGGTTTTTAACTGTCGAAAAAATCTGAAAAAATTCATGAGTACAGAAAATATGGTATTTTCAAGCTCATTCAAGGTCATTATGACCTCTAAAAAAATTATTCAAACTTTGAAAATCCCATATCTTTTAACCAAAAACAGCTTCAGGCTCAGATTTTTAATATGATATATTTTTAACTATTTTTTTTTACTACCTCAAATTTTTTCAGATTTTTTTGAGTGGTGGGTCATGCCCAAAAGTGCGAAAAATCAATTTTTTTGTCCGTGAAACGACTTAAAACGGCTTTAAAATCATCATTTTATAGTGTCCTGATTTTTTTTCTTGCACTAAAAGGACTCAAATGACTTCAAACAATAAAAAAATATGTTCACTAAACATGGTAAGAAAAAAAATCCACTTATCGAAACTAGTAGTTTTTATATTTTTTAATTGTTTGAAGTCATTTGAGTCCTTTTAGTGCAAGAAAAAAATCAGGACACTATAAAATGATGATTTTAGGCCGTTTTAAGTCGTTTCACGGACAAAAAAATTGATTTTTCGCACTTTTGGGCATGACCCACCACTCAAAAAAATCTGAAAAAAATTGGAGGTAGTAAAAAACGAAAAAGGGTCATGCGTGTGAGACCAAACATCAAGAACAACTGGAGGTTTGCGACACGACAATGCGCCTTGTCACACAGCCATTTCAGTAAACAAGATTTCAGCCGGTAAAAACATTCCTGTGGCTCCTCAGCCTTGTTATTCGCCTGACTTGAGTCCTTGTGACTTTGTTCTCTTCCCGAGATTGAAAAATCACCTAAGGGACGTCAAGGACGTCAAAACAAGTTTCCAAGGAAGTTATTTTGAAGGAGGTGACACTGCATTGTAATTCTATTCGAATAATAAAAAATAAAAAAAGACACAAAATTAGCGATTGTAAAACACAGCTTAGCTATTTTGAAAGCACAATAAAAATATTTTATTGTCAAATATAAAAATGGTTCGATTACAAAATTAATATACCTACATATAGGTGCAAAGTGAAATTGTGACACTTTTCTGAGAAAGATTATACGAACTTTCACAGATACACAATTTTTCTGATTTTCGGTTTTTTAATCTCAATTTAGAGCGTTTTTCTGAAATTTTTTCTATCGAATTTATGCATGACTTTTGGCCCACACAGTATGTATGTCTGTGGTGCTTAAACTTATTTTAAATAGGTGCGAACTAGCAACGTGTAAATATCATATTTAGGTTAAATAGTAAAGTCGTCTTAATGGGTTCCATGTGCATAAATCAAGGAGTAGTAGTAAATATTAGTGACGAGGTTATTTATGTCGGCCTCAGCGCCGATAACGAACTCCCGCGGTGCCAAATTTTACTGAAATTTAAAGTGTCATTGGCCAACATTTGCATTTACTTCCACATCCTCAAATTGGGGTGAAAAAATTAATAATCCTCTTTTTTGTGGCGCCAATGAGCTTAAAACGTTTTGATACATCGATATTTTTAATTTTGCGTAAAAAATCTGCCAGTCCCTCTGTCGGTCTCTCTGTTTGTCTGCATATTAAGTTGTAGAACTACGATATCCCAGTACAATGGCCTCCAAGATCTCCAGATTTAATCCATTTGTTTTTCTTGTGGGACCACATAAAAATGGTGATGGTCGATATCTTCAGCGTTTAAAAATACAATTTACAAAAATAAATTAAAATAGAAGCTACTGTTCGAACTTTTTTTTAAATATTGTAGTAAATTTTGTCTTTGTTATGTACAGAAAGCAACGTCAAGTCGAAAGCGGGTTACAGGTCAGGTCTTGATTGGTGTTGATTGTGTTAATTGTTTTAGTGTTGGACTATCAATGGCGTAAGGAAAATCCAGAGTAACAGAGCCAGTTCGGCGGTACAAATACACTAATACGAAAACGGTGCAACCTAGAGTAGTGAAACGTACTGACCAAGGAATGAGATCGGTTGAGTAACAATAATGGTCTGCCCTCGATAAATCAGTTTATGTTCGACTTACTTTCAATGCCAAGTGCTTGTGATGCACCCCGGAATGTACTCGATAAAAATCCATTTTCTAATTCATTCTGGAACAAATAGGTTCCAGAGATGCCTTTACCAGGTCGCACAACCTTACGTAACTACCTACCAACTGTACGCAGTTGTGTTGGTTTCGTATTGACGAGACATTTCCGGCAAATAAAAGCTGTTATTTTACAATTCAATCCTGCCGAAGCTGCAGCTGTTAAAGAGAGCCAGACCAAAGTTCAAGATGTGTCCGTTGATACAGTTTTAAAAACGATTCATAGTAACTATAAAGGTTTATCGCAAACTTTCGCGAATGATCGCAAGCTAAATCGCCTTAAATTTAAAAAAAAATGAGTAACAACTTCGCACACACTATTTTTCCCAGTGTACCCACTTAACATTCCATTCTCTTATTCAATATTTCATTCATCGTCGCTATTTTTAAGCGAACAATTCGAAACAGCGCTTGCCGAGCGGCCGGAACGCCACCAGAAATAACCGGCTGGAATTATTTCTCTCCGTGTACGCGCTGACATCCAAATAAACTGATAAATCCAGCCGGCGTTGTCGTCCTCGCCTCAGCGCAGAATGCGAAAACTCTTAAATCCGTTCCAAAATAAAGTCGGATCAGACGGCCAGTCAAAACACCGGTGATTTACATTATCGCGACTATTTACGCGTCGCCGGGCGTGCGTCCGTCTCTCTGTGCGAAATCCGTGCGTCAAGTCTGGCCGGATTAGAGAAAAAATACACAATGAGCGGCGGTCTCGCGGCATGTGTGTAGGACAGTAGCCGGGTTTGAATAACAGTTCCGAGCCGATCGCCATGCAGTCTACTCGACCATGGTGATGGACGTACAATCAACACTCGACGGCAATGCTCTTGCAGAGGCGTCGCACAGTGGGAGATTTCGTGTTTTTATTTTCCAAAAACCTAATATCTCGGGAACGAAACTAGATAATCCAATAATTCTTTTTGGACGTTGAAGCTAAGATCATGAAGAATAGAAAAAAAATTGTTAAGAAAGTCCGTATATTAAAACCTAACCTATAAAATAATAAGGAATCTCAAAAAAAACTTGAAAACAGTGTAAAATTTCAAATATCTCGATAACAAAACAAGATGGTCTCATATATCTCTTTTTATTAGAAAGCTAATGTTGTAAGTAAAATATGAGGATTAAAAATAATTCCTGTGTATCGAAACCTAACCTTAAAAGTAGTAGTAAATCTCGAAATACTTACTTACAGTTAAATTTTAAATATCTCCAAAGTAAAACAAGATAGACTTGTCAATCTTTCTTAACAATGAAGCTGGAAGAGTAAGTGATATATAAAGACTATGAATGATTCCTGTGTAATAAAACCTAACCTATACTATTACAGAAAATCTTGAAATACTTGAATAATTACGGTAGAATTTTAAATATCTCGATAACAAAACAAGATGGTCTTAGACTATCTTGTTTTGTTATCTTTTATCTTTATATAATTCTATCTTTTATAATTATCTATTACCTTTATATAATACCGACTAGATTAGCTTTTATTATAGTAAAACATTTATCAGACTATCTTGTTTTGTTATCGAGATATTTAAAATTCTACCGTATTTCAAGATATTATTAGTAAGATTGTAAATGTGTAAATTAATGTAATGAGACTGATTTTTGAAATTATTTTATTCATTTATTTTTGCTATTAATTCAGTATTGTTTCCTTCAAAATAACTTCCTTGTAAAGCCACACAGAGCTGGAGACGGTTCTTCCATTCCTTATAGCAGTGCTGGAACTCATATACTGGAATAGCCTGCAGCTGGTCGGTTACAGCCATTTGAATGTTTTCCATGGCCTCAAAATGACATCCCTTGAGGTGATTTTTCAATCTCGGGAAGAGAAAAAAGTGACAAGGACTCAAGTCAGGCGAATAAGGAGGCTGATGAGCCACATGAATGCTTTTACTGGCTAAAAACTCGTGTACTGAAATGGTTGTGTGACCGAATGCGTATTGTCGTGATGCAACATCCAGTGGTTCTTGATGTTTGATCTCACACGCATGACCCTTTCTCGCAGTTTTTCAAGAACCTCTCTGTAAAAGTGTTGATTTACTGTTTGGCCTGGAGGCGCAAACTCTTTGTGGACAATTCCCTGGCTATCAAAAAAGCAAATCAGCATGCATTTGATCTTCGACTTGCTCATTCTTGCTTTTTTGGGTCTTGGAGGGTTGCCAAGTGTGCCATTCCATGCTTTGTCGCTTGGTTTCCGGGCCGTACTCAAACACCCAAGTCTCATCGCCAATAATGATACGTTCCATAAAATGGGGATCATTTTCAATGAATTCCAAAAGGTCAAGACACCTTTCTCTCCTGATATCCTTTTGTTCCTTCAAAAGGATTTTTGGAACCATTTTTGCGCAGATTTTTTCTTATCCCCAATTCGTTAGTCAAAATCTGATGAACAGTGGTGTGATTCAAATTTAACTCTTCCCCTATCATTTTTGTCGTCAACCAACGATCTGAACGAAATATCGACATTTTCATCGGTTCTTGAAGACGAAGGCCTTTCGCTGCGTGGTTCATCACAATCGACTCTCTTCCTTCTGAGAATGCCTTAAACCATCAAAAACCTGGGCTCTCAAAAAAACACTGTCTCCGTAGGCGTGTTGAAGTTTTGCAAAAGTTGCGTTGCGCTGTGTCCAAGTCTGAAGCAAAACCTGATAGCACACCGTTGCTCAAAATGAATGTCACTCATTTTTAAAACGCACCAGATAAAACCGGTTTACGAAAACAGTCGCAAAGAACAAACAAATGACTCTAATAAACTTGTACTGAAGGTGCATTACATGTTAACTTACCGCCCTTCCAAATTACACGTTAACCTTCCTCCCGTCTCCGCAGTATCGCTAGATCGGGCGCTACGTTGCCAGTCTCATCACTTAATTTACATACCTCGTATATAAAAGAACCGCCCCTCCTCCATTGATTAATAAACCTTATTATTAAATTAATTATTAAATTAAATGTATTATTTTAATATGAAATATTAAAATAATAAACCTCATAAACTTGTACGATTTGTGGGTCTTATCAATAGTTCCAGTAAAAAAATTCCCCGAGCGAAAAGTTATTTACATTTTGGCGTATTTTCCCACCCCCTGGGAAAAAGCTGAAGCGCACGTCTATGGGCCGTTGTCATCGTCGTTGCGCATTACACGAGACGGCGTATCGAGACCTCCGTGCATATTAAACTTCGGCGTGACCCTTGCGATTTAATTAATCCTCATCATGCCGAACGCGTCCCATCGCAGCCTTTTAAAACCGTCAAGACTTCGTAATGTCTGTCCAGTTCATATATAAAAATATGTCAACATTTATTTTTAAAAGAAAAAGGCGGCTCGACGTATGCAGGCTGAATAACGTTATCAACTGGAAAACGTACTCGCACGAGTATGCGCCGCGCTCCAAATATGCCCGGATCGCGTTCTATCGGCGAGTGTGAGAATGTCGATACATAGCGAAAAGCACGCCATTTTTTCAACTGACAAATCTAAAATATGTTATCCTGTTTGACCTGAATAGTCCGAACCTGTTTTCAAAACGTCCGGAGATATTTCTCGACGAAATCAAGAGGTATCAGATCTGGTGATCCGGCTGGCCACTCAGTTGCCTCTTCTTCTGAGCCAACCATTCGAAAAAATCACTTCTAAATAATCTCGGACAAGTAATGGGGATGCACCCCATCTTGTTGGAAGACATTAACAGTGGCGGCTCGTGGCTTTTTTTTTGGGAGGCAAACATATTTTATAAAAATTTTTGTTTCCAAAATTTTTTGTGATGGTAAACATTGTTAGTAATATGCCGCATAGTTAGGAGAAGGAACTCTACTTGGTCAATAAAATATATTAAGTACATTTGTCTAACATAAAGTACCTAATATATTTTATTGGTTCATCAAAACCATCGGGAAGGTGTAGAGAGGATGCAGTGAAATAAAATACGGATTTTTGCCAGGACTGCGTCAATTTAGATTTGACGGGCTGAATTGATCACGTTCATAATATTTTGGTTGCTTGAAAGATGTAATTTACAAACACAACTAATATGTTCCTGATTTTTTTTAATGTGTCAACTGAACGAGATAAAGTTTTTAAGATTTTATCAAATCCAGACTTTGTTCAAGCAACAAAACTATGAGCCGGCTTACCCTGATAATTAAATTTTACTTAGATCCGGCACGGCAGTGGTACCTTAAATCTTAAACAAATAATTTGTCCTCATAAGACAGGCGACTAAAGGGTATCCCCCCATAAGTATGGTGAAATTCACCCCATTTTTTTTATTTTTTTCGCATGATGAAAGTGTTTCTTAGTGCTAATTATGAAAGGTAGACCGAATTTTAGGTCCAAAAAATTCTGAAAAAATTCATGAGTACAGAAAATTTTTCAAAAAAATTTTTCAAGCTCATTCAAGGTCATTATGACCTCTAAAAAAAATTATTCAAACTTTAAAAAATCCCATATCTTTTAACCAAAAAAAGCCTCAGGCTCAGATTTTTTAATATGTTATGTTTTTAACTGTTTTTTACTACCTCAAATTTTCAGATTTTTTTGAGTGGTGGGTCATGCCCAAAAGTGCGAAAAATCAATTTTTTGTCCATGAAACGACTTAAAACGGCTTAAAATCATCATTTTATAGTGTCCTGATTTTTTTTCCACCAAAAGGACTCAAATAACTTCAAACAATTAAAAAATATGTTCACTAAAAATAGTAAGAAAAAAAATTCCACTTATCGAAACTAGTAGTTTTTTATATTTTTTAGTCATTTGAGTCCTTTTGAGATTGAGTCCTTGACATCGTTTGAAGTCATTTGAGTCCTTTTAGTGGGTGACAAAAATCAGGACACTATAAAATGATGATTTTAAGCCGGTTTAAGTCGTTTCACGGAGAAAAAATTGATTTTTCGCACTTTTGGGCATTACCCACTACTCAAAAAAAAATCTGAAAAAAATTTGAGGTAGTAAAACACAGTTAAAAATATAACATATTAAAAATCTGAGCCTGAAGCTTTTTTTGGTTAAAAGATTTTCAAAGTTATGCAGAATAAAATTAAGAATAATAATTAATAATATTAAGAATAATTTTTTTTTAGAGGTCATAATGACCTTGAATGAGCTTGAAATTTTTTTTACATAAAATTAATCATATTTTCTCTGCTCATGAGTTTTTTCAGATTTTTTTCGACAGTTAAAAACCGAGAAAAAAAATTAAACGTAAAAAACAGGGTTTTTTCCATACCTAGCTGAGAGGAAAATTTTTTGGACCTAAAATTCGGTCAACCTTTCATAATTAGCCCTAAGAAACACTTTTATCATGCGAAGAAAATAAAAAAAAGGGAATTTCACCATACTTATGGGGGGATACCCTTTATATAGAGACATCAAAAAAAACGTCATCAAAGTTGGCCGAGAAAAAAAAGACTTATTTTTATTCTTAATCGAGTTTATAACCTTATTTACTTGTCAAGACTGTCACATCATATGACAGCCATTGTTTATTTTACAAATTGTGACAGGTACTTGTCAAAAGTTTGACATAATCGAAAAGCTTAGACATGACCGCTATTTCCATCTCTCTCGTTCATAGCCAGAGTTGATGACGTTTTTTTTGGATGTCTGTACTATTATAATACTTCTTTAACTATATCTTTTCACACAATCGACGTATCACCTCCAAATTGGACTTATTAGATGAAGAATTTTACAAGCTGCAATCCTTTCAGAAACAAAAAAGATGTCGATACTGCAGTACAAAAATGATCAGAATTTAAGCAGCCTTCAAAAACTGACTTGATGATGAATTTCGTTGCTGACTGTAGATTAAAACGCGAATGAAAAATATTGTCGTAAAAAAGTGTTAAAAGTAAATTGTTAAGTCAGTTCCCGGACCTCGCAGTTATTTTTTAGGTTGACTCGGGTGGCTTAAAAATCTAGTTAAATCCGTCAATAGCGGAGTCAGTTGCAAATAGTAGAGTGAGTAGGTTTATTTTCGGTATATAAATAAACCCGGGTTTATTAACCCGCGCTGAAAAATCAAGAAACTCGTATATTTAGTGGAGTTATCGATTTCGATTACTTAGTATCGCATTGGTTTATTGAAACATTATGCCGGGCATGTTTTAAAATAGCCACGGGGTATCGGTTACAAATTTTCGTTTTATTTTAAACATTTCTGCGTTGATGAAGTGATAACATTCGGAAATACGGCGTTAAAATGTAATTATCGGAAAATTTAATATTTGGTTGTGAACCAAAATCGTAAATTAATTGTGTTTATTTGGACGCGAGTTAGTTTATTTTATTCACGCATAATTTTCTCAAACCGACACGCAAAAATCATCAGAAAAAAAGGAATATATTTTATGTACATAAAGTACTATGGTTTTTTGTAGCTTTAATTTTTTTGATACACATTTCTGTCTCAGTTTGTTAAATTTAATAAACGGAATTGTAAAAATTCTATCCCACAACGTGAAAATCTACAGTAAATCCAAAACTTTAGAATCAACTGATAGCGACGTTTCCAAGATCCGTAGGTAGTATTGAAGTACGAGGTGTGGCTATTAAATAACCGAACTGATGCTGCTACCAGCGCGCTGCGAGCGTGTCGCGACAAGTTTGAACAGAACTGTGTCTAGTGAGACTTTCCCCACCCTGAGCCCTCTGGACAAGCAAGTGGGTCGCTCAGTTTGACTGTAGCAGTAGTTTGAATTAGTCTACGCACCTGTGGCGCGTCGAAAAAATGTTCAGATGGAGCAACGGGTTAATTTCTAGTTTCTTATTAAACTGGGGAAAAGTTTCCAGAAGCTTAGGCAATGTTATTGTGCGGGAATGAGTGTTTATCCCTCACACAAGTTTTTGAGTGGTTTAAACGGTTTAAAGAGGGACGTTACACGACCGAAGACGATCCGCGCCCCGGATGGTCCTCAACGTAAAAAACGGACGAAAACATTAAAACAATTTTTAAATTAATCCTCGAAAATCGTCCGTGAAACAGTGCGCAAAAATGGTGCCACAACTCCTCACTCCGGAGCAAAAGGAATCAAGAATTAACATTTGCGCTGACATTCTAAACAACACTAACACTGACCCAGGCTTGTTAGACACAATGATTACTTGTGATGACAAGATTCGAAAGTGTGGAAGCGGTTGAAGCAAAAGCGATGGAGGTTCTGAACCAGCTGACAGAAACGGACTTCCAGCACTGCTTTCAACAATGCAAAAGTCGTATGGAACGGTGTAGAGATCACCAAGGGGGAGTACGAATAAATGAATAAAAAGTGTTATGACAGCAGTTCGGTTATTTAATAGCCACACCACAGTGCCATCTAGTGGGTAGTAGCAGAATGTGGCATTAACTGAGATTTTGTCACCAGGTTCAAGTTCCGTATAAAGGACCTATTAACTACGTATTAAGGTGACTGCGGATGTAGAAATGTATCAGAGGGTTGCTAAAAGAACAGTGAAATGTGAGTCTCAAAAAATAGAATGCAAAAAAGAAATAGAAACACTACTTGAACTAAGATTTTGTTCAGCAAGTCAGCAATAATTTGGTGGTTTGTTCATAACAAGTTGCGAAAAAAACTTGGCTCAAACTTCTCGTGCACTCTGTATCGCTCATTTTAAATGACAGGTATCTTAAATAAGGAATTTTAATTGTATGACAGTAATTAAGCTGAGACCTAATGTTAGAAGAAAATAGGTTATTTTTTAAGTAGGTCATTTATCTTTATGGACGATGTCTACGACATATGTAACTACGATGTACATAGTTACTACGATAGCTACAGTTACGGTAGTTGACTATACGGAGTTGGAAATTCTACATCTTTGAACGACAAAGCTTTCTGCACATATGCTCCTCCCATTAATGCTTTTGTTTAATTGTCCGTGTTGTGTCATTCGTCAGTTCAAACTGTAACAACTGTATTCGTCACAGGCGGTGCAAGGCGTAGCCTATTCCACACCTGTTTTTTTATATTCATCTGTAGAAAATTGTTCTACAATGTTCTATAAGTTGTAACAGTGGCGCAAAATTTAGTTAAGATGGTACGATACATACAGTGTTTAGTACTAGTGCAATATAAACAGCTAGTAACTATTTTGCGGTAACTTTGATTATTATTATATGGTGAGTATATAAAAGCTTAATTATGTTTATTAAACATACGGAAAATTTGTGAAAACCGGTTTTATGAGTTTTTTAACTTGTTCGTTTTCACCCGATTCCTTTCCCGATACGAGTCTACATAAAAATAAGACTGATAGGGAAAATCAAAGGAGTGAGACGCCGAATAAAATACGAAACCGAGCATTTGTCATAAAAGTAGGAACCGATAAAATTTACATAAAACAGGACGCATAGGTAATTCCGCGAAACACTCGAGCAAAATAGGCAGTAAAAGTTCAGATGTAACCTTGTTAACCCGGGATAGATTTTACAATTATTACTTCGTAAAAACTAAGATCAAAAACAATTTAACGCTGGTGTGTCTGCGATGATGAGATAGATTGCTGTATTTATACTTAAGATGCTGACAGTAGCCCAGGTGCCAACTTTTCACGAAATATACTAGTATCGGATCAAGGGGCCATCTTGACTAGTCAGTTGGATCAAAGCGCTCTCGAAAGGCACTTGGGAAATGGGTAAGGGCTCAAAAATTCGTCATAATAGTTTTTTATGCTGTCTGTTCTTTTGTATGAAGCCAAGATGGCGCCTAGAACTGTGAAAAATAGCATGAATGATCGAATAACCTATAATTAACTAGTAATCGAATAACCTTTTATCTATCAGTCTCAAAGTGACACCAATTGGGGTTTTTGAAGTCGCTGATCATAAATTTGTAGTCATGTTAAGAGAATTGAAGATGGTGGGACCAATATGGTACCCGGAAGTGCCAATGATTGCTGGATCAAACTAGATCATTGGTTATACCGAACCAGAAAGGTACTAAAATGACCTGAACGAATAATTTTCGAGTCGCACATTGAGAAACCGGAGTCATAATAGCAGAATTCAAGATGGCCAATTCAATATGGCGTCTGTGAAGGCCAAAAAACTTCTTCTGATTTTCTAATTTTCAGTTACATTACATTCAAACCCGTGTCGAGTGTCCTAAATAGATAGAATGATAGTTTTCGATCTGCTCATCAAGAATCGAGAGCTAGAATAGCAAAATCCAAAATGGCGAATTTAAAATGGCGGATCCAAATTTCACTCAAACCCGTGTTGGATGACATAAATAGATAGTTTTCGATCTGTTCATCAAGAATCTAAAGCTAGTATTGCGAAATCCAAATAAATTTGTTCTCATAAATTTGAAATATACTTTGGAGGTCTATAAATTCCTGTTTTTGGTTTTGTCTTTTTCAGAGTCATTAACAATATTGAAGACCAACATGATGCCACGTGGCCCACCCAGCTAGTTTCTCGTCCGATTTTTTTAGAGTCCAACCCTGGCGATCCAAATAAAAAAATAGTTCAATGTTTTGAGGTATCAATAAAACTGAGATTCGGCTAGCGATTTTGGGTCACAGTGGTTGTTTTCGGATTGAGTGGCCACCGAGCTTCGATGCAGTGTATTTTTCTCTTAACGTAAGTTCAAATCGGACACGCCGCGGGATGACCTAGAAACGAAATGTTTATTTGAATACAATCTATTTTCAAATTATAAGTAAACCGAAGGAAGCAAGGTCGGCCAGCTTTTCTTTGAACAACCTAGCTGCGAAAACACCACGTAATTTATTTTGTAATTTTCGACAGCCTCTCTTAGCGCCGTAACGGTGGATTTTAAAGAAAGCTGACCTTAGACGGACCTGTAATAAATTGACACCGATTTCCTGTTGTTTACGCCAATTAGTAGGCATATAGGTTTTATGTAAGGACATCTATTCATAAAAATGGCAAATGTATCAACACTCGAATAACAAGCGGTATATCTTACGAAAACTAGCGTAACGGGTCTGTTTGTTATTTTAGCGTATACTATTGTTTTGATTTTGCATAATTTTGAGTATTTCTAGTTCGTCAGTTTCGCGTTATTTTAAATTTAATAATCAATAGAAACTTTGTCAGGTCCTTTGGTTACTTTAAAAATTAGATGCTCACAAATAAAATGGGTAGTTTGATAATGAGGAGAACTAACCAGATGTTGATTTTATTTAATGGGTTCTAGGTAGTAGTAGAGGAAATAAATAATAAAAGAATGTCTTAATGCTTTCAATTTCAGTTTCGATTAAAACAGGCCCTTATGTCGTATTTTTTTCAATTCCTCCCTGCAAAACAATAATTGATTTTTTCTTGCAATATTATCTCAAATAATAATTTATTAACTGTTTTTCCGTTAAACTTTTCTGATAATGGTAAATTATTGTTTAGAAAGTTGTGTTTTTTAAAAATGTGTGCGTCTGTAAAAATCTGAGAATCTTGATGCAAAACTACTGTTAAAATTGTTGACGGAGAGCTAACATTATATACAAAACTAAATTGATTTGTTTCTCTAAAATGTACTGCAGTGTTTTGATATGAAATGCATTCAAATTTAAAAATCCAATAGAGTGCCAGTTACCGCCAAGATTGTGTGGCCAATACGCCATTATTTATTTAAACTCACTTTCGAATAATAAAAAAAAAAACTAAATTTTGGAATATCTTTTTGACAATTTGACCCCATGTATAAAATTGCAACACAAAAGTTTTCCCTTATTACTGGAGTGGGTACTGGAACCTTCAGCGTAGAAACAAAAAACTGGACGTTTTCCACGAAACACCAAATTACTATAGTTTTCTCGACGCCCGTTTCGCCAATTAAGTTAGCATCTTCAGGAGATGAATAAATATGTCTGTGTTTATCAGGGCAAACAGTGGACTGTTGGGTATTGGAACATTGTCCTTATTCATACTAGTGTTAAACTTTATGATTTCTAAACTTTCAAAAACATCCAATTGTATACTGTTTGTTACATTTCTAATTAATTTTAAATTACCTATTTATGTCCATCCTGTGGTTGTTGTCAAAAGCATGTTGGGTTACACAAGATTTTTCCGTTCTGCCATATTTTAAATGAGCAAGTGTTCTTTAAATCTAGTCAAAATAGACCTTTTTGTTTGCCCAATATACTTTTGACTACCATTTTTCTTGAAACTTATTTCGTATATTCCTGACTATTCGTTTTTTGTCGATTTTATCTTTGAGGTTGTCCAAAAGCGTCTGTATTTTATTTTTAGAATTATAAACCAATTTGATATTAATATTTTTAAAAACTTTATCTAGTCCACGGGTGAATTTAGGTTCATATGGTAACGAAACAATTTTCGAATTGTCAGTATCTCTACGAAAAGTCGTGGAATTGTACAGGGCTTTCTTAAGTGTGTGTTTCCTTATTAACATATCTATTAAATGGACTGAGTAACCGTTATTCTTGCCATTTTATGTTGAAAAGGGTGGTGTGGATCGTTGGGGATATATCCAAGAGTCGCGGTTTCTTTCCTACATATATCAAATTCTTATTATAACTTATTTTCACTATTTCGAATAACCAGTACATTTAAAAATGGTAGTTGTTCATTGTGTTCCATTTCATATGTAAATTTTATGGTAGGGAAACAGTTATTTAATTTAGCAACAAAATTATCTAAACTAATTGCTTTTGTATCAAATACCGCGCGAAGATATCGTCCACGTACCTTAACCAGACTCTAGGGAAATATATAGGTATACTTTTTTTGTTTTTTTCCCGTACGGTGTCAACTTTCGTGAGCACGCTGTATACAAAAGGCGATATTTTCGTCGTATTATTAAGGTAATTTAAATAAAATTTCCGTGTAATCGTTCACGCGTCACCAATCCGCATTTTTTCCTCAATCCGACATAAAATCCGAAAATATATTTCGGAAATTCGAATAGCCAAAAGATCCACGACGGCGTGTGCGTTCGGTTTATTTCCCTAGTCACCCACATTTGTGGAATAATTTATACGTATTGTAAATCTAACTACTACGAGCCCGTTATAAATAAATTCAGTTACCCGATGATTTACCGGCCGACTGGGATTAACAGAATCAAATAAGAAAACAAACGAGCGGCGAATATGTGAATAATTAATCAAAGAGGCGCGGATCATAACAACGTCATAAGACTGGATGCTTCCAGTTGCTCCTTGTCTTCATAACAATGCACTGTGAGCGTTTTCCTGGCTTCTAAAACATCATGGTAAATACAAGAGGTATATGAATATTTTTTAAAATAACAACAGAAATTGAATTTCCCCCTCTAGGGACCATTACAATTGTTTTAGACAGATAAAACATAAGAAAGACCATACAACCTATATTTTCTGGTTTGCCACAGGCGGGATTCTAACCTAGAAGGATACAATAAAGGTTAAATTTTGCAGTGCTATCTACCTCAAAGCCAGTAGAAGATATGTCTATTTGGCTTAGGGGCCCAGTAAGTACTGTTGGTGATCTATTTTAAAATTCATATAACCAGGTAAGACCTTGTAATCCTCTAGGATGTCTACACAAGGCCTACAGCAATGCTAGAATGGGAGAGTAACTTCTTTGTAACTCTAATGGTGTTCCAATATCAAAGAACATTTACTTACAACGTATCTGTTGACTTCAATTCAATCATGGAGTAGTTAAAGAATATTAAAGCGAGTAACCAGGAAATAGCCTTCTGTAGTTGCATCAATAATGAATTAAGTTTCCATGAACATCTCACACCTGGAGTGACGTAGTGATGATAAACATCACTCTCAACTGATGAATGAGATTAAAACACAATAATAGATGGAACACCAAACCTCATGGTTCAACTGGCGAAAATATTGTAAAGGAATTAATATTCAGATCATTTTTTAGATACTGCTCGAATATATATGAGGTGTGGCTATTAAATAACAGAACTGTGTCTGATGATACTTTCCCCACCCTGAGCTCGCTGGACAAGCCTGAGTCACTAGGTCACTGAGTTTGACTGTAGCAGTCGTTTGAATTAGTCTACGCAACAGTGACGCGACCAGCGAACAAGATTCAAAAGTGTGGAAGCGGTTAAAGCAAAAGCGACGGAGGTTCTGAACGAGCTAACAGAAGCTGACTTCCAGCACTGCTTTCAACAATGGAAAAATCGTATGGAGCGGTGTAGAGATCACCAAGGGGGAGTACATTGAAGGCGAAAACGTTGCTACTGTAATTGATAACGGATACAAAGTGTTGTGACAGCATTTCGGTTATTTAGTAACCACACCTCGTATGCTTGTGGGTCATCTCATTGAAAAAAAGTAAAAACTAATCCGTCGATACGATGGTCCAAAATATAAAAAAAATTGGACACCTTGTGGTCTAGCGTTCTATTTAAAACAATTCAATTCTATTTAAAGAATTTCAATAGGGTTGTGGAAACTTCTAGAGCAGTTTCGTTTGTAGCGTATTTATTTCATACAATTAGTTATATACCTGTTACTCCTCCAATAAATACTAGTTGGAGAACATGGATCTATCCCATTATTTTAGCTTACAGATGCTTCATGTATTTTTTAAGCCGCGCGTGTTCAATCTTCTTCGCTATTTTCAAAGGCGACATGGTGAGTAACGGCGAAAATTTATACGTTTCAAAATAAAAAGGTCATTAATATTGCGCGATCCCGAAATCCAACTGCCAGTTGAGCAACCCAGTTGTTCGATCCGACCTTTTGTCTTTGCGGCATTATTAATAAATTTACAATGTCAAGTAAGCGATGTATCTCTTTTTATGATCTCATCCGAAACAAATTCGAACAGGTGGGCCAGTTAATCACAGGAATAACTCAATACCATTTTTAATGCTGGATTCTTCAAAACTACAGTACTACAAGCCTATTGTCTCGAGCCAAGTGTTAAATGCGTGCGTCACCTGAACGTAGTAGTCATAGTAAAGAAAATAAACGGCCTACAGTGCGCCAAAATGGACGTCGAATAAATTAGAAAGTCAGTTTTCAGAAAGTAGCAGTAGCCACATAGGCTGCCGGTTATTATTATTATTGTCCTGAAATTTGGATAATAGTTGGACAAAGTAGGGAAGAGTATACAATATGATAAAAGAAATATATTGCTAAATATGGCGAGCTTGAAATTGACCTTAGCTTTCATACGAGGATGGATTCGAGGGCAGGGCACTGTAAAATGAAAACGTATCATCATTTGATTAGCGAATTTGAAACAACAGGTAATCGATCTTCCGACATTAGGAAGACCAAGGTTACTGATGTCTAAGTTGCAGTCCTTCAAACGACTACTACTACATACTAATTTACTCAATATATCCGTAGGATGATATATAGATGGCGCCACTATTGACATATTTTTGACACTACTGACATAGTCTGTAGTTTATTCCACGTACCCTGTACAATTCCACGACTTTTCGTAGAGATACTGACAATTCGAAATTTGCTTCGTTACCATAGGAACCTAAACTCACCCGCGGACTAGATAAAATTTTTATCTAGTAAGATTATTTCAATTTGGTTTATAATTCTAAATTATAATATCTTAAAATCTCTATTAAAGATATCGATTTGGTTTATAATCCTAAAAATAAACTACAGACGCTTTTGGGTAACCCCAAAGACAAAATCGACAATAACGAAAAGTCAGGAATATACGAAATAAGTTGTAAAGATTGTGATCAAAAGGATATTGGGCAAACAAAAATATCTATTTTGACTAGATTTAAAGAACCCATGGCTCATTTGAAATATGGCGGAACAGAAAAATCTTGTGTTGCCCAACACGCTTTTGACAACAACCATAGGATAGACATAAATAATTTAAAATTAATTAGAAATGTAACAAACAGTAGACAGTTGGATTCTTTTGAAAGTTTAGAAATAATTAATTGTAACAGTAGTATGAATAAGGACAATGGTTCGATACCCACGAGTTACGGTTCAGTGAACGGTGACAACAAATCTAGTATGTAGGCTAGAATTTAGTTTTAATCTTCTCCTGAAGATGCCAACTTGGTTGGCGAAACGCGCGTCGAGAAAAGTATAGTAGTTCGGTGTTTCGTGGAAAACGTCCAGTTTTTTTACTTAACATGTGTTGGAAAAAATGTATCCGGAAAATGCACGTGAAGAGTTGCAACGGTTTTTAGATTATTCTTGTTGTTTCATTCGCAATTCCGACGAGGAGTAATAAACTAGGATAATTGAAACCTTCGCAAAAAGTGGACAGTTAGTTAATTAATGTCAGTTATAGCCAATTTAATCAGCCTCTTTAGAAATGCGATCCCAAGATTCCCACCTACTTTATCTCTAGGAGACAGCACAATAAAACAATTATTATTATTCAGTCTAAATAAACACACAGACGACTCGGTCCCGGTTGGTTGTGAGATAAATGAATGAGAACTGAGAAGTGATGATTGCAGGCATTTTTCGGAAGAGATTAAGGGTTTATGTGCAGCTACATAAAGTCATAATCGTTGCATTATTTATTGCACGTATAGAGGAGGCGAGAATCGACATTGAGTATGTCTACGCATCATAGCTTAGTTTCTTACCAAACCTGACTTGAAATCGGTCAGATCGTGACAGGTCTTACTGTGAACTTACTTCAAAGGGGAGCTAACATTTTGAAAGTCGATTTCGTTAAAAAAAATATTAAGAAGAAAAATCCTACAAGCTATAGTCGCCAGGGGCTAAATCTGGAGAATACGGTAGATACAGGAGCAATTCTAAGTGCAATTAGTATAATTTTTCCATCGACTTGTGACGCGGTGCATTGTCCTGGTGAAATAGCACTCTTTTTTCTTCGCAACAGCGCTCTGAATCATCAACACGTTGTTTCTGGTCAACAGTCAGCAAACGCGGTACAAAGCTTTGTCCATGACAAAGCTTTGTACAAAGTTCATGCAAAATAGTGAATATACTGCCTTGTGATATCTATATCTTTATCTATCTCACGCAACTTTACTTTACGGACTTCCAAAACAATTTTGTGCACTTTTTTAAATGTGGAACAACTGTCGAATTTTGGCGACCAGAGCGATCAGCATCATCAGTGTTTGTACTGATGCGCTTGAAATCATATGGATTTTCAATAGTGGCGCCATCTATATATATCTACGAACTTATTGAAAGCCAGCTGAAAATAAATGTTAGTTAAAACTATCTAAAGGGATAGTCGTTTTTATTTGGTACACTCCATGTTGAGGTATCTTCTTCGAATTCTTCCTAGTTTCGCTTATTCAATATCTACTATGATATTGACGTAAACCACATTCTTTCAAAACGCACGTTGTTTTTAGTTGCATTTCTTGTTTATCTCATAAATTAGAAGACGTGGAACAAAGTTAGCAGCCGTTATTAGTTATATTTTATGGAAATATACATTTGCTGCGTTGTCTATTTTGCCTGATGTTTTTTAATAACAATGTAATTGACTAGGTAAATAACGTTAAAAATACAGTGCAAGGCCAAATGGTTCTCAGATTGCCTTTTAATCGGGTCAAAGTTCTACCAGTGGAGGAATGAACTGATATTGAGGAAACTGTAATACAGTGCGCGCCTAAAGTATGGAATAAATTCAGTAAATGTGAAACAAATCATTTTTGGAAAAAAATCCTCGAACAGGTCGATTTTGTTTAATAAAAATACATATTTTTGAGGAACGTCTATTTTCAGATGTCATTTGTTTTTGAGTAATGACGCCATCAACTTATTTTTCAAATGGCAACCCCACATTTTTTAAATTTAATTTGAGATACCTTTTCATTGTCGATTTAACGATATAAGAATGTTGCCACCTTACATAACAACATTTTTGAGTAAATGACAATTGAATGTTACAAATTGAAAAATATATTTTTCACCATAAATAAACGAAAATATCTGAAAAAACTGACCACAAATAAAACGTAGCAAAAAAGTACGTTGCTAAGCAAAAAAATTATCAAATTAAGTTTTTTGACGTATCCATGGTTTTTACTCAGTTAATCAGAAGATGTGTCATTAAATTGTGCGAAAAGTGAATGTAACGTGTTAGTATTTATAAAAATTCCAATTTTAATATGGCACATTGAACTGTGACACTATGAATTGAAATTTTCATTTTCATCGGATGTGGAAATAAGACCAGAACTCAGCAGGAGGTATGCAATTTATTTAATACAAAATATCCAGATAACCCTATCACCCACTTCACAGTTAGTAAGATTGAGTCCAAATTTAGAGAAACTGGTGATGTTCAAGATCTACCAAAATCAGGACGTCCAAAAATTACCCAAGATAAAAAGTTTGACATTGTGTTTGACAAAATGGGGGTTGCCATTTGAAAAATAAGTTGATGACGTCATTACTCAAAAACAAATGACATCTGAAAATAGACGTTCCCTCAAAAATGTGTGTTTTTATTAAACAAAATCGACCTGTTCGAGGATTTTTTTCAAAAAAAATTTTTGTTTCACATTTACTGAATTTATTCCATACTTTAGGCGCGCACTGTATATTTCTCCTGTAATGGTTTATTGAAACAGGAAAGGGCCTAAAACCTTGTTGTTGATTATTCCTGCCCAAAGCTTGTTCCTGTTTAGGCTCTGTGGATGTTGAGAGTAACCTTCTTCATCCAATGGGAATTATCTACCAAAACCAAGATAAAAAACAGTTTGTCATTTGAAAAAAATTGAGGATGATGTTACCTCTCAAAAACAGTCAACAATCTAAAGGTGGTATTAGTCAAAATTTGCATTTTTGTATTTAAAATTTTACGTTTCGTTTTTTTGCGAAAACTTGGTCTTTCGAATTTATCGAATTTCTGCGGTAGTTTTGCCGCTCTCTGTACGTTTACAATTATGGCAGTCTTGAAACGTAGACAGTTACACGCAACAATAAGTGAAAACCGCCGTGAATCCTCCAGAAACCGAGAGAAATTGAATTGCCCTCGCAAGTTTGAGTTTAAAATTCAGAAATAGTAGAAAGTAATATAGATGCGACCTTACAAGGTCCTTCGATCAAAACTGCTTTCCACCGCACATTTGGCTTAAGTTCTATAAAAGAATAAAGATCAAGTATATCATATATGGAAAGAATCACTGTAAATGGAAAACCGGGTAAGTCTGTGGACATGGCCGGTACTCAAACGCAGCGTGCGAGCGGCCAACACTGAACATCGACATAACATATTGGAATTTCAATTTTTCGAATAACGACACCAGCTATTACCCTCCGCCACAATGGGTACAGTTATCTTCTATGGGAAATTATTTTCGATGTGCTTCAATTAACGGGACATGTCTCAGCTATATATGTATGTATGTATGTGCGTTACTTGTATTTGATGTCGACGGTGCTACTTTCCAGTGTTTTCAATGGTTAAGTAATGGTTTTAGTTCTGGTTCACTAATTCTGGTTCACAAGGTCACTTTTTGAAGGTTACCCGAAGTCTGATAATTTTTGTACTACAATAAATCCGTATTGCAGTATTCGTAAATCAGTATTTTTTGTTTCTGATTTGCAATGTTTTCAAAAAATCGTTTATAACTCCGAAAGTATTAAATGCTTTTCGAAGTTCTTGAAAGCTATGGACATCCAAAAAAAAAGTCATCAAAGTTGGCCTAGGAAAAAAAGACGTATTTCTGTTCTTAATCGAATTTATAACCTTATTTACTTGTCAAGACTGTCATATCATATGACAGCCATTGTTTATTTTACAAATTGTGACAGTCACCTGTGAAAAGTTTGACATGACCGCTATTTCCATCTCTCTCGTTCATAGCCAGAGTTGATGACATTTTTTTTTATATTTTCGATTATCATATTCAATTTTTTCTGATTGTAATTTCCGTTATTTGGTTTTGGTTTTGGTAAATCTAGTACTATTGAGAGCAACTGAATGAAAATTTTACCACCTTGCATTAAACAATTTTAGAGAACATTTTGGAAAAGACAAATTTTATCGCTAGTAAAAAACATTAAAGTGTAACATTAAACATACGAGGGGTGGTTATTAAATAACTGAACTGCTGTCATAGCACTTTTTATTCGTTACCAATTGAGGAGCTTGCTGCAAGAACAAGGCAGCTCCATTTTCAACGCGTGACGAGGTTAGCTGCTTATAATTTCGATAAAAATATTAGACGTTATTTAACGCAAATTCGACGCAGCTCAGCATATGTCAGGATGTATACTCCATGCACTGAGATGTGTGGAATTTTCGTTGAATAACGCCTAAAATTTTTATCGAAATTATAAGCAGCTAACCTCGTCACGCGTTGAAAATGGAGCTGCCTTGTTCTCAAGCAAGCTCCTCAATTACAGTAGCAACTCTTTCGCCTTCAATGTACTCCCCTTGGGAATCTCTACACCGCTCCATAGGACTTTTCCATTTTTGAAAGCAGTGCTGGAAGTCCGCTTCTGTCAGCTGGTTCAGAACCTCCGTGGCTTTTGCTTTAACCGTTTCCACGCTTTAGAATCTTGTCCCTTGTCTTGTTGCAGTCTCACCGTGTCTAACAAGCCTGGATCAGTGTCAGTGTTGTTTAGAATGTCAGTGCAAATGTTCATTCTTGATTCCTTTTCTTGATTTAATTGATTATTGCGCAAACTTTGCACACGTTGAACGATTCATGCGAACTGGCGAACAAATCTGGCGAACACATTCTTTGTCTGTCTGCTTGTATAGACTTTTGCCGTACAAATACATACTCCCAGAGAAAATAGTCCAGAGGCGTAAAATCTGGACATCTCGGAGGACACTCCATTGGCCCATTCACAATGTACTCAGTGAATTTGTAGATAAACGTTTAGTTTTTGCTGGCGGTTTATTTTACCAGGAGGAAAAAAGTCTGCAATACCAGTTCGTATATACACTCGTAGACACATTTATTTGTAAACATTCCAATGACGCTACACAAAAATTTTGTTTAAAGCTGTGTGGAAATAACATAAATAAATATAAAATACATTAATATTTCTCATTCACATCCTGTACTGGTATAAACGGAGTGATTAGTACTGACGTTCTTTGCTTTTTATTTACATAAATACTATAGTGTTTTAAGAAACTAAAAAACTAATAACAATGTCGGTACCAATAGGAAATTTACAACGCATCAGCTTATTGCTGATTGAATGACATTTTATGGAAACTTTCTATAACCTATAATTAATGCATAAAATAAAAAAAAATACCACTATAAACCTTGCTTATGGTCCTCCACCAAAATATATTTTTATGCCTTTTCTTGGCTTCGCAAAATCTAGTTGGTTCAAAAAAGTAACATCAAAGGAATAAGTTAATCGATTCATCGTAATTTGGAACTGTTGTGTAATAAACCAAGACCAATCTTTATTATTTTCTAACAGTCAGTCAATGCAAGTCAAACCTCAGATGTTTTCCAACTTATCGAGATTTGAGAGATTTCTCTCATTTATTTCAGTTTTTTTTAATAATATATTTTTGTTTACTATACATAAGTATTTCTGTTTGAAAAGCAGGAGTTAGTACTGAATTTTTTTTAAAAGTCATAATTTTTAGAGTACCTGACTGTTTCGAGACGACTTTTAGCGTACTCTGTATATTTATAAATATATGTATGGTTGCGTATGTAGACTAGATTTTGCGCAAACAGGTGGAAAACGGCAATACAGTAATATCAAGTTAGCTTTATTCACATCACAAACTCTTGCGAACCAGCCGTAACTTCTTGCATATAAACACTGGTTTGTTTTATCTGATATACGACCTTAGTCTAATTTCCAGTATCAGTCATACGGAATTTCAGTATCGTGCCTCAATTTTTTCTAATAAGTATGCTCAGTTCAGTTCAACTGAATCGCAGAAACTCTAGGAGACAAAAAGTTTCAAAATTTCCTCATGACTTATTCAGCATATAATCTTACTCCATGTTTATGGACGATGATTTTTTAAAGCACTTGACCTGGGACGCCACAATTCTTAGGATACGTAGTTTTTGAACACCCAGTGCTGTAATATTATTTTCTATTAATTTTAAACGGCGAGAGTCTGTTCTATTCTTCAAAACGCTTGGACTACATAATATTTCAGTGTTTTACCGCATTTTAAGCGAACCCTGTGCTCCTTGAATCCACTCCAAATTGATCTTTTTGTTTGCCCAATGTACTTTTCGGTGTTCGCGAACACCGAGATGTTTCGCTCGAACTTGTCGCCGCCAGATGGGCCCTTACGGCATCTCCTGTAGATCCCGTACATTCTAAATATAACTCGCGCGCCTTTTAATGGGTACTTCACACTTCGCGGCACGTGCTACGACGGTTATTTATTTAGTTGGGCGCTAAGTGGGCTCCGAGAGGGTGGACGTAGCGGCATCATCACCAGCGCGAAGTGCGAGACGTCTTGGTGTCGGCAATGTTGCCAACCGTATATTTTGGCGAACGCGACCAATGACTGAAGTGGCCGGTCCGGTCTAAGAACTGAAGTAGATTTGTTATTAGATTGACTGTAACCTCATATTTTTGCCGCAGCACACAACATGATGTCGTGTTGTTTCATTTGTAAACTGTGTTTGCAGAATTTTCCTGTAATTGAAGGAAGAAAAAATCTGAACATCATTTCATTATCTTAAAATAAACCTAGGCAGTTATAATCTTCATGCAATTCAACGCAAGGAAGAGTTGCTTCAATGTTGATTATTATGTTCATAACTATAGTACTATATCCAATTCAAAATACACATACATAACACATTTCCCATAGTACTATATAAACTTACATTTACACTCCTACTAGTTTGAAATTAAGTAGGAAAACTTCAGTTGATGGGTTTGGTAATATTTCTGTTGGTTTTGAAATATTTGGAAAATTAATGAAACAACTCTATGGAGATATAGCGATACTTATATAGCGTATCAGTCTAAAATGGGTGAAAAGACACCAGGGTCACTAAGAGAACGAAAGAGCTGACTTTCTCGGAAAGAAAGAGGCTGAAGTTCCACTGTTTTTAAATTTCTTAAAGTAACAGGACAATGACATATGGGGGCATAATAGTCAACGACTTGAACAAGGATTGTATTATTTCATAAGTAATAATAATAATAGTAATAATAATAATAATATATAATAATAATACTAAGCGAAACTATCGAACACATAATAGGAGGGTGTCCAGCGTTAGCAGAGTCAGCATATCTCGGCAGGCACAACCAACTTGCGAAGTTGGTTCACCAACAACTGGCACTTAAGTATGGCCTGTTAGCGACGGCCCCGCCTTACTACAAATATGCCCCGGAAGCTGTGCTGGAATCGGAAACAGTAGTGATGTACTGGGATATGCTAATCATCACCGACCGAACAGTGGACTTCAACCGACCAGATATTGTGCTGATCAACAAGGAACAACGAAGAGGAATCATCATAGACATCGCAGTGCCACTTACTCACAACATTCAGAAGACTGAACGGGAGAAGATCGCGAAATACGAAAATCTATCAATCGAGCTGAAGCGCCTGGAAACTGGAGAAGGGAGACATACGTCCGTAATATTGTTAGAGGCGTGATGACGACCAAGGTTTGCCAAGACTCGGGCACTAGGATGTCTAAATTATTAAAAATGGCCTCCCCTAGTTCATAAGCGCCTGAGCCTAATTTCTGCTGGAGGCGGGGATGAGATATCAAGCCATCACTGTCTGCAGTAGGAATAGGTGAATGTTTCCCAGCGTTTACGCTGAGAAGTGTGACTATAAAGTCGGCGAAATAATAATAATACGGTGTAGGTCAGTTGATCCACTTCATAACAATCACTCAATATGTTCGTAGGATGACTAATAAAACAATAACTTTTAGACAAAATTCGACTTTATTCATCAACATAGTTTCCTTCAAGAGTTATACATTAATTCCAACGCTTCTCCAACATTTTTATGCATTTCTTAGAATATAGAACGATTTATTCAACACTTCACAATACGCTTAGACCTTCCCAGTTAACTTTTGTGTTTTTGGTAGCTTTCGACGGTACCCACTTCGAACAGAGCTTTCTCATGGACAAAAATGTTCATGCAAAATAGTGAATACACTGTCTTCTGATGTCTTTAAGGTGTCAGCTATCTCACGCAACTTCACTTTATGGCCTTCCAAAACGTTTTGTACACTCTTTTTATGATTTCTTTGGGCGACCAGAGCGTTCAGCACTTCCACATTTGTCTCGATGGAGCAGAGTCCGAATAACACTGTCAAGCCATTGCTTTGCTTGCACGGTATTTTTTCCCATTAAACAGCAATGCTTTATCAACACATGAAATTCAGGTTTTTCCACTTTTTTGTCAATTAATATTGGCGCCAATAAGCTGTATACCATCCTACGAACTTATTGAGTGATGTATTAACATGCTGGGAATATAGTTTCGTGTAATCTGGATATCGAAGACAGCTGACGTGGATTTGCCGTATCTATGACAAAAATAGTAAGGGTTTAAAATGGATCCCCCGTGGAACGCCATTGTCAACATTTGACGGTACATGTGCAAACTTAAATGATTTTCTTTTCTTAATGAATTTTCTTGAACCTATATGGTATTAAAACTGGCTAGGATTAATGTAGAAAATGAGTTTTAATTTCCTACGGATCTTAGGGCCTATTATCACCAAAGTGTTAAGTTGGCAACTCTGCAGCGGCCCAGCCGAAATTGACATCGCCCCGATGTGTGTCACTCGGAGTAGAGAAGTTGTAGTCGTCGTATAGTGGAAGTGGAGAGAGAGTAAGGGAGAGAGAGGAGAGGAGAGTTTTTTTTGGCAGCCACACCAGACACCCCGAAATAGCACACACATTACAGTCGCAATACCAAACAGTCTGCCACTTTAATCTCCGACTTTCCGGAGGGTGGGCGAGCGTTCCTCCAGCGGTAAATATTTTTTATAATACTGAAATAAACTCGGATTATTACATAGTTCATCGGACTGACCGCGGGAACTGTTCCGAAATTATTTTTTTTTTGGCAGTTTTCGTGCGTCCGAGACATGTCCTACAGGAAATGACACGAGACGAAATCGTTTTGTAAAACAGCGAAGTATTTTATAGGGAGTAAAAATGAATATGTTCTGCTTGATATAAAATGAAAATTTAAACATGAATAGTTGAAAAATTGGAGTAGGAACTGAAAGATATTCCATAAAAAATAGCAATTGGAAAAAGTAGACGAATAATTTTAAACTAAAAGCCACCACAAGGAACAATTACTTAACAATTGTGATTGAAAATAAAAAGTTCCACAACCAGAGTAATTCTCATATTACTTTTAAAAGCTGTTTCTTTGATACCTTTCAAATTGAAGAAAACTAAAAACTATTTTATAAAATAATAATTTATTAAGCTCTAATAACACTGTTCTGCATGAAATTCCTCCCCGCCAAACTAATGTGTCATTTCGATAATTTCTGCTTATGTAACCCTTACATTGACCTGTAAATTGTCCTATCACGTAGGAAATTCTAGAGAATACCAACATGTGTTGGGCTTTCCTATAAACCCACTGAGTGGCGACTGTTTATTGACTCTTCGAAGACAAGTCTGAAGGCAGTTTTATTATTTAATGAAATCGAACAACCATCTGTTCCCGTGGGTTATGCTGTAAATATGAAAGAAACGTACGACAACATGCATATATTACTTCAAAGCATAAAATAAGAAGATCATAAATTTAATTTCTGCGCCGATCTAAAAGTTGTTGCACTACTTACAGGACTGCAGAGTGGCTACACCAAATGTTGTCTTTTTGTGCAAATGGGATAGCAGAGTCAGAAACCAACATGGTCATTACGTAAAAACATTGTGCCTGGTCTGAAAAAGTCCTTAATTGAACCCTTAGTAGAGCAGCAGAAATTGTATTTACCTTCTCTGCACTAAAACTAGGGCATTTTTCATAAAAAATACATAAACAAACATTTTTACAGAATATGTTTGCCTCCCCAAAAAAAAGGCACTAGCTACCACTGTACTCTACATCTGTCACTATAAATGGCGGCAAATTTAAATTGCGTGGCCAAATTTGAACATCCTTTATTACAGACGAAAGCAACGACGAATACAATAATTCGATTATCATTATAATTAATTAAGTTTAATAGCATTACAATAATTAATTTTATTAATTACAGCTATTAAGACGACTAAAGAAAATAAAAAAATGAGTTGAAATCTTTGGAGGCATTTCTTTTTGAAATGTGTCTTGAGAAAAACGTCCGTTTTTAAGGTTTTGGTGTGGATAATGAGAAAAGAAGCTTTAAATATTAAATTCCACGGGCGATCAGCTCACTGATACCTACATCTGATCGGCCTATGACCAATAGTGCATAAATCCTGGCCAACTCTGTGGTTGAACGATGGTTATCCGGCGACAGTTCCTCTAGAGAGAATATTATTTTATTAGTCGATTGCTTCTTCGGTACAGCGGCGACGGTATGATTTTCGTGATTTTGTGTATCGTACTTATCCTTGAATTTTACGACTTTACACCAACTGTGCATTTATTGCGGTTAAAAGCTATCTCTAGGTGTTTTATAAAGATTTCTAGGCATGCAAAATATAATATAATTTCGGTACAAGTACATACAATATAACATTTGACCGACAATTGTGAGTAAGTTTATTTCCGCAGTGTTACAATTTTGATTAGAAAAAAATATTCTTAATAGGATACTAATTTGGTATTTTAAGATTAATTCCCGAGAAAGGTTATGAAATAAATGGGCGAAACGTTGGTTGCTACTGTCATTGTAATCCTGGATTTGTCTGTATATTTTTTATTTATTAATACGTTTTAGGGAAAATTGCAAACAAAATGCTTGGATATACATATGGAAGTTTATTTCAAAATTTTTTGGAATTCGTAAGGCCTTTTGAAAAAATTAAATTTGTCCTTAAATTTTCTGAAATTTAGTACAATACCACATACCGATAATTTTTTCTTTTAACGAAAAAATTGATAATGCTGATTTTTGACTTTTAACTGACTTTTTTTATTTTAATGTTTCTCTGTGTTTTAGTAACAAGGAATTGATGGAGCTCAATTTTATAAAATCAGTATAATTAATTAACTAAGGAAGATATAGTTCCATCTTGCATTTTTCGGAAGAGTATTGATGATGTTAGCACTTTACAAGTATGGTTTCCAAAGTCTAGTCAAAGCATTACACAACTTCGTTTTTTTAAATGGAACACCCTGTATATTTGTACATTTTTGGATACTGCATTATATTTTAGGTCGACTTTGTTAACCATATATGGTACCAAAAACCCACCGTTTTAGAGATATTCAGCTGTTTTTGAAAAATATCAGGACAACAGCGCTGTAAATATTTCTAAATAGCGTCTAAACCGAAAAAGTTCGATTCGTCGTGAATTACTCTTTCATTTACATCGTCGCAAAATGTTCTACGTTAGTCTGTGTCAAAAATACCAATTGTCAAAGGTGACAATGTTTCAACAGCAATAACTTTTTTTTCAATTAACTTATTATATCGTTGAACGCAAAATTAAATTACATTTAACCGATATAAAGGTGACCGCCTCTGTTTCCTTCAGTTTTCGAGAAAAAATCGGTTCTTTTTCAAAGCTCGTGAAAGAAATCTCGTTTTTCAGAGAGTAACATTTATTTGAAATATTTTTTTTTGAAAATAAATTTACAACAGCAGAGTTATGGAAGGAACCTCCTTATAATCCAGTCTGTGAGAGGGGGAATTAGGCCAACTAAATAAGTTTGGTGTAGCTACTCGAATTAAAAATAATTTTTGCATCATGTTCTATGAACCTTTAAGGTCATTCGTGACTATCAACCAACTTGGCAAACCCCTTCAGACCACCCCTATACTATAAAACACACCCCATTCTCACCCTCATTTTTAGAGTGGTGTTTCATTTTTGAAAAAATGATAATTAAGCATCGGGGGTGGGTTCTAGGGGGTTTTGTGGGTCGCTGATCATGAATACGATGTCATTTTCCCGGAAAATTCATGCCACGGCCGGGAAAACTGGAAAATTGGGTAACTTTTGCGGAAATTCAATCATTGTTCACGCGATTTGCGTTTTTTACGTCATAAAGATATCCAGCAGCGTATAATGATAACGAATAACGAAAAATCATGTAAATTTTCTGGAAAACATCGGATCGGATTCATGATCAGCGACCCAAAAAACCTCCTAGAACCCACTTTCTATGGTTAATTGTCATTTTTTCAAAAAATTAAATACCACTCTAAAAATGAGGGTGAGAATGGGGTGTGTTTTATAGTATAGGGGTGGTCTGAGGGGGTTTGCCAAGTTGGTTGATAGTCACGAATGACCTTAGAAGTTCATAGAACATGATGCATAAAAAATTTGTTGAATTCGAGTAGCTGCACCAAACTTAGTTAGTCTCCCAGCTCAGACACTGGACTATTAGGTGGAACAGCCTGTATATCGGCAACCGCATTATCTATGCCAATTTAACAATAAATGTATAAATAAGGCTGACAGTGGCCTTAATTCGGTTGTTTCAATTGATTGAATACGAACCAAAGCAGACCAAATTTTCTACGGATAAACTCAACAATAAACTTTCACTTCGAAAACAATCGAAATGGTAACGTCCGAAGTAAATCAATTGCTATTTGGCGAATAAATTAAATTATTTGTGTGGTAATAAAGCGAAATATGCTTTTTTTGTCAATAAGATATTATTATTATTTATTTATCATTAAGGTGAAATTTTCGAAGATTATTAAATGATATGTCTGTCGCATATTTTATATATTTCGAAGTGTTTAAATGTCCGCTGGATTTGTTCAGTAGTCGACTGCTGAAGTGTAGACAGTTGTTCTGAAAATAAATCCGATGTGAGTATTGCCCATCTATTTTAGAGGAGAAGCACACTAGCTCAATTTAAACTTATTTAAAAACCAGGCGATATTGCAATAAAAACGTTAAAAATATATTTCGGGTACGGTGGATGATATATATCTCCACTAAATTACGAAAGTTTACGCTATAATTTTTATTGGACTATCCAACTGTCCCTCCACTTGTTCATATTGGTATCAACAGAACATTAAATTAGTATATAAAAGGTGTTTTATCTTCTTCTCGTAACGTAAAATATACAAGTAAAGTTTAAAAAAGTGATAGATTAAAAAGGAATGCTTTCCAGATATTTGACTTTGGCGTTGAAGAATTTTAGACTATAGAAATATGTAAGATAAAGACTTAAAAAAATACTTGAAAAAGAAGTGACCATCCATATTTCTATTCGACAATGAGCAATGCAATATGAATAAGGTCCTTTAAGAAATATATAGGCTATAAACTAAGCAGATATTAGAACCAGCAGATTTACACCTCGTGTGTAAATTAAGTAATGAGACTGGCAACGTAGCGCCCGATCTAACAACATTGCGGAGACGAGACTTGGAAGGGCGGTAGGTTAACATGTAATGCACCTCCAGTATAAGTTTGAACTTGTAAGAGTCATTTGTTTGTTCTTTGTGACGGTTTTTTCTAGTGCGTTTTAAAAATGAGTGACATTAATTTTGAGCAACGGTGTGCTATCAGGTTTTGCTTCAGACTTGGACACAGCGCAACGAATACTTTTGCAAAACTAAAAAAGAGCCCAGGTTTTTTTGGTGGTTAAGGCATTCTCAGAAGGAAGAGAGTCGATTGAAGATGAACCACGCAGCGGAAGGCCTTCAACTTCAAGAACCGATGAATATGTCGATAGAAGTTCTTGAAAAACTTCGAAAAAGGGTCATGCGTGTGAGACCAAACATCAAGAACAATTGGATGTCGCATCACGATAATGCGCCTTGTCACACAGCCATTGCAGTAAACGAGTTTTTAGCCAGTAAAAACATTCCTGTGGCTCCTCAGTCTCCTCATTCGCCTGACTTGAGTCTTCCTTTTCCGAGATTGAAATATCACCTCAAGGGACGTCATTTAGAAAACATTCAAACGGCTGTAACCGACCTGCTGAAGGCTATTCCAGTATATGAGTTCAAGCACTGCTATGAGGAATGGAAGAACTGTCTCCGGCGCTGTGTGGCTTCCCAAGGAAGTTATTTTGAATGAGACAATATTGAATTGTAATTCTATTCGAATGAAAAAAATTAAAAAAAATCATTCTTATTAGATACTTAATTTACACACCTCGTGTGTTATGTAATTTTAAACTATTAATATTTCCGTTTTCATTTTCTGATAAAACTCCTGAATTTTCTTACCAAGATGCCAAGATCTTGAAGAAAAAAATAAGCTAACGATTGGGACCGTAATAAATCAAAAGTTAGCTGATATGTTTTATATTAGGCCTCCGAAATTTGATAAGTTTGGAAAGTGTAATATATCTTCCTTATACAGCTCATTCCTTCGGGTTCCCTTTTATGATACACAAGGAAAAATATGGAAAATTTATTGGATATGACATTTATGCTTTATTTATACGTAACAATAAAAAAATATTTCCCGTATAAGCTACAGAACTACGACTTGAAAAACAGCTGTCTAAGTAACAACCTTCACATCCAACTTTTACGTATATTTTGTAAATAAATATATCAAAAATGTACATGGACACTACACTGATCTATTCACGTACAGTGTTTCAGTTTGTTGGAACATTTTAGAATAAAACGTCTACTAGATATTCTTCTTACAAGTAAGTGTGAGCGAAAAGAAACAATATGGGTATATTTCTTTCAATTAAATATCATATTAAATCCTTAACAAGTTAGATCGTTAACGGTTTTAAAACCTTATAAAAACAGATTGGACTTATAAATTTAAAATGAAAACAAAACTGGATTTATTTGCTTCGTACCGTAAACCTTTTGGTTAAACCATTTTTATGTTCGCGCTTTTATGTATAGAACATTGTTTATATAATTTATGGATTTTAATTACATATTTACACACATTCAATGTTAAGGATGAAGTATATTAGGTTTAGGCTTTATAACACAGACAACATTAGAAATATTGCTTCCAGCACGGAGAAGATTTCACCTTGATTTAGATGTAATTTTCAGTTCAATCGTAACGTTTCTAGTTAGTTATTATTAGCTTTAGCATCCTACTTTCTGATTCTGATTAGGTTCTGGTTAGGATTCTGGAGCAGATAAAGCATTGGATATCTCTTAGTGAGCGAAAATTCAATACAATCTTCCAGGGTCTTGGCAACTACTTTTGATGCTCACCAGTCAGTTAAAAAAGTTACGTCCATATAAACTACAACTTGTGCACGAGTTAAACGAGGATGACTTCTATAGAAGGGCTGAACTTTGTGAAGGCGTGATGAAAGATGCAATAGCAGTAATAACTTCGCAAGAAACGTTTTTCAGATGAAGCTACATTCAATTTCAATGGTGTTGTAAATCGACATAATAGCCGCTATTGGTCAAGTCAGAATTCTCATTCGTTCCAATTAGACAATCAGATAAAACTGAAATTTTAAATTTTGTTTCAATTAGACCAAAATGAACGAATGTACTGGTAAAGTTTTCCAAGTAAATTGATACTTTCCAGGAGGTAATTGGTTCTCCCATTGGATACTTTATTACGTTGGAAGTACATAAAAGTGGTCGGTGATTATTTCGAGTCAGTGAGTTTAAAGTTTGTCAGATTATAATCCAAAGTTTAAGGTCAAAACTTCACACGAGGCCTCCTCCATACTTTGACTGGTACTGCATCACCTGAAAAAGCCTGGACGGATGTATTGGCAAAGTTTTCCAAGTAAATATATGCTTTCCAGCAGATAATTGGTCCTCCCAGTGATTATTTCGCGTCAATGAGTTTAAAGTTTGTCAGATCATAATCCAAAGTTAAAGTCAAACCTCCCTACTTTCACCGGTACTGCGTCACCTATCCAGCCATCTCTCGGACTTCCTCTTGTGAGTGCCGCAATAAAAATAACCCGTCACCTGACAAATCTAAATATAGGACGAGACGAAGACGCATCCCTTAATTCATCCATCGGAACTAGTTCAACTCATTAAAAATACTACACCTGCCGTGCCGCGTTCTCACAGCGGTGCTCTGATTTTTCCAGCTCTGATTGAAGTCAGCCTTATGCAACGGCGGCGGCGGTTTTCCCGAAACGTGTACGCGAGACGCGGTGCCAGAGCACACGCAGGAGGTTTGTTGTTTCTGCGGTGCGCCCGATCTAGTTTAGCTTAGGTAAATATAGTGCGAGGTGGCTCGAGAGAAGCTGCGCCCGGCTCCCATCGTTTCGTCTTCTGTTTCATCTCGGCTGCTGGCAAATTTATACACTTCACACGTGAACATTTATCGCTCTAATTTAGATAAATCTAGTTAGTTACCGACCGGTAAGACTTACTCGTCTCGCTGCTTGAGCTGCTTCTGGCAATGAACATTCTGATTGATATCACAGAACTCAAGCGCCAAGTTAAAATTATCACTGGCCCGCGAACGTTTACTATTGTACTGTTAATTTGTACATAATATTCTGGCAACCTTCTTTCCAAACCAAATTTTTAGACGGACTTGATATATTCTTGCACATCATCTATTGCAATGTTTAGTGCAGAAGAATGGGACTGGATTCTAGAGCTAATGGAATGTCACTCATAGAGTCACAACGCTTATACCCCATTGGCCACCTTGTGCATTCTCCCCGAAGTAGTCGACCAAGCTATGACTAACCGCTTCCAAAAGGTGGTGCTCCTACTATGGCATTTCTCATTGACGAGACTGCCTCTCTTCCTGTCCACACCCTCTGCAAAGGGGTGTTTCACTTAGCCTAATATTGTATATGTGCTTCCGTAGATGTCTTGTCAGGATTCACCTAAATATGTCTTCGCCACGTTTGGGGTATTGTATCCTTGTAGACCGACAGGTGGTTGTTTCACACCACACTTTCATTTGCATCGTTGCTTCATACTATTCGGAGCTGGTCCAAAAATACGTAAAAAACTTGCCGTCCTTCGAGCCAACTTGTCAGCTTCTCGATTGCCTTTGCAATGTGTATGGCCTTCCATCCAACTCACAGATATACTGTTGGAGTTGGTCGCATCCGCCAGTGCTTGATGATATTCCCATACTGATCCCGACACTATCGTTCTTGTATATAACACCCCATGTATTGCAATTAGTGCATGAGACTAACAATAAGACTGGTGAGGAGAGGTAGAATTTGAAGGAGCTAAAATAGTGTGGGTTCCAGGACATTCGCAAGTTGAAGGTGATGACAAATTTTAATCTGGTGAGGTAGCAGGAAATGAGTCATCAACTCATCAATTCATGCTGTAATGCTTATTGGTGCAGGACCAATCAAGTGTCTTGAGTTGGTTTTGCAAGATTAATTAGGGAATGAGCCGAAAGTAAAGGGCATCTTCATGCACTTGGGCACTTCAATGGAACTCAAAACATAGAACCAATGAGAAATCAAAACACCGATTTTTTTTTTAAATCAGTTGCATCTTTTACGTAATCAGTTGCGTCATAGTTGCATTTTTTTACGTAAAACAGTTTTACTTTCCATTGAAATTCTTGTATTCGAAAACCATCAGTAGACGGTATACAAAACATCAATTAATCTAAAATTATAAGGTGTCACAAATAAATGGAAACCGTTTTTTACTTTTTTTTTTTACTGGCTAACTACCGAAACGGGCGGTACCCAACTTTCATGGATGACTGGATCCGAGACAATTGAAATAAAACTTAATTTGACATTAGTTGTCATCCAATTAATATTTTGAGCGGGTCTTCGTCGTGAATATATTACCGTATTATGACTTGCATAATTCGAGGCACCATTACCGACAGGAAGGAAGGTAAAGATCACAGGGTGATCATGGGAAAAATGTCCATATGGTTGGAATACTTTTACTTCGTGAATTACAGACTGCTACCACAGCATAAGGAAGACCTATGCTGTGCTGCTACTTAGCTTTACGTTTATTTATGCAAGATATCAAATTTCCTAAGTATTGTACGTTCATAAAAAAAAAAAAAAAAAAAAAAAAAACTAATTGTAAGACAAAGATTTACAACTACCTTTCAAACTCTGTGTTGTTTGTTCACATATTAGAAGGGTTCAAATATTAGAAAGTGTTAATTAAGTGTTATATTAAATATTTCTACAATTGGAAAAACGGCAAGATTTCATTAAGGGGTTATACTACTGCGCTCAGCATTTTCCCCATTTTTTTCTGATGTATAAACTATCTAAGAATGGTACTCTAATAGAAATAATTTTAGGGGGCAAGCTTTTAAAAAAATGTACAGCTTATTTTTCGAATACGTCTCAGCGGTACAAAACGTTCGAAAAAGCCACTCTGCTGTATTATTACAGTTTTATTGGTAGTTTTCATCGGTATAAATGGGTTATACTTTCTCGAAATATATATAGATGGCGTTATTTAATTTTAGAGAAGCATATAGGACGCTACAATAGCCGTATTATTTATGTGATTAATACGCGTTTTCAAGTCTCGAAACTGTGTTTTTCAAATTGGCGTACAACGTAGCTAGCTCAGTTTTTTATCCGATTGAGTTGAAATTTTAATAATAGCTTTTTATATAGATTATCTATCGAAGTACACACGATTTTTTGCGATTGATAAATAATTAGATTTGCAATAAACAATTCAATATTGATTTTTTTAAGAAAGAAGTTAAAAAAATTAAAACTGATGTCAATTTGCGAATTTTCAAAAAAAAAATAAATAAAAAATTGGGTACATCCAAAGAAAAACTAATGTAGGTTAAGAAAAGAAATTGTCTTTGTTTTTAAGTAGTGTACGAAGACTGCTACAGTGTACGCCGATTTCCTCCTCATAGGTATCGAAAAAAAAATTCCCAAAAAAAGCTTCTTTTGCGCTTTTTGGGTAGTATAACCCTTAAAACTTCATTTTTACGTTTGCTGAATATGTCCATTACCTTAATCCAAACAAATCTAGTACCTCTTTCTGGCTTAACTGAGAACATTGTGAAAAAAACAAATCTGAAATGATCATCTTGAAAAAATTCCCTCAAAAAATTGTCAGTTTCGCTTCAGTGCGAGCTCTACCTTGTTGAAAATACCCCCGATTGCACAAAGGCAATAAATAATCTTCTTTTTGCAAACAAAATAAACTCTCCGAAAACATAAACTCATTGTCTTAGCTAACTGGAGATAACGATGTAAGTATAAATCTTCCATTTACTGGAATTTTAAAAATCCAATACAGATTATTTTTCTACCGAATTAAATTAGAAGCAATAAACTTGAAGCAGTTAAATGCGAAACAACGTAATCAAATATGTAAGTTGTGGGTACGGTATTGTTAATAAAAATTCCTAAAATTTTTCGGACGTGTAAATATATATGTTTTTATGGTTACGAAGCCCACAGATTTGCTTAAAATGTCAAGTTTACTTTATATTTCTCGTAGGTCTCGGTTACGAGCAGATCAGGCATAATTCACTAACAGAACTACATAAAATCTAGTCTAGTTTACCTACGGTTTTTTGTCTAGGTGTAGAGGTGGATTTTATGTAGGTAACCATTCTACACTAAGAAAAGAGTTTCTTTGAGTCAGTAATAGTATGAAATTTCTGTCCTCATAAAAATTGAATGCGGTTGTAAGTTGAACCAAAAATAGTATAGATATTTAAAAAAACGAATTTTTTACAGCTCAATTAAGTTTTAAAAAATTTTTAACTTCGACGTTTTTTTTTTAAACTATTAGACCTGTATTTGAAGGCCGTATGTGTAATCAAAGTGGTCGAAAAAAATTCAGAAAGAAGCTGTTTTTCAATTTTTTTTTCGGTTATTACTATCCATATCATTTTTCATCATTTTTATGTCTTCAACTTTTCTTTAAATGAATAGTTATCCAGTTGGCCATTATTGAAATTATCATTTCTTATGATATTCCAAAGATATTTCTATAACAATTAGGGATCATATTATGAAAAAGTCCATCCAAAACAGACACTGTCTAGTTTATTATGGCAAAAAAACTTCAAATGAAAAAAGCAAAACTCTAAAAAGCGAGATTTTGAAAACGAAATATTTGCCATTTTTTCCGTAATCAATAAGTGGATTCAAAAGCCTTTTTTTCTTGTGATTTTTTTTTTCAAAATTTCCGTTAAAGTTGTAGAAATGTTAAATTTTGTTGAATGCCAATATTTTATTTCTAAAATGTTTTGGATGCAACTTCTGCTACCGGTGGAATATACATAGAATACAAGTAGCCTAAGACGCGCGTTTAACACACTCGCAATATGTATTTTTGGTTTATGTCAAATTCACAAGCCCATTCAGCTCCTTCAGAACTTCTATCGGTATTTACCTAATAATTTCTGTATTTTATGGCTCCTCTGCGGTGCCATTTAATAAAAGCGCCTTCCAAGTTCGTATACCTCAGCACTAAATATAAACAGACGGTCTGTTAAGTTTTTCACGTTAGTCTCATTAGTGTCAAGAACAGAGATGTTGGTGACGTAACGATTGCACCCCGTACCTAATTACATTCGACGGCTGCGATAACCAAAATCGCTGCGGAGCCGTTAAAAAATTGGGCAATTTACACCGTCACTAATTACGAAGCTAAAAATAAAACGCGGAGCACAGAAAAATCGCTTAGTTACGGATAGGACTGGGATGGGCCGAAATTTTTCGTCCTAGTTCAAATTTTTCGATACTGGCTGTCCCCAGTTCGGGTTGTCTGTACGGCAAATAGATAAAATTACAGGTCAACGCAGATTGTACTGACCTGTAAAAACAAATACTCTAGGCGCAGAAATTGGGGTATGAAAAAAAGTTGTAGGTGGTTTTCAAAGAGCTGTAACTTGGAGAAAAATGGCCGTGGAGAAAAGAAAAAAAGATTGAAGCTCCGAGTTTCTAGTTTCTGGATATTGTTTAATTTTTTTTGCGTTACCAGTTTTTGAGTAATCATAGGAAAACCAAAAACATTTTTTTTCGAAGTTTTTGCTTGTCTTTTAAAAGGTCTTTCAACTGAGCTTCAGTACATTTTTTTCGATAATTTCATCATAAAACTCTTAGATAATGTAATCCTCTTTAATTTGACCTATTTTTCGAGCCCTATACCATGACTTTTGTTGAGTTACCGCCGTTCAGTAAGCAGAGAAGTGAAAAATCGATCCTTACATGATTTTAGCACAAACCACAATTTCAACCAGCCCGAGTACTATGAAATAAAAATCGCAGCCCTTTGAAACCAACAGGGTTTCTTTGGGGTACTTTAAAGTTGAAAAGTTGAAAGCAATATCTTCAGTCCATCCGTTATTTGCAAAGTCATGCCAGGTTATGCGAATATCCCTAATTGTACCATTTTTTTACCTCTCCTTTAATCAACAATTTCACTTCAAAAAACAATTTATGTAGCAAAAACTTGTACTACAATTTGGCAGTTGGAGCAAAAGGATACTTTAATTTTTTGTGTGTTCATTATTTATCAATTAATTGATTACCAGTCAAAAATGACTTTTTGTTTTGAACGGCGATAACTCAACGAAAAATAATCGTACAGGGCTCGAAAACACATAAATTCAAGATAATCAAATTATATAAAAGGGATTTATGATGAAATTATTGCAAAAAAATTATTGAAGTTTATGGACCTTCCAAGAACTAGACCTCCATGAACGTTTTCATGGACCTTCCGGATCCAAAAACTAGAAACGTGGAGCTTCAATTACCTTTTTTATCTTTTTTCCACGACCATTTTCCCAAGTTACACCCTCTTTGAAAACCATTTAGAAATTTGGGATTTTTTTTATATACCTTTCAAAACCTGACCTTTAAATCTCTTCTGACTCTTCCAAAACTGTGTTGCTTCCTTTTAATTCTAATTCGGCATAAGTTGAGTATTATTATCGTCTAATTTGTGAGTTCTCCAGGTTTTATTGGCTGAGCTAGTAAATATACAAATCTATAAACTCAAACTGTCATTCTTTTATAGGTATTTTATTACAGTTACCGAAATAACACAAGCTGTGCGCGTTGGGACAACACATTCACACATTAGAATTCGCTGTTATATACTTGTGGATACTAGGACCTGTTGAAAAACTAGATCACTATTAGAATTATTCACGTATACTTACGGTGTAAGGTTTTTAACGATTTTAGGTTCAGTCTATTTAATATTTGCAAATATATTATATACAATAAAAAATCCCTTAAGTTGCCCTAAATTAAATAACCTCAACTAACACAAGTGAATTTTTAATATGAGGTATTACAGAAGCATTATGACAGAAGGAATAAAATGATTTATGGATAAAAAAATGGAAAAAATACGTAAAGTAAAAAATTTGTCAAGATATACATTAAACAATTACATACCCAGAGTCCTTGATTGTGCCTACAGTAGTATATTTGTCCTTTATTGATAAATCTATATACGAATGTAATTATATTATTGAGATTACACAAAAATATCCACTCCATTCTCTTTGACAGTAGTTCTTCAACTGAACAAATTTAATTTCAATTTAAAACGAGGTATATTTTTATACATACCAAAGTATTTCACACGGCAATTTATCTTCTGACAGATAAGAGTTGTACATCAATTTTAGTTTTTCTTCACCAGTCAATTAAGATCCAGTAAATTTTCAATAATAATAATAAATAGACTCTATTTAGTTCCAACTTAAAAGATTGTACCGAAATGATTGATATTCGAAATGAAAACCTAGGAAAATATAAACTCAACAATCGGCATTGTTAAAAGAGTTGTGTGGTTATTATAGAAATTCTAACGTAAATATTGTGTTAGTTTTCAAAATAATCCTCCTGTTTACTTTTAGATATCAGTGTAATATTTTTTCAATGAATGAGGGGAGGAGTTACAATTATTTATAAGACCTACATATGTGTTTAATAAGTCCTTCAAGATTAAGAACAGAAATACGTCTATTTTGTTCGGCCAACGTCTTTTTCAATGGTTTGTTCTTTTCTGTATAAATTAGCAATGCGTAAGCTCCAACTGCAATGGTTTTTTATTCAGTAAGAACCGATGATCAATAAAAATCAGTGTATATTATGCGTACATTAAAGTCATCGATGATCGCAAGATCATCGATGAAGATCGCAAAAAGGAGTGGTCCAAGGATCGAACCTTGTGGAACACCTGATGTTTGAAAGGTATTAGGTTTGAAATCCGGTATAGCACAAATTGGTATTGTCGGAAATTCCACAAAAAGGAAGTGGAGATACTATAACCCAGTGTATTATAAAAAATTTAGAGCAAAATTGTTTCGTTTGTGACCTTATTTCTAAATACATTGAATAATGTTGCCAACGAATACGCCATTTCTTTGTTTATTGTTACGAAATTGACAGGGTTGGGCTAGAAAAATCATAAATCTCTTCAAGTTTGCGAGTCTCTTCAAGTATATTAATTTGGGCCAGTTTTATAACGTTTTCTACGCACTACCTTTTTTGACGAGACGTTTGTATGTGTTGTTTTAGCGTTGCCGCTTCGAAATTCTCGGAATTGTGACTATAATATTTTGACGCCCATTTTTTTTTTTTTAATACGCGCCCTGAAGCGTACTTTGAAGATATAGTCTCAATTCCGAGGAATTTCAGCACCTTTATAAAACATCATATATATACCCGCGTCAAAAAATAGTCGTGTAAAGTTAAGAAAAGGTCCAAATTCAATATTTTTCAAAAACTCAAAAAGTTTCGCAAACTTTAGAGAAGAGATTTATTGATTTTTCTAGCCCAACCCGGTCAATCTTACAATAAACAAAGAAATATCATTGTTAGTTAAGGCTTGCAAAAAAATTCGATCGTTAATTACTCGAAAAGTGATTAACGGATGGGGCGAATTTGTTTTTGTAACTTCTCTAAAAATAACAGTCCCTCAAGAAATTTCATGATCATAGTCGCCCTACTTTTAAGGTAAAAAAATAGTGAAAAAAATCACTTTTTCTTTTTCAACTTCAGCAGTCATTTGCAAGTTAACAATAGCACTTGGAGACCTCGGGTTGGGCTTGAAATTTAGGAAATTCGATAGGCTACAACTTCTTATATGCATATGATGTCTAAAATATGCCAAGGAACTGAGATATAAGCGGAAATGTGAAAAAAAAAAATAGTTTTTTTACAAACTGAAAAAAATACAGAGGGAGCCGTCAAAACTAGCCTATATGTTTCAAGAACAGTTTTTGATGATTTTACCTCCCTGCCTACTGGACTCGAATGGTGTTACCCCTTAGGCTACGGTTGCTATGGATGCGACTTCTGACGAAATCTTGTTCTGACGACTTCTAACGAATTCGTCCGAACAAACAAATATGTGTTTTTCAAAAAGGAGTGTTTACTTTGGCAGCGACTGGATCATCAGAACACACACGTCGTCGTCAGAACGATTCCAACTTTCCAACGAGTTTGATTTTTTCGTGCGTTCTGATGACCAATTGTGAGTTTTTTGGTATTTTCACCATGGATATAGAAAAATTGATAAGTCTTGTGTTTGGGAATAGGTGTTGGTTGCATTCTGAAATATTCGAAAAACTTTTGCGGGCTGTCCGAAAAATCTGGAATTAGCATTTGGTACTCTCCCTTATCGTCTCTTGTGGCAAATAAGGGGTTAACATGCTCTGATTAACTACAACCTATCAACAATATTTTAATCAATGGACTTTCTAGAAAATAGGCTTTGCCTCCCAGCAAGATCGTCCATCTTGCTGGGAGGCAGAAACTTACTGACAATCAGAAAACGCTCGTAGTGTAACAACCTTGTTCTGACGATGATCTCGGACGTACTCGTCAGATCAAGATTTCGTCAGAAGTCGCATCCATAGTAACCTTAACCTTAAGCGTCGAGTGCATCCCTTCGGCGGACGGACGGACGGACGGGTTCACGCGCGGCGCGGCGATCTAGGCTGCCCTGGCGACTCGCAAGCGCACTCTCGAACGCCGAGGAGAAGACGACATCAGCACTGCGGCAGCCTGCTCGGCCTTGCGCCCATCCCAGCTGCCAGCCCGCCGTGATCACCGGTGTGTGTCGCATTATGTGCAAATCCGATAATTGGGATCATTATCCTAGATCGACAGCGCGTATTGTGCCGGGCTACGAGGTGCGGCAGAGAAGTCTGGGGACCGCTGATCGCTTTTTGGCCATCGCCACCTCGTGAGACATCGGGCCAAAGGCCCTAATGAAAACAATCGAAGATATTAGTCCAGTAGACTTTTATGTGTTCTTGAAACATATAGGGCTAGTTTTACGGTTTCCTACGTTTTTTTTGCGTAGAACACATTACACGCGGTCCGTAGAGCTGAAACCGTCCGCTAATTTTTTTAAATCAACAATTTGTAAAAAAAAAGGCCTTTTTTCACATTTTCGATTATATCTCCGTTACTTGGCATATTTTATAATTTATACTTTTCCAAAATAAATTGAATTAAAATTTTCCAAAATTTTAAGCCCAACCCGAAGTCTCCAAGTGCTTATTGTTAACTTGCAAATGACTGCTGAAGTCATTTCAACAAGAAATTTCTTGGAGGGACTGGTATTTGTAGTATGAAGTTAAAAAAAATTCAGTCGATATTTTTGCAAGCCGTAATTAACAATGACGCCATTTCTTTGTTTATTGTACGAAATTGACCTGGTTGGGCTAGAAAAATCATAAAAACATGCAAAATATGCCAAGGAACGGAGATATAAGCGAAAATGTGTGAAAAAAGACGTTTTTTACACAAAATGTTAATTTAAAAAAATAGCGACGGTTTCAACTCTACGGACCCCGTATTGTGTTCTACGCAAAAAAAACTATGGGGAACCGTCAAACTAGCCCTATATGTTTCAAGAACACTTTTTTGATGATTTTACCTCTCTGCCTACTGGACTAATATTTCTTCTTAAAGCTGTCGTTCGTTCTTCGGATCCAAAAATGTTAAATTTACTTACGCCACTCAAGTTATGTAGCATCGCAAATTTTTTCCTCAAAAAACTATGAACAACATCTTAAAGTGCATGTCTTGCTCTTTTAAATGACGTAGAGTTTACTCAAATATCTTTTTTTTTTCAGTGCGATATCGCATTTCGAAATTTTTAAGTTTGTGAATTTCTCTATAATCACAGGCCGACAAGATTTTAACCCAGAAACGAAAATATATTTTTCCCAAGGTTTTTGATGCGCTAAATCCGAATCCGAGGTCCAAATATCTCAATTGGCTTTGGTTTTCGTGATATCCTAAAAGTGCAAAAATAATGATTTTGGCCTATATTTGAGATTCTATAGGACTTGCGGTAATTTAGACGAATAGAATGTATCTCCAAAGATTCCTGAAGAAAACTGTCCATTTCCTTTCAGACAGTTTCCCAATCAGTCCAGAGTTGCTATAGTTCAATTCCTAAAGCGTTCTACCTGCATATATTGCAAGTCTTGTTTCACGGGTCTTGCAGTATTCCAATACTTCCTCTGTTGCCAAACCTTAAAGTTTAATACACGATGTTGTAAGACTTTAAAAAAAAGGGGTCCTTTTTTTTTTTTTTGTTTTTGATGAGATAAAAATAACTATAAGGTAAGATCATTGTCTTAAGGCCCTTAATGCAGAAAAAAAGAAGAGCAAAATGTAGAGGAGAAATGGGAATTCTGAGAAAGACACTTATCCACCTAGTAATTGGACTTCTAGTATCTATCAAATTTGCTTTTCCGCCAATCAGAATAAAATCAATATTTCTTCGATACCAAAATTATTTCGCACGAAACCTCTCATTCTTAGAAATTCTATAATAATTAAATTAAAATACAATATGTGACAATTTTTACCTGGTGTGCATTTTTTCGTTTAAATATTGTAGCCACTTAGAATCGCAATGCTTCTTATAAACTTGTTTATGCAAGAGACACAAAAAAAGTCGAATAGAAGAAATAATGTAAAAGCGTTACAACTTTGCCAGCAAAAAAAGCCGTGTTTAATTGACTGTCTACTACTTGAATAATTATACATAAAGCGGCGTCATTAACACCATATTACTTTAATGTAAAACATGAAATTTGGTATAAATTTAAAGCGATTGTTAATTATAAAAAATGGTATGGCACTGCTCTAAACATGTTCCGGTAATTTGTAGCACATACAGCAACTGAATGCCATTATCAATCATGGCTATTTTAGTTTGAACGGAACTGAGGAAGTTTTGTGTATAGATTTCATCCAAAACTATGCATAATTATTGCTGAAAAAATATATATATGTATGTATTTAATTTTATCGGACACTGACTTCGCATTATTTGATTGGTATGCGATAGAAAACGAACTTTGATAGAAGTCTCTCATTTCATAATAAGTACTCGTGTTGAGTACTTTTGTACGTTATTCCAGTTTTGTACGATCGCGTGAAGAAACACTGAAAATGTTTGAAATTCAATAGCAGGTCAATGTTTTCTTATGGAAAAAGACCTGCTCGTTTAGAATCCAAGGTCGGATTTTCAAAATTTTCCTCGAAAAATTTTGAAAATTTAAACTTGGAAAAACATTGTTATTGAATTTCAAACATATTCAGTGTTTTTATAATCAAAAAACCAATCGACTGTGATGTACACGCGATCCTTAATAGGTTTTCAATTATTTACAGAGAAAAAGCGAAAAAAGATACTAGAGTAAACTCGACGTCATTTAAAAAGGGCAAGGCATAAGAGGTTGTTTCATAGTTTTTTGAGAAAAAAATTGCGATGCTACATAACCTCAAATATAGGCCAAAATGGCTTTTTTGCACTTTTAGGTTAGGGTATCTCCAAAACCAGAGCCAATTGAGAGATCTGGACCTTGGATTCGTATTCAGCGCATCAAAAACCTTTGAAAAAATATATTTTGGTTTCTGTGTTAAAATGTTGTCGGCCTGTGTAATTTTGACAAATTTCAGTACAAGAAAAAATTGCGTGTATTTTTTTATCATATTTCAGTATTTAATTCAATCAGGAGATTAGAGATTATCGCATTATTTGGTATTATTTAATAATTACAGGAACTCTGTGTGTCTAATAATGTTTTTTGCCTAATACAATGAATATATCTTAATCAGGTTCTGATACAAGTATATAGTCAGTGAAGTACCTGTGATATCGGTATATCACCAATATAATTTTAAATATTTATATTGTTTGCTGTCTAATATACGAAGTGCGTAAATTAAATAATGAGACTGGCAACGTAGCGACCGATCTAGCAAAACTGAGGAAACGGGACTTGGAAGGGCGGTAGGTTAACATGTAATGCGCCTTCAGTACAAGTTTGAACTTGTTAGAGTCATTTGTTTGTTCTTTGTGACTGTTTTCGTAAATCGTTTTTTTTTTCTATTGCGTTTTAAAAAATGAGTGACATTAATTTTTAAGCAACGGTGTGCTATCAGGTTTTGCTTCAGACTTGGACGCAGCGCAACGGATACTTTTGCAAAACTTCAACACGCCTACGGAAACAATGTTTTTTTCAAGAGCCCAGGTTTTTCGGTGGTTTAAGGCATTCTCAGAAGGAAGAAAGTCGATTGAAGATGAACCACGCGGCGGAAAGCCTTCATCTTTAAGAACCGATGAAAATGTCGATAGAATACGGGATCTTGTGCGTTCAGATCGTCGGTTGACGACAATAATGATCGGGGAAGAGTTAAATTTGAATCACACCACTGTTCATCAGATTTTGACTAACGAATTGAGGATGAGAAAAATCTGCGCAAAAATAGTTCCAAAAACCTTTCGCAGGAACAAAAGAACATCAGAGGAGAAGTTGCCTTGACTTTTGGAATCGATTGAAAATGATCCCCATTTTATGGAACATGTGAGACTTGGGTGTTTGAGTACGATCCGGAAACCAAGCGCTAAAGCATGTACTGGCACACTTCAAGCTCTCCAAGGCCCAAAAAAGCAAGAATAAGCAAGTCGAAGGTCAAATACATTTTTTGACAGTCGAGGGAATTGTCCACAAAGAGTTTTGTGCCTCAAGGCCAAACGGTAAATCAACAAGTTCTTGAAAAATTTGGAAAAAGGGTCATGCGTTAAGAATCCAATCCAATCCAATTCAATCATCAAAGAAAACCAACCAATCATCAAGAACAACTGGATGTTGCATCACGACAATGCGCCTTGTCACACAGTCATTTCGGTAAACGAGTTTTAGCCAGTAAAAACATTCCTGTGGCTCCTCAGCAACCTTATTCGCCTGACTTGAGTCCTTGTGACTTTTTTGTCTTCTCGAGAATGGAAAATCACCTCAAGAGACGTCATTTTGGGACCACAGAAAACATTCAAATGGCTGTAACCGACCAGCTGAAGGCTATTCCAGTATATGAGTTCCAGCACTGCTATGATGAATGGAAGAACCGTCTCCAGCGCTGTGTGGCTTCCCAAGGAAGTTATTTTGTAGAAGACAATACATACAAATTACAATGAATTGTAAATCTAGGCGAATAAAAAAAAATAGTCTCCTTACTTAATTTACACACCTCGTAAGTACCTTATAAAAAATGTATATATTTTCAAATTCAATTTGTGTTACAAAGAAATTTTTTTTTTTTTTATTAAACTCAAGATAAAAATAGTAAATACAAAATATGCAATGGTTTTTGAGGTCGATGATCATGAATTACGGTTACAGACAGACGCAGAAATTTCACAAATACTATTAGAAGAAGAAAATATCAATCTGTAATAAAAAAAAAAATTTACGCAACCTTCAAAATTGGGTGTATGATGACTTTCGTTGCTAACTGCACATCGCACTCTAGTCCTAATAGAAGAAATATTTTCTTTTTTATAGAATTCGTTGCATACTAACGTTTGAACACTCTGTATACTCTTGGTTATATAATTTGTCTGTAAGACGGGATTTTCTTTGAATCTTTATCGAAATTTTTTATAATTTGTAATTATAATTTCCCGGAAAATTCGACAACGGATCAATAAGCGTCTTATCTCGGTTTATTTTAATCGATTATGGCTCCCGGTCCGGCCAAATGTGCCGTACGGCAAAATGTGTGTCATCCGGCGACGCCTCTTCATACGCACCTTCGGGCCCGATCGTTTGACCTAGGCATTGAAGCGAGAACGCCACACTATTATTGTCTGGGATATTATATGCCATTTTGTCTTGAGAGGCAAATTGATTCGTCTTGATACATCCGCTACTTAACGAAAACAATTACACAAATGTTAACGACGATTTTTTCTCACGTTATCATTAGTCGCGGTTTAATTCCGAATTAAACGATAATTGTAGAAAGCAAGAAGGCTTCCGAATCTGGCGTCTATCTGGTCGTGTCCTGTGATGAATAGAAATTGGGCTGGGTCGACTGCTAACGCAACAGTTTATGGGAGATTTGTCGTGTTGTTCAGTCGATTTTTTGTTGCCAAAATGCAGTGACTGTCGACTCATTTAGACAACTTTATTTAAACCACAGCAAATATCAAAGTAGTAGCTACAACAAGAAAAAAAAATAAAAGCTTTTAACAAATGGACTAATATTTTGAATAAGCTTTACTCGTGTGTTCATATCATTAATAAGGCACTGTCAGTATCCATGGTTTTTCAGTAGTCAGCAGTATAATTCCTTCGATACTGCTGAGAATACATCTTCTAATCGAAATCTAAGTCGAGGTCCAATCACAAGATCGATCTTAAATTAATTATCTGAAAGTTGCATGTACTGAAAATAATCTTGCATTTAATGTCAGAAAATATTGAGGCAAGTGTTCTTCTACTGACAGCTGTCCACATTCCAAATTGGTGCGGAGTTTATTTGAAATTCAGAAGTCGCATATTGTGAAAAATGGAATCAAACCTCATCAAATGCCAATTTCCATAGCACCATCGAGATTATTCATCTGGTTAGTAACCTATTGCCATTTATATCTTTAGAAGTTGCTGTCCTCTAAGAATTCCATGTGTAAATTGGAGATAATCTTATGGAAAAAGGTGCAAATATGTTATTAGAATAGGAGGCATTGACCTGTAGAATCAGATGATTCTGTTCCTGCACTGGGTCTACCATCTCCTTGGTTGCGATTTAAGCTTCAATTTGCTGTACAAATCAAGTTGTCGTCTTGCGGTACAGTCATGCATTCCTCATTGAACTTACTCAGTTTTGCTTATTTTACAACTTTAATCAAACGTACGCATCTGATGCAGTTTGTAGTTTTTCCTGAATATATTTGATGTTTCCGGAACCTCATAACGCGAAAACTAATAATTACTTGACGAATGCCCTCTCATCTGTTAGGCTTGGTGGACTGAAACTTCATCAGAGGAAATTAAACTGTTTAGTTTCAAGGGACTATTAAAGTTTCTCCATTCCCTAATAAGGCCTGGAGAAACTGAGTAGGGTATTATTTAACATTTTAACGTCAAAACTACAGTTTCTGTATATCCTCTCTTTAGCAACGTGCCAAATACAAGAAACGATGGAAAAAATCGAGAAATGCCTCTCAGAGTATTTTTAGGAGGGTGTTCTTTCGAATGGCACCAAAAAATTCATAAAAAAGAGAAAGTTGAACCTTACCCCCTTTTTTGGCCATTTAATTTGAAAAAGACAAATTTTTTTTTTAACATGATGTTTGACTGGAAAAAAATGAAATTTCTTTCGACATGAAAACTACGGGAAAAGTGCATTCGAGGGGTTGTACTGAAAAGTTATGTACTTAGAAAAAATTAGTTCCGACATGGGGTGTCCAATATCTCGGCCAAAAGGACACTTTGTCAAAAAAATTTATTTTTTTATTTGCAACTTTTTTTCATATTTTATTTTTTAGTCAAACCTGGAGAGAACTTTGTGGCAAAAGTTTAGGAGAACAAAAAGTGTTCAGATTCATCCAAGGAGCATTCCTGATTTTTTTCAGAATTATTGGTCACGTTCTGGCCATTTTCAATTTGGCCATTTTTTCAAAAGTCCGAAAATGGCTCCAAAATTCGGAAATAATTAGACATTGTTGAAGAGTCCTAAACAACAAAATTTGGCCCAGTTTGGCCATTTTCCCGTTAGAAGGTTTCAAAGAATGGTCTTTCCTAAAATTTCTCAATCGTTTCCAGACATCTGGGAAACGATACACGTGTTCTTGGCTCATACTCAATAGAGTTTGCGCCAAAATGGCTGTCCCCATTTTCCCTGCAGGGCTGTCCCCAAGAACACGTATTTTTTTTTTCCAGATGTCTGGAAACGATTGTGAAATTTTAGGAAAGACTTTTAAGATTTTTTTTAACCTTCTAACGGGAAGATGGCCAAACTGGGCCAAATTTTTTGTTGAGAAATTTGTTTAGGACTCTTCGAAGCGAGGTGTGTAGTTTTTTTCAATTTTTGGAGCCATTTTCGGATTTTTGAAAAATTAAAAAATGGCCAAAACGTGACCAAAAATTCTGACAATGCGTGCTCCTTTTGGATGAATCTGAACACTTTTGTGTTCTCTTAACTTTTTGCCCCAAAGTTCTCCAGGATTGAGTAAAAAAATTATGAAAGTTTCCACACAATGTGTCCTTTTTTTTTTTAAAGTAACATAACTTTTAGTACAACTCTCGAATGCACTTTTCCCGTAGTTTTACTTCGAAAAATTTTTTTTTTCCAGTCAAAAATCATTAAAATTGACCTCAAAAATCGTGCTCTTTTCAAATTAAATGGCCATAAACAGGGCTAAAGGTTCAACTTTTATAATTTTTTTTGGTGCCATTCGAAAGAGCACCCCCAAAAAATACTCTGAAAGGCATTTCTCGATTTTTTTCTATCGTTTCTTGTATTTGGCACGTTGCTAAAGAGAGGATATACAAACACTGTAGTTTTGACGTTAAAGGGTTAATGTTTGGATGAACATAATCTCCAGGGTTTTTTTTTATCTATCATTCGGAAACCTGTAGGTAGTAACAGCACTACACCTAGACCCAAAATCTAGGTGATAACTGATAGTAAAACTAACTGTCTCCAGCAGTGGCGGTGCGTGATATTTCAGTTAGCCATATCTTGAAAACGACGCATGGGACCCACTTCACTTTTTAGGTGATGACTATACACCTCTTACAGAAAGGATTTATAGTGAAAAAACCGTCAGCAAAGTTTGCGAAAAAATTTTCAAAAACACTGGAGCACTCCCTGGGTTCTCAGTAACGCTCGGTGGGATATTTGCAGTATATTTTTTTCATAATCTTTAAAAACAAATATAAGGAGACGTTTTTCGATTTGTTGCTAAATATTTTTTTTTTTTCAAAAAAGATGGCAATTTTAATTTTAATTTTACAGGAACATTTTGTTTCCCAAAAATTAAAATGGCCATAACTTTTTTGAAACAAAAATGTTTTGTAACAAATCGAAAAAACGTCTCCTCATATTTGTTTCTGGATTATGAAAAAAAATACTTACAAATATCCAGAGCTTTGACCCAGAGTGCTCCAGTGTTTTTGAATTTTCTGCAAACTTTTGCTGACGGTTTTTTCACTATAATCCTTTCTGTAAAGGTTAGAGATCATCACCTAAAAAAAGTGGGTCCCCATGCGTCGTTTTCAAAATGGCTAAATCTGTATCACGCACTGCCTGGTCTCCAGACAATACTTGTTGGGCTATCGCGGAGACGCCGACTGCGGGCTCCATTATTGCCGAAATGAAAAAATAACCATTATATAAATCAATAAATTTCGCGACGAACTAATGGTGCCGACGACAAAATTATTAATCAAACCAGTACTATGAGGCGCCTCAGATGATTATGATTAGATTACTGGGACGCTATTAGATTATTGGGCTATTATCGTTTGCGAGGTTTGGTGGGGACCGCGTTCCAAAGAGGCGTTTGTCTTCGGCGCAGCTATTTTGAGTGCCTAAGTGTGCAATTGTTTTATTTGATTTTACGAACACAGTGATGGGGCGAACAGCGATGATTTTTAAAGGGTTCATCTGTTTGTTATTAATATCCCTATAAATAGTGTGAAGTTGTAGTCTGAAACTAACTACATGTGTCCATAATATTACGCGCTCAGACGAAATGATGACCTTATTATATACATTTCATAATTTTATAGCGTCTGACGGTTAGTTTTCATCGAAATTAATGCAAAAAATTGAAAAACGACGATGAGTGATGAAAAGTAAATCTCGGGATAATCACTCTCATTTTTCTATTTTGATTTCTGAATATTTCACGCATTTTGCCTCAAGCCTTTCGAACGAATAAGAATACGAAATTGATATTAAAGTATTGTTTTAATGAAATTTAATTGAAGAAAATGTTATATGGGTTTGGTGCAAAAATACATAGGGGGCATTTCACGCCAAGCAAGTGAGGTCAAAAAAAAATTCTGTTTGAAACATATCACAATCGATAGTATTTGCTAAAAAACTAACCCCTAAAATTTCAGATTTTTTGAGCCACAAGGAGAGGGATGGTGAAGGAAAATATTTTAAAAACTAATGGGGGTAGTTTTTCACCCCTTATTTTGAGGATTGAAAGTTTAAAATCGAAATTTCGAAAAGGATGACACGATTTATTTTCAATTTTTTTTTAATTTCTTTTTTTTATACTTTCGATTACATTTTAATTCATAATGGGCGTTGACCAGGAACTGGCCCAAAAACGGCCTAAAGGTGAAAAAACGTGGTTTTAGCGTATTTTCTCATCCTGTGAGATAGTAAATGGTAAGTGAATATATTCCAAAGGTTTTTGGGGTCGCTGATTACCAATCTAACGTCAGATTTTCAAAAAACAAAAGGGTGGGATCCAGTATTGTAGTCAACTTTTAAAAAATGACTAAATTTTGAAATTTAAAAAATACCATCGTATTCTACGGGAAATTTTCTACGTTAGATTCGTAATCAGCGACCCCAAAAACCTTGGAAAATATTATTCACTTGCCATTATTATCTCACAGGATGAGAAAATAAGCTAAAAAACCACGCTTTTTCACCTTGGCCATTTTTTGGCCAGTCCTTAGTCGACGCCCATTATAAAAAATGGGCGTAATGTAATCGAAAGTACAAAAAAGACATTAAAAAGAAAAATTGAAAAAAATTGTGTCATACTTTTCGAAATTTCGATTTTTAACTTCTCAATTCAAAATGGGGTTAAAACAACCCCAATAATTTTGAAAATATTTTTATCGTATTCTACGCATAAAATCACACCGAAAACCATTGCAACCTTCTTTTTAATTTTTTTTAATTTTTGTATTGTGAAAGATTTAAGTTTTAGAGTCGAAACGAAAATTTGTATTTTCTTACCCTCACCATCCCCTCTCCCTTGTGGCTCAAAAAATCTAAAATTTTAGGGAAGTTAGTTTTTTTAGCAAGTACTATCGATTGTGATATGTTTCAAACAGAAATTTTTTTTGACCTCACTTAGTTGGCGTGAAATGCCCCATAGGTATGTGAAGGAAAATTGAGAAAAATAATTTGGTTCTAGTCACTGACTTAAGAACATAAAATTTACATGGGTTATAATTTAATGCTAGATATTTTATACAAGCGATATTGTTGCATTATTTATGGTGTGATTTATGAGTAGAGATTAAAGTAAAATTGAGTTAGAAAGCTTCATTTGAATATTTTTTCCCTGTCCGCTAGCTGTAAATATTAGATTCAATTAACAAAAATTTAATTCATCTTAAAACTAAAAATAATTTAAACTGAATTTCGAATACTTCAGTCAATTTCCAATTTTTACGTATGGAGTTGATTCGAAAACTTGTTGTTCTTTCTGATAAGCAATTTCAAGCAAAAGGTGATCAAAATCCAGTTAAAAAACTGGGTCACGGACTTTGGCTACCATCAATAAAATCACATAATCAAACGCGTCGTATTGATTTCCAAGCGATAAAAGGCAATGCGATTTTTTGAAATCGGTTTCGAAGAAAAATGCATTTCACACGTAAAAAAGCCAACGATAAAATATATAGAGTTATCATAATTTATTAAAATTTCAATGATAAGGTACTACTAATTCGGCGCCTATACCGATGGAAAAAACAACTGATAAATAATTCCGGCTATTCTATATATAAATGAAAAAATGTTTATATCAGTGCTAATCTAAATGTGAACAGGCATAAATTGTAGTTGTTTTACGTAATCTGCAATAACAGGGGATCAACGCGAATCACATACAGGGCGAACAGGTTTGCGAAAAAGTCTTTTTTGGTACCACAAATTGTTTCAAGGGAGAGGACGTAAAGCAACCGACGAAAAATAGTGAGAAATGTGAATGGTGAAAGCAACAGAAGAGGAAGTGGAAGGAGGAGGAGGAGAGGAGGAGGAGGAGGAGGAGGAGGAGGAGGAGGAGGAGGAGGAGAAGAAGAAGAAGAAGAAGAAGATAAGAAGAAATCAACAGAGGAAGTGAAAGCAACAGAAAGAAGGACAATGAGTTGTATTCGAATAGATTGAATCCATCTGTAACGTGGTTTTGAGAAATTTGTGCTCAATTTCTGTTCTCGTTTTCTTCTTTTTTATTGTGACGAACCGAGGTGGAAATTGCGCATGCAATATATTGTGCATGCGTTTCCTTTACTGTTGAAAGGTGTGGAGGATATGTGTATCGAAATGCATCGCTGTGCTGTACTTACATTTTTCATACAGTTTACGCTTTATCGATATACAATGTTGCACAGGTACTGCTTATTGCCAGAAATATAAAATAATTAAACAAACGATCTCGCCGAGTCTGCGTTTCGTCATCTTTGACTTAAACGTTTTGTTTTCAAATTTGTGATTTATTGAGTACAACAACCTTCGAGCCAGATCATAGGTCAGTTGTTGATTTTTTGCATATACGAAACTTTGCTATGTGCCAAATAAGCTGCTGCCAAAACTGCTATAAACAGATTAATACTAAGAAAACGCTTTAGTAGTACGAAATCAAATAAGTTACGTGGTATTTTTTTACCCATTCGCCATAAACAGATTTGTAATAAATCTCTCACATATCTCTTGCACCTGAACAGATGAAGATCGTAAAATAATTAATAATTTTCGTGACATATTTTGCGCTGCGGTGACAGTCCAAAAACCTTTGATGACACTACCGTAGTAAAATTTACTATGTTGCTGAATTAGCATTAAAGGAATTTGGAGATGAAGTTTTTAGTAAACTAGATCTGCTGCCAAGGTTTTGTCATTAATTACCTACATTTTGCCGTCCTCAGGGCATTGATCTAGAATATTGTTTATATGAACAGTTGTAAATTTACGGAAATAACATAAAAGGCGACTAATTAGTCCAAAATCATTATTAAATAAATTGTTTGTTGATGGGGTAAGCTGTAAATGGAAATTTCATAGATCTACTTAACAGTTTTTAAAAAATATGTATGGAAATAGTCATTCTTGATGTAACGGTTCTTCAATGTCTATCGAAAATGAATCACAAAATGACATCATATCGGCTAGTATTGAAAATAAACTAATAAATTAACAATAATTTGATAGGAAAACGTCTTCGTTTACATACATTTAAATTTATAAATTCCTCTTCACCTTAGTATACGTTTTGCAAAATTATGTTAGACGCTCTTTGATGACATATAGGGGTCAATAAATAAAGAACAATTTAAAGAAATGATAGTGTGGGTTATTTATTAACCACTATTAAAATGTCCCCGAGGCCTCAGCCGACTCACGCTATATTAATTTCCAATTGTTTCAACTTAGTGTGATAGATGACAAGCGTTTATCATACGTCTATTAGCTCGCGTACACACCTACGTGTCAAGTATTCGAAATATTTATGTAGATCAAAGACTTGTGTGCATTTTCATTATTTACGTCAGGAACTAATGCTGGCTTCTATGGGAAATGCATCGCAGGCTGCATTTAAAACGACGTGAGGATGGTTCACCGGTACCCATGATCCTATCCACACGAGGTGTGTCATTTCTTATGCAGAATGTTCGATGAATATAGCATTGTACTGTTTTTTTGTAGCGAAGTTCTTGAGTAATTTACCAGTCCAAACAAATCAGAGATAGAGACATTTTTTTATGTAATACTAAATTATTGTTAATACTGTACTATCAGGAGATGGTTGAGACTTGCCTAGAAGTCTTAATATTGATTGAGAAATGAAAAATCTGTTGGGCCTTCAAACGTGAAATCGATCCCGGCGAATAGAAGCGAATTTCTTAATGTTAAAAAGCAACTTATTTTAGCTGAAAATATCCGGTTGCTTTCTCAATTTAGCGTTGTTTAAATATTTTTTGCCAATTGACAGTTTGAGGACGAATATATTTCAAATTCATTACCAATCACAGTGTTTATCACCGACAGAGAAAATAACAACTCCTAGAAATGTATGTATGTGATTTTTGATTGGTAGATTTTATAGATGTTAGGTTAGGATTTAACTTGTCAGTTACACTGCCTATCATCCTGACCCATGACAACATTTGTAAACAGGTAACTGGTAAAGTATTTTATTGTTATGAAATAAATATATCCAATGCGTCACGTTTGGTACAAGTGGCAGTGATTAGTGATTATAAAATATGTAGATATTTTATGTTCCTCTCTGTAGATCTTTTACAGATCCCACATCCGACATATTAAATGTGAAAATGTCATAAATAGCAGAAACTTCCAAAGCTAATAGTTGTAAGTTATCGGTCGTTTCAGTTATTAATAATCAATAAATGAAATAAAGATGACTTACGCAGATAATTATTTTAATAATAAAATTTAAAAGTGATACAAGAAAAGTGTGCATATCAAAGGTGAATGACACAATGATATTTTTTAATATCAACAAGGAAATGAAAACTTTGGTTAGGTTAAATTGACACGTACCAAAACTACGTTTTCTCATAGATGTGTCTATTTGTGGTATAACAATAAACCTTATGTATTTATAATCAATTCTTCTACCTCTTCGAAATATATATTCAATAAAAGGCACATCGACGGAGTCACTGTATGAATTTGTTACTTAATTTTGGCACAAACATAACTTTGAAAGGCATTTAAATTATATTTTGTTATAATGGTAAGTTAATTTAAATATAATGATTTTATGCTGCAATTTTTCGCTACAATTCTTAAAGTGGCGGAAAATTCAAAAATCGTACCACGTGACCTCATTTGTCGCTGAAAACGAGCGACTAGCGACTGCATGAAAATGCACCCTAAGTCTGGATCTTAAGCTCGAAAAAAATATGGCCTTGACTTTAATGCATTTTAGGTCTTATAAATAAACAGTCTATGTAAATTTAGAGAGCTGTAATCGTCTACTAACCTATCTTTTGGTCATTATTCAAAGATATTTAAATTGGTAGTAGGTACTCAGCTTTTGGTATTGATGTTAATCAACTGTTGTTAATAATTTGAGGTAAATTGTTAGGAACAGTGAAATGTGGATGATGGTACAAAAATGTATGTTGAAAGAGGAATGTCAAGAAATAAACAGGTTTACATTTTTATTTAATCTTAACAACAAGCAGACATGAATTGTAATACACTAATAAATACACATTATATACTTATTATATGCTACAATCAATTGATAATAATTATTAATTGGACTTGTGATATCAACATATTTTTATAGACAAATAAAAATTAATGTGTTATCCGAATCAAAATTTATTTTCATGTGAAAATTTGGACTATTGGGATAATTTTTTTAAGTGTGTAAATTAAGCAATGTTTTTTTTTAAATTATTTCTCGGGAAGAGAAAAAAGTCACAACGACTCAAGTCAGGCGAATAAGGAGGCTGAGAAGCCACGGGAATGTTTTTACATGGCTAAAAACTCGTTTACTGAGTTTTGAGCTAGTTTTTCAAGAGAGAAGTTCAGTAGAGAAGTTTTTCAAGAACTTCTCTGTACAAGTATTGATTAACTGTTTGGCCTTAAGGCACAAACTCTTTGTGGACAATTCCTTGGCTATCAGAAAAGCAAATCAGCAGCATGCACTTGATCTTCGACTTGCCCATTCTTGCCTTTTTTGGGTCTTGGAGAACTTGAAGGGCGCCATTCCACGTTTTAGCATGGTTTCCGGGTCGTACTCAAACACCCAAGTCTCATCACCAGTAATGACACGTTTCATAAAATGAGGATCATTTTCAATCGATTCCAAAAAGTCAAGACACCTTTCTCTCCTGATGTTCTTTTGTTCCTGCGAAAGGCTTTTTGGAACCATTGTTGCGCAGATTTTTCTCATTCCCAATTCGTTAGTCAAAAGCTGATGAACAGTGGTGTGATTCAACTTTAACTCTTTCCCAATCATTCTTGTCGTCAACCGACGATCTGAACGCACAAGATCTCGTATTCTATCGACATTTTCATCGGTTCTTGAAGATGATCGGTTCCGCTGTGTGGTTCATCTTCACTCGACTCTCTTCCTTCTGAGAACGCCTTAAACCACCGAAAAACCTGGGTTCTTGAAAAAACCTGGGGTCTCCGTAGGCGTGTTGAAGTTTTGCAAAAGTATCCGTTACGCTGTGTCCAAATTTGAAGCAAAACCTGATAGCACACCGTTGCTCGAAATTTCAAAATTAATATCGCTCATTTTTAAAATGCACTCGAAAAAAACCGGTTACGAAAACAGTCACAAAGAACAAACAAATGACACTAACAAGTTTAAACTTGTACTGAAAGTGCGTGATATGTTAACCTATGTTTTCCACTCCTATAAATGTTTTAATATTGGGTGATACAGTGAAAAAAATTATAAGCGGTCTAGAAAATATAAATGGGACGGTTAAATCGGGCACACTGTATAGTGGATGAGAAAATTTCGCGAACCGTTTCGCTGAAATTATAATTAATATAGGCGGAGGATATATGTACATAAATGCTCATTTGAAAACAACAATTAAATTAAATGTAATTACATGAACACTGCCAGGTAAGAAAAAATAATGTTATCTGCCACGGTTAAGCGATAAGTAAAGATTAAGTAACGCCAATTAACATACACAAACGGGATAAAAAGTTGGAACTCAACAAGCTGGAACCTGTCGCAATTTATTCGATCCGAACGTAAAAATTAATTCAACGCGGGCATGAGTAATACTATTAGCAGACCCGCTAGTAAACAACTATTGGGTGTTCGCGTTTTATTACCATAACTTATTAATAATTCAGGAGTGCAGGTTCAACGATAGACCAGACGAGAGGCCTCCTTTTCCTTTTGGCGGCCTAATTCCGGTAGATCCGCGTTATTTTCGCTATTTTTATTTTTTATTAACTGGTCGAAATGGATCTCGTGTGGCAACACGTTTGAGTATTATCTGATCTGGCCTTGACTCATTTATAATATGTATTGTGAAATTAAACGCACACCAGATCATTTTTTTTCTCTTTGGGGTCACAGGGTCCACTATACGAGGTGTGGCTATTAAATAACCGAACTGATGCTACTATTAATGCGCTGCGAGCGTGTCGCGACAAGTTTGAACAGAACTGTGTCTGGTTACACTTTCCCCACCCTGAGCTCGCTGGACAAGCCAGTATGTAGCTCATTTTGACTGTAGCAGCCGTTTGAATTAGTCTACGCACCAGTGACGCGTCGAAAAAATGTTAAGTGTTTAAGCACACAAGTTTTTGAATGGTTAAACGGTTTAAAGAGGGACGTGAAACGACCGAAGACGATCCAGGCCCCGGACGGCCCTTAACGTCAAAAACATTAAAAAAATTGGTAAATTAATCCGCGAAGATCATCGTCTAAGCATCCGAGGGCTTGCTGAAACAACGGGAATCGACAAAGAATGTGTTCACCAGATTTTGCATGAATCGTTCAACATGCGCAAAGTTTGCGCAAAAATCGTGCCAAAACTCCTCACTTCCGACCAAAAGGAATCAAGAATGAACATTTGCGCTGACATTCTACACAACATTGACACTGATCCAGGCTTGTTAGACATGGTGATTATTTGTGATGACAAGATTTAGAAGTGTGGAAGCGGTTAAAGCAAAAGCGACGGAGGTTCTGAACCAGATGACAGAAGCAGACTTCCAGCACTGATTTCAGCAATGTATATTGAAGGCGACCGTTATTTCTATCTATCTCGTCCATAGCCAACATTGATGACGTTTTTTTTGATGTCTCTTTAGATACCAAATTCATTCAAACTAAAGTTTATTGCTTAAATTTTTTATACCAACACGAGTACCTGTATATTTTTGATATTTGTTACATAATATATAGTGGAGAAGGGGGCACTTCAAATAGGGGGCAAATAGGACACTTTTTATTTTGAAGCTCATATCTTTTTCAATTTTTAAGAAATTGGTTTTCCGATTCAATTATAAGTTAATTTGGTTGTTAGAGCTCAATATAAACGTATGGCAAAACAAACACATTTGATAGTAGTACGCTGTTATTACCTTTTAAACCAGTGTTCCCTCTGTCCTAATCTGCCTCCCTGGAGGGGAAGTTTAGGACGTCGCTGGGGCAGTTTAGGAGTGATAATAAAAAACCAATATAATTCTCGTCTTCTTACTTTACTCATTGAAAGCAATAAATCCCTTGTTAGGTAACAGTCTTACAAACCTCTTAATATATTTTTTCTTTACAATACAGTAGATGATTTGTAATAGGCAATCAAATAAACATAAATGTCAACTTATTGGAACCTTGATTGAGACAGAAATCAGTCTCATAATTTTTTCTTAGATAATAAAATATCCACTTTCTACAGCTCTCTTTAGAAAATATTAAAATATTAAGTATTAAAATTACTAACTTTGTAAAAAATTAAAAAATAGAAATTGAACACAAATATAAAAGACACGTCCTAATGCGCGTAAATTTTGTCCAATACCACCCCAATCCTAACATTGACAAGAAAAATGTAATATTTCGTACTATCTCTATTATTATGTCGTTGTATTTCGTTCATTACAACGGAAAACATATAATCATAACCAGAACATACAAGTAGTTTCTTTTCGAAAAATAGTTTAATATACAGCTGCTTACATTTGCTGGCCAAAATAATTACAACACTCAGCGAAAATCACTAACAGCTTATAAGTTAGTGTGATAGCTGACAGAGCGGAAGGTCTCACGTGACGATTGTTTATTGACCAACCAAAAAATGCATTCAACGTGAAAAAAAAAGTGACAAATTTGTTCTTAATTCAGATATCTTAAACTGCCCCTGTCTTAAAGTGTCTCGTTTTTCCCTACAGATATAAACTGTGTAACAGTGGCGGCTCGTTACTTTCTTTTTTAGGGAGGCAAACATATTTTGTAACAAATTTTGTTTCCTAAATTTTTTGTGATGTAAACATTGTTAGTAATATGCCACATAGTTAGGAGAAGGACCTTGGTCAATAAAATATATTAAGTACATTTGTCTAACATAATGTATTATCTTTTAATGTATTATCTTTTAATGTCTAACATAATGTATTTGTCTAACATAATGTAATATATTTTATTGGTTCAGCAAAACCATCGGGAAGGTGTAGTTTCCGTCAAATTATTTTACAATTAAAAGATGCAGTCAAATAAAATATGGATTTTTGCCAGGACTGCGTCAATTTAGATTTGACGGGCTGAATTGATCACTCATAATATTTTGTTTGCCTAAAAGATGTAATTTACAAACACAACTAATGTGTTCCTGACTTTTTTAATGTGTCAACTGAACGAGATAAAGTTTTAAGATTTTATCAAATCCAGACTTTGTCCAAGCATCTTCTCCACGATTTGAAAATAATACACACGGACAACACAATAATTTATTTAAAGTTAAAGAACCACTTAGCCATTTGCATTTCTCATAGCACGTATTAACAGAACTACGAGCCGGTTTACCCTGATTAATTAAAGTTTTACTTAGCCCTGGCAATGGTACTCTTAAATCTTTAACAGATAATTTATCCTCATAAGACAGGCGACTAAATTTGTATTTTATATGATACTCAACAGTATCATTGCAGGTTCGAATATTTATTTGAGTGTCATGACAACTCGTATTGTTATTTTTATGAAACAAACTGCTACACCCGCCAGTTACCTCCATCATAATGTTGTGTAATTAATTAAATAAGACATTCAAATAATATCTTACGTGATGAAGCTTCGCGCTTCCCTATTCCTTATAAATACATATGTGAAAACATTGGCATCGGAGGCTTGCCACCACGGCGATAGACTAGGCGCTGTGTCGTTTATGAGGGCTAATATGTTGCAAATAATAGTGCAGGCACTCCTTTGATATATGTTTTTTAATATTTTTATTTTTATAAATTAATTTTTTACCCGATATATGAATTTAAAAATGAAAGCTAATTAAATTATTGTAGGTAGCATATTAAACATTAATTTTATTAAATAAAATTAAAGTATAGTAGGTTTATAAAAAAAAACTTATTTGTAATTTTCACAGGAGAGGCACTGCCTCCTATGCCTTCCCTGGCGAGCTGCTATGTAAGTATGGATAACTAAACTTGGTAGCTACACAAACTCAATTTCAGAATTCATCAAACTTCAACCTCACTACGCTATTACGCCGGTGAGTTTATATTTAGTAAGGTTTAATATGTCTTTAACACTCTCTGAAAGGTGCCACGTATTTACATACAGACGAGGGTACAGCTGATCTCGAGAGCGATCTGTATTTACAATCTTGCGGATGACGTACTCGTATTTAATGAATATCACAATAATTATTACAATGACATAATCTCGCTCTAATCGTCACCGATCGAAAATATACACGGAGACCAATAAAACGCGAAACTTAGATACGAAATGGACTAGTTCTCTGAATATATTATTTGTTTTATGGCGATTTTTATTGGGCATTGCAAAATCTGACGCCACGTTCATAAAAACCTACTTATGTAACATGAGAGAAACGTTAAAATTTAGTAAATACAGTAGATGAGTGTCTTGAAAACAGGTGAGTAAACTAGCAGTGCGGTTGTCTACTTTATTTTTGTTGGAAGAGATGTCTGTTTGTACCAATAATATGAAGTTGGAAAAAATAGGTACCAATATCAAGTTACGCTATTTTTTCTTTTTTGATTACTTATATCAGAAATAGTTGTTTTTATAAATATATTTAGTTTTTTATACTAGAGATGACATCATTTTAAGTTAATTGAGAGACGATCTTGAATTTTTATCCGGTAGATTCTGTATCAACATTTTGAGAAATAATAAAGATACAGTTCCAATGTTTTCGTTTGTATGCTGACCCTTACCTTTATTATACAAGATAGAAATAACTTCTTGTATGAAACTTTTCAAAAACTATAAAGTGATCTTCTCTGTAAATAAGTCCTGATTAATAAAATAGTGAAATTTAATATCCTATTTTCCATTTAGAGATAGATTTATAACGGTGACAACTCTTCGTAGTAGCAGTGAATCATCAAGTAATGATTCCTGCATCAAGATGATTAAGTCCCAGAGTTTCTAAATCATCAGAAACGACGATGACGTTAGTAAGTGATGAATAAAGGTGCGCTTGAATTTTGCTGATACAAGTCCTAAGAGTAACTAACTCCTCTGAGACATGAAATAAGAGGGAAAATCGTTAGGAAGAGACAGCTATAAGCGCATGACGGCAGAGACCCTCCCTACCCGACGAAAACATCAAAGAAAAAGGTTTGATGACGTTATTAATTCACCACGAAATATTTTTGATGAAACAGATGGGATCGGATGGCCCATCTCATTTAGAAACTCTCGGCTAGGATGCAAAATTAATCCGAAAATATGAAAAGAAAACTTTCTGAGTTTTCTCTCGCAAACTTGCTTGAAGACGTGAGGTTAAATTTTGCTGAGAATTCTAAACAAGATAAACGCGTGACAGCAACGGCACTATCTTTATACTCCCCACTCGTTACCCAACAAAACCGCTAAAGAAAACGGGAGACTGTATTGATGCCATCATCATAAATTGATTGATTATTTGGGAAGCGCCTTTGACGAGACATCTTTAATTTACCGATGCGATACCTTTTCGATGAATCAGATGAATTTAAAAACTCTCCGGTCCGAAAATACGAAAGACAGACTCACCGAATTTTGTCCTGCAGACTTGCTTGACGACCTTCTCGATCTTGGCCTTCTTGCTGGGCCTGATCAGCTTCGGCGCGCCGATCGGCTGGTAGCTGTGCGCGCTCGAAGCGTTGAGGAAAAGGACGTAGCTCTTGCCCAGCTGGACTTTGTTTTTGACTAGGTTTTTCGACTTGGGATGCTTCTCGTCCTGATCGCAGGGTATCTTGAGGAGGACGCGGTTAGTCACGGCGAACTGCTTGGTGTTCTTGTAGGTGGCGTCCACCTTGAAGACGCACTCGTTGGGGGAGACGCCCTCGGCCTGCGCGAGGACCACTATCTCGGCCCTGTAGGCCTTGAAGGAGACGTCCTCCTCCTGGTACGGCAGCCACTTGGACTCCTGCCTCTGGTGGCGCCGGTGATCGGACGATCGTTGGAGGCGCGTCGCCACGGGTCTGGTCGGGGGAATCTGAGCGAAGTGCTCGTTCGCAGGGGAGGCCGGATAGACCTGCACGTCTATGTGACCGGCGGGCGGCCTCGGCGGTTCGAAACGTCGCGCGCTGTGAGCCTGCGCCCTCGATTGCCTGTCGTGGCGGTGTCGGATCCTGTGGCGGTCACTGCTGACGTTAAAAATCCTCTCGAAGACGCTACCCGAATTCGAAAAACTATCCGCGGCACGGAAATTCCTTTTGCTAACGTCGGCCATGGCTAGGTCATCTATGCGGAAACCGGAACAACTTAAAACGGCTAGGATCACTAGTAATACAAAACATACACATTTTCCGTACGATATTCTATACATGTCTGGCGCGAGTGGTCGAAGAGTTTCCTTCAAGAAGAGTTCACGGCCCCGAGTCCGCGGGGCGACGGGATTCTGGAACGTCCAGGCGTCGGGTTTCGATTCGCTTCGCCGTCTGGCGGTGATGCCTCATCTTCCCAGCTGGGGCGGCTGGCGGGAGCACCCTCTCGAGAACGGACATCCCTCGCGTATTACATGGCAGCCGGCAGCGCGGGGCACTTCATCGCGGGGCGGTCGGGTCGGGGGAATCCACGCGGCGCGGCGGCGGTCCCGCACCTGGTGCACCTTATCGGGAGCGGAGCGCTGAAAGTGTGGGTACCGGCGCACGGAGCAGGCAGGCGGACGAGCGCCGTTGAGGGCGATGTTGACGGCTGAGAAGTTCAAGCTACACTGAAGCCGACCCCCACCAGACCATCTGCCGGCGGACGCCCGAAGCGCGCGCTCGACGGTGACGACGGCGATACGCGGGAGGACCTGCGACGCCGGTGCGAGGACCGCGCGGCGGCGGCGGCGGCGACGACGGCGGCGTCGGCGGCGTCCGACGTTTCGCAACCACTTGGGAACGCGCACAGGCGAGCGCTCGGCCACTCGCCGAACGGCCGGGCACCACGTTACTTTTTCGTCGCGATTATCGCGGCGCTTATCTCCCGGCGTTCCGTCTGTATCGCTGAATATTTCGGGTGCCGCGTCTCAAACGTTGATAACGGTAATAAACAAATGATAATAATCCATTTTCGTCGATTAAAAAAGTACAGGGCTTCTGATTTGTAACGAGACATTGAAAAAAAAACATCTTTGATGTTGTCAGAGCAAAAAAAGGACGTATTTCTATTCATAATCTTAAATTTCTAACATTATTTAACCCTTTGAGGGGCGGGGCGGTGTAAATATGTACCACTCTTTTTCATATTCCAGTTATATTTTTTTGCATTTTATACATGCACATAAATACTATCTTGACTCTTGGAAGTCCAAGTTATTATTTTTTCCAATTTGGTGCAAAATTACAAAAATTTATGTATTTACACGTTTGTTTTGAACAAGTAATGTGAAAAAACGCGTTTTTTTTTTAAAGAAAAAAAAAAATCGTTTTGTTCCGTAACGTAAACAGCCGAGGCTCTGAAATTTTTCCTACGTATTCGTCATACATACATAGTTTTACAACATATATTTTTTTCATAATTTTTCGTACGCTAGTTTTTTTCAAAAAAAAAATGAAATATCGAAAAATGGATTTTTATTTGGATTTGGATCCGCCATTTTGAATTCTGAAAATCTGACTTCGGATTCGTAATCAGCGACTCCACCCCAAAAACTATATAGTCACTTTCATATCTGGGGTAGGTGCTATAGAAAAATGTGCCCCTCAAATGGTTAAGTGGTCTTTCTACCTTGACAAGAAAAAAAAATTAAAACATTTTTTTATAGAGAAGGAATCAAGACATAGTTTTGAAATTTTGCAGATACATTTATTCACACTTTAAGAGTACTAAAATATATATATTTTTCTTTGGATTTTTTACATTGGTGTTTTTGGTCACACGATTTAAAAAAAAAAACATCAAAATATGACGGTTGACGTTATTTCGGCCGTCTGGAACATATTATTACAAATATAAAAAAAGGCAAATTATTAAGTGATAAAGTCGTTATAGCCCAGGCCAAAAGGAACTTTTTTTCACCAAAAAATAACAAAATGGCGGCCGTTTTTAAAATAAAACATTTTTGAGGTCGGAAAATTGATTGTAAATCGGAAAATTCTTTACCAATGTTTTTGATTTTGGTACGAGCTATAGCTGTAAATGTGTTCAATAACATATAAAGAACTAGAACAACCGCTTGAGCAGTTTTTCTTAAATCATGTCAACCAGGTCAAAAGCCATTTTATAGGTTTTAAGCCAAAATTTAAAGGTTTTTCAAATATGTTTGTGATATACTGTCAGAAACACAAATGAACGTCGCGTGTTCGAGGTATGACATATATATGTGGCTTTGTTTAAATACAACACCTATATTTTAACATATTAAAATATAATTCTGATTTGATTGTTCTAAATATTATAACATATAATGTTTCCCGAAAAATACGCACCATATTATTTTTTTTATCTTTAGATTAGGTGAAAACTGGTTTCAATAGGTAAACTTTAGGGTTATTTTTTTTTTGCAAATGAACAGAACATTAGACTGGTTTGTACCTTTTGATGTATAAAATTCAGGCTTCTAATAATAATAATTCTGACATTCGAGATTGCGAATTTAATTGAGTCACGCCCTGTATGCATTAAAAATATAATATTTATAAAGGTATCAACTATATATATGTATATATTGAAACATTTTCGAAGCAGGTGTTCAGATTTATTTGTTTTGTCTAAACAGGTGTTAATTTCACATTTATTTAGATTGTGTTGAAGTGCTGAAAACTGTTTTTTTTTTGTTTTTTTTTTTTAAATGCTTCCTCACTTCTATACTCATATTAGGTTTGATATTAGAGGTGTATTTTTGTTTCAAAGAACACCTAAATATTCAAATTTATATAATATATAAATACTTTTGTCAATAGAACTTTTATTTACTAAATCTCGTATTCATATGAAAATTGATGAGTACATATGTTTTCCTCACGTTTTCTTTTTATTTTTATTGTTATATAGATACATCTGCTGTAATGGATAATTAAAAGTTATCATGTTCCCGTTGTTTAGACAGCCATAGAGACGGCGCCTTTTCTAAGGAAACACTTGTTTTTAAAGCATTACCTTGAAAAATCATTAAAAGCGGAGCCCTAGATATTTTTAGATAATTTTAAATTATGGAAAAAAATAAAAATATATAGTCACATCCGATAAGATAGTACGTAGTTTTATGATGGAGTTTACGTATTGCTGCCTCACTGTTTTTATGTAATGGTTTCAAACATATACATATGTCAAGTTAATTGGGACGAGTGTAAAAGCGAATTTTGATTTAAAGTATAAAATCAAAAGTATCTAAATTTTACTCGTAACCTATTTTGAAAGTAACCAAAAAATTATCAACAAAATGTCAGATTGTATAATTACCAAACTTAGTAGAGTAGATATACGAGGTGTGGCTATTAAATAACCGAACTGCTGTCATAACACTTTTTATTCATTACCAATTACAGTAGCAATTTTTACCAGTAGCAAGTCCGATTCTGTCAGCTGATTCAGAACCTCCTTCGCTTTTGCTTTAACCGCTTCCTCATTTTCGAATCTTGTCATCACAAGTAATCACCGTGTCTAACAAGCGTGGATCAGTGTCAGTGTTGAAGTTTAGAATGTCATAGCAAATGTTCATTCTTGATTCCTTTTGCTCGGGAGTGAGGAGTTTTGGCACCATTTTTGCGCATGTTGAACGTTTATGTTTCTGACGTCGAAGGCCGTCAGGGGCGCGGATCGTCTTCGGTCGTTTGACGTTCCTCTTTAAACCATTTAAACCATTCAAAAACTTGTGTGCGGGATAAACATTAATTCCCATACACTGCTTGTAACATTGCATAAGCTTCGGCAAAAGTTTTCCCCACTTTAACAAGAAACTTGAAATGAATCCGTTGTTACATCTGAACAGTTAATTTTTTTAGCGACCCATTGGCTTGTCCAGTGAGCTCATGGTGGGGAAAGTATCACAAGACACAGTTCTGTTCAAACTTGTCGCGACACGCTCGCAGCGCGTCAGTATCAGTTCAATTCGGTTATTTAATAGCCATACCTCGTACTATTGGATAAAAAAATTCAGAAAAGAGGGCAACATTTTATTTTCCTTACTCCATACATAGTGTGCAACAGTTTGTTCAATGCATTATATCTATAAATACTTTGTCTCAGTTTTATTCTTTGGAAAATCTATAAATATACACATTTTGAATTTTTTAAGTACATCCAGTTCTGAAGTTCTCATATAAGTTAGTGAGTTGAAAATATCAATAGATGTGAACCAATTACAAATAAAAACAAGGCAGTTATTTACAATTACTATCTAAGAATTCCACACACAATTTTCCGTCTCTTGTAATTGTAAAATTGTAAATGAATATATTTATTGATTCAATTTAAAGTGGGTGTAATTGAGAAAATTGTGGTATCTTGGCAATTAACGATTTTATTTAAGGTCAGTAGTTGTTTAGTAATATACCTTTCTTTTGACCAATAATTGAATGTCGTTGAGTATCATCTTTTACATATTGCCACGTATTGTTTACAAATTACGTTTTTGGATATGGCAGGGATCTTGCTAGGTAATAATAGTGTGGTACAATTTCACCCAGATCATTGGAATTGCTCTAAACGCTTTATTTGTGTAGTTAAGCAATCATGAAATTGGAAAAGATACTGTGGAAGTTCTAAGCAATAACAAATTTAATGTTACACCATTGTTATATTTTGTCTATAAATTAGTAAATAATAATGGAATTTATAACATTTTATGGCTTTCACTCAAGTTGGTTCACTCCAACCTAGACCACGAAAACATGCGCATTATCACCTATATAATTACATACTACAAGGGAATTATTGTTTAGATATGATACATTATCTCGTACCCGAAAACAAAAATATATTTCGTCTATTTTTAATATAGATAATCTATTTATTGTTTCAATTAAAAAACACTTTGTATATACATTATATGCTGACATTTTCCTTCAAAGTAGGCGCCACGTTTATTGCATGAAACCAGCGATATGTCAGAATGGTGTATATTGTCTGCTAAATTGTTTTTTATCGTGAAGCACGCTCAACAATTTAACTGATTACCTTGTTAGTTTTATATCCTACTTATAATACTGGGAATTGTTGGAATATCGCAATAAAATTTAAAATTTGCCACAGATAAGGGGATAATTGGATTCATTTCCCACAAAAATATTTTCAAATAGCGTGTAGAACAGTAAGTTTCTTCTTAAACCCTTTGAAAACTGCCACGACGCTGACCAATTGCGATAAAATTTGACACAAATGGAGTTTGAAATCTCTGAAAAGGGTGTCCCAAAATTTAGTCAAGATTTGAATTAGATAGAAAAGACAGTTTTGTTTTCAATGATTGTACTTTATTATTGAAACATAAAGTACATCGGATAGGGTAAGGAATAACACATCGGGCAAATGACCTCCACGGCTTTGCTGGCACATATGTACTCTTGTCGAAATTTTTGACTATTTTGTTAATAAATGTGGCTGAAATGCGTTGAGGCAGCGTTGAATCTCCTCCTTCAATGCACGGGTGCATGTGGGCTTTTTGACATAGACCTTTGACTTCAAATAACCCCATAGAAAGAAATTCAATGGTGTTAAATCACATGATCTAGGGGGCCAATTCTGGTCACCGAAACGAGACAGTACACTACTAGGAAATGTCCCATGCAGTAACTGGATTGTTTTATGGGCTGTATGGCATATCGCACCGTCTTGTTGAAACCACATATCGTCCACATCAATATCATCCAATTTAGGCAGACAGAACTCAGTTATCATGTCATCAAAAACTATAGTGTATGATGGCGGTTCATTAAAATGCTTTGCCACACAACCATCATGATCAAGGGGAAAGATAAAAAATAAAAAAAAATAAACAAACAAAACAGTTATTACAATAAATCTAAAAACGAATACATTTCAATATGTGTGATTAATGGTCACAATGCGTATCTCTGTTTAACAATATAAGGTCTTTGACTTGTTTTCTGAAGGTATCAACACTGCTACTGCATTTTATTTCATGTGGTATTTTATTAAAAACTTTAACAGCGTTATAGGAAAAGGATCGTTGGAATTGAGCAGTTTTATGGGTAGGTACCCTTAATAGATGAGAGAACCTGGTAATACAGTGGTGTGTGTCATCTCCAGTTACTAACTTATTAAATAAATACTCGGGGAGATGTGTCTGATTTATTTTGTAAATTCGGCATGCCATGTGTAAATTATACCTTTCGTCCAAGTTCAACCATTTAGATTCCCGAAATTTAGTAGATATATGATCAAACTTCCGTAAATTAAAGCAATACCTTATAGAAGAATTCTGTATTTTCTGAAGGCTTTGCTTATCCTTATTCAACAGTGCGGGCCAATACACTACATCACAATAATTAATATTTGATAATACTAAGGAGTCACAAAGTCTAAGTTTCACATATGTGGTTAGGATATCCTTATGCATATTGTATAACAGCTTAAGTTTAGCATATGATTTTTGTAGTAGGTGACTAACATGTTTAGAAAATCTCAACTCGACGTCTAGCGAGAGACCAAGATTTTTTGAAGGTTCACTATAGCTTAACACAGTGCCATTATTCTTATTTGAAAATCTGAAAATTTACCAATGATTTCTTTGTACCGATTACTTTGATATCGAGTACCAGTAACAGTATCTGCTTGACCAGCCTTATTTTCGAAGAAGTATGACGCCTCCAGTCCAAAATCCGCACCAAACAGTGACACGTTGTGGATGCATTTGTTTTTCGACAATCAGGGTTCGAGTTTTTCGACAATCGGGGTTCTCTGAATCCCAAATGCAGCAATTTTGACGATTAACGAAGCCGTTAAGGCGAAAATGAGCTTTATCGCTTGGAATGATTTTGCTCGATCAGCATTCCCTTAGTGTTGTTTAATAATCCATTCAACGAACTCTCTTCGCTATGCATTGTCATTAAGCTGCTGTTCTTGTGTCAATTGAACTTTGTAAAGCATAGAGACGCAAATATTTAGTGAGTATACGATGTAGAGAGCTTCTTGGAATTTGCAATTCTTGTCCACGACGTCGAATCGATGTTCCTGGACTTTCACAATTACTCTCACGCACTGCTTCGATATTATCATTTGAACGGCGTGTTATTGGATGGCCAGTGTGTTTAGCGTCCCAAATTGATCCTGTTTCCCTGAATTCTTCAATTATTCTCTTCACAATTGATGAAGTTAAATCAATATTTTTACTAATCCTAAACGGTTACCGGCAAATTGTTTTCTTTTTTTGGTTGCCAGCACTTTACCGCACAAATGGCTACAAATTCAAATCTTGCGTGAATTATGGGACACCTATTATATACAGTTATACATACAGTGCTAATCAAAAGATCGCTGCCTTCCTCGTATATTTTGAACGGAACTTAGAGCATCTTAATTAAAAAAATAAGTAAAATTAACATGACGCTCAAAAAAACTTTCTCCAAATTTTGTGTAAAAATGTTTTGATGAATTCCGAAAATAAAATTATAAAACTAAAATGGCAACATTATATTTTATTGAACTCATATCTATGATTCTCGGTGAACGTTTCGCATTGCCTGGCATTGATAAGAAATATAAACTGTGGCGCTTCTTTTGGAAATTGGCTTTGGTTTAGGAGGCTAATCCGTATATCTAAAATATCTTCCCGCAGTTGCATTATCTTCCTCTGTTTGAGCAGCTCTTAAAGACATTGTCATCATGATCGGCGAAACCTTCGGAGTCAAGTCAACGACCACGGATACCGCAAAAAACTACGTCATAATTTATACAGCCAAAAATTATATATTCTGGGCTACTTAAAGCATTTCAATAAAACAAAACGATAAAATGTGACCGCCGTTAAATTTGTGTAACCGCCGTTAAAATCGCGTTTCTTTAAATAATAGCATAGTAACAACAACTTACGTATCTAGTCCATTGTTATATTCCTCTGTCTGTTTAGAATTTAGAAAACTGAACCAGTGACAAATTGCCTAAATATTTTCTCCTGCTTACTGTCTAGAGTAAGCTTTGGTCCGAGCCAGCTTCATTTGTTTTACTCGTTGGTGTTATAGAAGAATGAGGAAAGGGAGGAGATATATGGATATCCAAAAATGATAAAAAAATATAGACAGATTAATTTTCTGATGGCTGGAAAAATTGCTGTGTAGGGACAAACGTGATTGTAGTCGTCAAATATATAGCGTGCAATATAAAAATAAAAAGAGGGTATGCCTTTGAGAACTCAGTTTACGTTCGACTTACCTTTAATGCTAAGTGCATATGACGTACTCGATAAACAACCATTTCGTGAGTTCTGGAACAGATGCGTTCCAGAGATGCCGTTACCAAATCGCACAACGTTACGTTATTGGAAAGTAGTATTCAAATTCACCATTAAAAATTCAAATATTACCACCAAGTTGTTATTAGTTGATATTTAAGATTAATCATTAGTTTTTATTAATGGAATGTGTTACTGAATGTGTCATTATAGTCCGGGAGCCAGGTCAAAATTTGGTCAATTATTTCTTCTCGAACGGTAATTAGTGAGACGCATCAGGGAGTTGTATCATAATGCCTCGTGAACGTCAGCTGCGGTTCCGTGGGTGGGATGAGCGGCGGTAGCCTCCCCACGCACGGAGAAAAAAAATGTTTAGTCATTTTCTCCTGACTAAAAATTTGTCAAACTATAGCTAATCCAATATCTTGAAGAAAAAAAAGTTAGCTGACTATAACATGGTGAATTATACGTCAGCTGGTCGCTTGAACATGAAAAAAAATTATAGGTAAATTCAATGATTTCCTCTCAACTAAAAATTTACCTGAGGATAGTTTATATGCTACTGTGAATGAATATAAATGTCAGCTGGCTGTACCTCGGTGGAAAGATCGTCAGCTGATACCTTGAAAGTTGTAACACAGAAGTTAGGCGGGAGCATCTATCGTCTATTTAAATGCACCAGCTGACGAGTTTTCCCTCGACTTACTGCTAGCTGATTGTTTTTATTAATTACAGAAGTATATTAACAATCAGGTTACAAATTTTTATCCGGGAGTAAATGACCTATCTTAAATTATTCGCATTACGCTTCGATATGAGTGTTCCGATTAAATCAATATTCTGTATAGATACTTTAAAATTAATAAGTATATAATTGAATAACTGAAGAAATATTTAGGTAAGTAAATTAATCAATTTATAGTTTATTGTAACTTAGCTGTTCGATAAATAAAACATTCATTTTAAAAAAGTGATTGAGTATTGCTTCAATCTTTAGAAATAACGAGAATAATTTAAGATACGTCATTTCCTCCCGGATAAAAATTTGTAACCTGATTGTTAATATACTTCTGCAATTAATAAAAAAAAACAGCTAGCGGTAAGTCGAGGGAAAACTCGTCATCTGGTGCATTTAAATAGGCGATAGATGCTCCCGCCTAACTTCTGCGTTACAACTTTCAAGGTATCAGCTGACGATCTTTCCACCGAGGTACAGCCAGCTGACATTTATATTCATTCTGAATGTTGAAAGGAAATCATTGAATATACCTATATTTTTTTTTCATGTTCAAGCGACCAGCTGACGTATAATACACCATGTTATAGCCTTTTTTCTTCAATATATTGGATTAGCTATAGTTTGACAAATTTTTAGTCAGGAGGTAATGACTAAAATTTTTTTCTCCTTACGTGGGTGGCTACCGTCGCTCATCCCACCCACGGAACCGCAGCTGACGTTCACGAGGCTTTATGATACAACTCTCTGATGCATTCCACTAATTACCGCTTGAGAAGAAATAATTGACCAAATTTTGACCTGGCTCCCGGACTATTATGTGTAGGTCTTATTTAATAAAGTTTCCGTAATCTTTTTAGTATCCAATTGTATAAAATGACGTTCGATTATCGAGATATTTGGTTGGTATATGCAGAAAACATACGCACTTGCCCATATCTATTTTCCGACACAAATGTCGAGAATTAAAAATACCGCTTTCAATTTTGTTAACGAGAAAATTAAACGATCAAAATTAAAAGCATAGGAGGCGTGCCGAAATATTTATTTTTACAGAAATCAGATGTGTTAGCGGCGAAACGGATTTATCGGAGTTGCTGGAGTCGATGAGCCAGCCTAACTTTTAACAAATGCCCCGTCTGGCGTCATTTTGGCACAAGTCTACGCGTTTCGTGTGAATCAATTTAGAATTTGGGCAGAATACATAACCGGAAGCCGGCACACCGAAACGGAAATTGTAACGTTCCTCCAACTGCATCGTCACGAAGTGACTTGCATTTTATCTTTATCATCAAATTGTACTAACAAGCATAATCAAAAACAAATATTATCAACTAGTGCTATTTTGGATCTGCACAATTCAAGAATATTCGATCAACAAAAGTGTTTTTAAACAGGCATATCTCGGTGCCTGTGTTTTGACGCTTCGGCAGTTTTCTTTAATTTAATATCCATTTGATATGCACCGTGTGTTACACGAAACGCACTCCATTACGTGACAATGTAGTTTGAGAATGATTAATTACCGGATTAATGTGGATATAACAGGGTGTGTTAAAATGTTTGATCTTTTTTCACGGACATTGGTTTTCCATACGGCAAATGGTGACGGTAGATTTCGATAATCATCTTTCGATCTACTGGTTTGCCATCTGGTGAGACACTACTGGGTAATAGAAAGCTGGAGTTCTTATGCAGTTTGGTCAGTTTTTCTGAAAGGCTTTTCACTGAGTTGACATAAAGTAATCGAAGAGTCTCTGTCACAAGAAAGTCCATGTCGTTAGCTCATAAAAATTTGATGCAAATAGTAGTACATTAGTTAATATAACACATATTTATATAAATATTTAGAATTTTTATGTAGACCCTACTGTTAGTCTCACAATTTTTCAGTTTTTGGTTCATATTTTAATTATTTCCTCTTATGTTTAAAAGCAGAAATATTTTCCTGTTTACGAGTGACAAATTTTATTATACATATTACTTATTTAATATAGGAACACCCTATATATTTATCGTATGTGAGGCTTCAAAAAAACAAAAAACAAAAAGAACAATACATTTCAGTGAGATTAATGTCTCCAAAAATATTTTCCGGTTTCCTTTCAATGGGCTTCTGCCTTCCATTTAATTATAGGATTATCTTTGTTGTCTAATTTGTCTTTTGTTACGTTAATAACTCGGTGGATTTCGAAAATAGACGTCGGAGGAAAGGCACCGAAGTATTTTCGGATGGACCTATTTACATTTTGAAAACGCGCGTTACTTATTTAATTGTTCTAAATACGTAACAGCTTAAAACTGTACGGAAATACAGGCTGTTGTATGAATGTATAATATATGTTAACTAACGCACAAGTAGGTAATATTTTGAGAATAACTTACGTAGATCGAATTTTAACTATATTTATTTGTTATGTCCATAACGTCTCTCATTTTGTTAACTGATATTAACGAGAGATGGAAACATTATTGCAGGTCAATAACACCATTTTCCAAAATGTAGTAATCATGTAGTATTAATGTCTATAATGTAGAAATTTTATTTTTTGTTACGTATACAGTCATCAACGTAAGTATTGATTTTTTTTGCTTCTAATAGGATTGTTCCAAAATTTCTCAGCGAGTCAGATAGATACTCTGACGATTTCCCATTAGCATGAGGCCAAGAACTTTGAAATGGATTTAATATTTTCAATTTATTCACGATTTTTTGAAAACATTGCAATAATTTTACCTTTTTAGCGAATTCTTTTCACACAATCGACATATTACCATCAACGTGCGCTTATTATATACAGAATTTCACACGTTGTAATCCTATCCGAAGCAACAAAATTCAATACTGTATGTATTTATTTTTTGACTAAATAAATTTACATAAAACAATTTTTTTTGCCGTATGATGTAAAGTTGATCTTAAATTAGATTGAGCCATGAGGTGGTTATCAGAACGATTCAGAAACACTACATTGTTAGGTTCGAATCCGACTTTTAGTCGTATTAGTGTGCCACTGTCTGTGGCACATCTGACGAGGTGACGAAAGAGACTAAACACTTCCAATGTTACGTTAAAAATTTAACCAGAATTAGAGGAAACCTAAGAGCATTTCATTGAATAACCTGAAAATAGATATCTATGTTTAGAGGCACAGCGATTTAAATGAAACTTATTTATATTGGTGGTGTGAAAAACATTTAACGTAAGTCGCACTTGGAAGAATGTGAACAGGTATTATTTGGCAATGCATTTAGTTTGTGCATTCCAATAAAAAAATATTATAACGCCACCGATTTAATTTACTTTGGTTCATATTTTATTTTCAAAAATTAATAGAGACATTTATGCTGCTTTTGTGACTTAACGTAACTAGAACATCCCTTGAAGGTAATGAGTGATGTAGCTCGACCATTGGTCAATCAAAACATTTCAGTCATTCTGTGACATCCTCTTGAGAGGGTAAAACTTATTTCTCACATAACAAGGAATTGAAAAATAGTTTCAGTACCTTTTAGAAAAGCTCAAAACATCTGCATTTTCTTATTTAAGAAGAATCTTTGACAACGTACTTGAAAAGTACCCATATTATGAAGTAACAAAAATTTACCCGTAGTCTTAATTCAATTAGACCCACTAGCACGACCAGCAGTGGTATCATAGGTTCAATCATAACAAAAAAAAAAACTTAACAATGTAACAGAGAGAAAAAAGGTAATAACAGAAACAATAAATGCCCCCAATAAATAGCCCAACTTGATGTATACTTAATCCCCAGACCTTATAATTATAAATAAAAGGTGAAGAATTAGTTCAGTGGAAAGTAAACTAGTCAAAAAAATTAGTTAAAATTAAAAGTTGCCACTGTTAAATATATATTATAGTAGGTCCCTGCTATCTACATATTACTACTTTTATAGGGTAGAACTATAATTTAGATTAATTGATAGCCTTTAGGATTCATTTTAACTTAGATTAGTCTTTTTTGGTTACATAAGAAAAAATTAAGTAAAGTAGTAGTAACAAATCGAAAGGTCACTTCCCACATTTGACAGTTTGACATTGACAAAGTAACAAAATTTGTTGAATACACCTTTGCCACTACTGCAAAATGTATATCATTTAACTTCATATAGTTGTTAGCAAAATGAACCAGACTTTTTGGAAGGAAAGAGAAAAAAAAGATATACCTAAGCATATCTCGAGTATTTCTTGTTTTAAATAAGTCGAAATGGCCGATTGCTTCCAATTTATCATACGAGAAATACTTGGTTTAAGTGTTAGTAGAGAGTGTTAAGAAGGTACTAAACGCATAAGGATAATCTAACAGCTCTACGTTCATTTTTACGTACTGAACACCTAGTTATAGGCCAAGTGCTATTTCTCAAACAGTTTCCACTGAATTGTTTTGAAACTCGCATTCGATCACTGTCATTTTATATAAGATGCGGTTCGGTTGTTGTTTTGGGGCACACAGCTTGGCATCTTTAAATAGTCTAACGGATCTTTGTATATCCTAGATTAATTTAAGACGGATTATAGCAAAAGAAAATTATGTAGATAATGCAATAACTTTTTGGCTATTCTTTTTTCAACCAATGTTCCAAAAAGAACACTCCACCACTGTCTGCCCAAAATGTCTAGTTAGACTTACTTTACTTTATTAATTTAAGGTGCATCTGACAACATCGCACTGGTAGCGTGTTGCGAGGTCGTGAATGCTAGTTTCACCCCCATGGTGACAGCTACATCAAAAGGTTTCCATCTCCCTCGTTCTTAGCCAGATTTGATGACGTTTTTTTTTTGATGGCTGTTTATAATACTTTTTTTAAGTTATGCGGGACAGGTTCTTGTGTGACGGACTGTACCTAGTTCTAATTTCCATTACTCACAATCAGTCGAACCTCTCTTTCCAAAACAAGGATTCAACTCGACCCATTCCATCCACGTCACGTCTGCGTCCAACGACGACTACGTATGGCGACAACATCAATTTTCGAATTCATAAAATTGTTTAGCCGTCGTGAAACTGATCGTGTTGTTGACCCCGGCGCCGACGAAGGACCACGGGGAATCTGGATAGCGACGTTTCAAGGATACGCCGAGGATCGGGCGGGACGTGTTTGTTCTGCCGTCTCGCCGTTCCAGGACAACAACGTTTTATGTCTCCCTATAAAAAACGTCGTTTTATTTGCCGGTTTATGAAGTAGAAGCCGAAGGAACTTTCGTACGCATAAAAAAGAGCGTCAAGGTCGCTACGCTGGGCTCTGAAGGTTAACCGATGACGCCGGCTGGACTGGGCGCTGTGGTGATCCGTTCGGAATTCGTCCTTTCTGGAGGACTTTCAGGCAGTGGCGGCTGGTGCTGAAGTTTGCAGGTTGAACCGCTGACGCTGTTCGCGCTGTTTCAAAATACGCCGCGCGTTCGGCCAGTTGTTCCACCTCGGCGTAGAGAGTATCGCTTGCGTGTGTGCGTACAAATCCATTCTGCAGCCGATCTTTTACAAAGTTGAAACAGAAAGGCTTGGGAGACCTATTCTAGACTTAAATATTGTGCAGATAGTGTCTGGTAAAAAACGTTGTTTTTTTTACCACCAGAGCAATTCTGTGGTCAGGTTCGGATTCAGTACGTCGAAAACTTTCAGAAAAGTATATTCTGGTTTCTGGTAAATTTTTTTGTCGGCCTGTGTTATAAACATAAATGGGTTAGATTTGAATCACTTTGGCGACCAAATTAAAAATCTTGTAATGTGTGTAATTAAAATGAAAAAGTGAGTCATAATCGCTACATTTTTACATCTTATAATTAATTGTGTGCGTTTTGTGAGCTTAGAGGACGTTTGAACTTAGAGGACATGACATGAAGAGTCCACGTTTTTTCCAAAGACTATTTGGAAAAAGCAACTGTTGTCAAGTATAAAAAATGAAATTTTTCAATTTTATGGTACAGTGAATACCAAGAAGAAATTTATAAAAAAAATAAAAGAAACTATTTATCTATAACAGCATATAAAATAAAGACCATCTTGTCGACGACTTTCTCTTCCAATAAAATAATAATACACTTTCTACTATAACATTGTTATGAATTCTTGGGTTCTATATGGGTTCTTGTAATTAGGATAACAAGAACATTTAAAGACTACATAACAATTTTTAACTTTATGATTCGACTTTGAAAAATTAAAAAATAATTAGCTCCGCCATATTTCTCATAAGTATTCATTTGCAACCCTCCATTTTTTTTTTAACTTGAGCCGCCACTGCCTTTAGGGAACGCGAGTTCGGTTAGTTTTGGATTACATTGGGTTGAAGTTCTTCGGTTGTCCGCAAGCTATGATATACATTTTTTTTGGGGTTGGAGGAATAAGAATAAATTATACAGAACCCTACCAACCTTTTTATATATTACCGTATTTATCCCAGTGCTTCCAATCTACAGGGTGTAACATTATTAAAGACTACGACAAACTAAAAAATCTTTGAGTAAAAATAAAGTTACATACGAGGTGTGTAAATTAAGTAATGAGACTGGCAACGTAGCGCCCGATCTAGCAACACTGCGGAGATGGGATTTGGAAGGGCAGTAGGTTAGGGTAACATGGAATGTTTGGAATACAAGTTTGAATTTGTTAGAGTCATTTGTTTGTTCTTTGTGACCGTTTTCGGAAACCGTTTTTTTTTCTAGTGCGTTTTAAAGTGCGTTAGACATTATTTGAGCAACGGTGTGCCATCAGGTTTTGCTTCAGACATGGACACAGCGCAACGGATAATTTTGCAACTTCAACACGCCTACGGAGACGGTGTTTTTTTCAAGATTCCAGGTTTTTTCGTGGTTTCAGATTCTCAGAAGGAAGAGAGTCGATTGAAGAAGAAAAAGGCCTTCATCTTCAAGAACCGATAAAAATGTCGATAGAATACGGGATATTGTGCGTTCAGATCGTCGGTTGACGACAAGAATGATCGGGGAAGAGTTAAATTTGAATCACACCACTGTTTATCAGATCTCGATTAACGAATTGGGGATGAGAAAAATATGCGCAAAAATGGTTCCAAAAAACCGGAGGAACAAAAGGATATCAGGAGAGAAAGGTGTCTTGACTTTTTGGAATCGATTGAAAATGATCCCCATTTTATGGAACGTGTTATTATTGGTGATGAGACTTGGGTGTTTGGGTACGACCCGGAAACCAAACGCCAAAGCATGGAATGGCACACTTCAAGCTCTCCAAAAAGCAAGAATGAGCAAGTCAAAGGTCAAATGCTTGCTAATTTGCCTTTCTGGTAGCCAGGGAATTGTCCACAAAGAGTTCGTGCCTCCAGGCCAATCAGTAAATCAACACGTTTACAGGGAGGTTCTTGAAAGACTTCGAAAAAGGATCATGCGTGTGAGACCAAACATCAAGAACAACTTTATGTTGCATCACGACAATGCCCCTTGTTACGCAGCCATTTCAGTAAACGAGTTTTTAGCCAGTAAAAACATTTCTGTGGTTCCTCAGACTCCTTATGTGCCTGACTTGAGTCCTTGTGACTTTTTTCTTTTCCCGAGATTGAAAAATTACCGCAAGAATGGAAGAACCGTCTCCAGCGCTGTGTGGCTTCCCAAGGAAGTTATTTTGAGGGAGACAATACTGAATTGTAATTCTATTCGAATAAAAAAAATAATTAAAAAAATCAGTCTCATTACTTAATTTACACACCTCGTATATATTGTTTAACAACAAACTTCTTTAACTGCCGTATATTATCATATATAATCTTTAAAATATATGGGTTCCCGAGGCATTTCAACAAAAATCAGGAACCATAAGGAAAAAGTCCAAACTACGTCATTTGAAAACAGATACTACCCTGTCTAATACGTCAGTAAAACCGATCGTAGCATAGAAATGTAATCGTTCGGTCGAGTTCGGGCTAGAAACATTTTGATAGCGATTAGTATCCGACATTGTATAATCGGAAAAGTCGTAAATTGATGGAAATCGTGGGCGCCAGGCCGGTTTACTGGTGGCGCCGGCATTTCTCATTACAACTGGACGGCCGCCGTCGCGACGCTGTGTCTCTACGAAATCCATCGACGGGGAATACAGGGCGTCGTTCCCGATTTCAAGCTGGAACGGTTACGAAACTTTTTAAATTGGGGTCCTAATTATTGTCGAACGTTCCGTTTGATGAATGAGCTTTCCGAAGCTGTTTATTATAAACGCTTAGTTTAAATTGACGCATGGAGTGTTTGAAGGTGACAGATCGATAAAATATTGTGAGTTTAAAAAAGGAATCAAAGGCTGCCACGCTGATTAAATGTTAGTTTATTGCACATTGTGGACCATGATTCACAATTCATACATAGATTCTATTTAATCACCTTTCAAACTCGATGTTGTAAGGGTTCAAATAGAAGATCTTTATTAATATTTCTACAAACTGAGAAACTAGGCAACACTTGATTAAAAAACTTTATTGATCAAAACAATTTAATGTATTTGGAATACGTCCACCACACATTGGTGAATATGATTTGAATGAGACCGATTTTTTTAAATTTCTTTATGCGAATATAATTAGAATTCAGTATTGTCTCCTTTAAAATAACTTCCTAAGGAAGCCGCACAGAGCTAGAGACGGTTGTTCCATTCCTCATAGCAGTGCTGAAACTCATATACTGGAATAGCCTTCATCTGGTCGGTTACAACCATTTGAATGTTTTCTATGGTGCCAGAATGACGTCTCTTGAGGTGATTTTTCCATCTCGGTAAGAGAAAAAAGTCGCAAAGACTCAAATCAGGCGAATAAGGAGGCTGAAGAGCCACAGGAATGTGTTTACTGGCTAAAAACTCGTTTACTGTGTGACAAGGCGCATTATGGTGATGCAACATCCAGTTGTCCTTGATGTTGGGTCTCACACGCATGACCCTTGTTCGAAGTTTTTCAAGAACCTCTCTGTAAAAGTGTTGATTTACTGTTTGGCCTTGAGGCACAAACTCTTTGTGGACAATTCCCTGGCTATCAAAAAAAAGCAAATCAGTATGCATTTGATTTTGGACTTGCTCATTCTTGCTTTTTTTTGGTCTTGGAGAGCTTGAAGTGTGCCATTCCATGCTTTGGTGCTTGGCTTCCGTTCTCGGTTCGTATTCAAACACCCAAGTCGTATCACCAGTAATAGTTTCATAAAATGGGGATCATTCACAATCGATTCCAAAAGTCAAGACACCTTTCTCTCCTGATGTCCTTTTGTTCCTGCGAAAGATTTTTTGGAACCATTTTTGCGCAGATTCGTCTCATCCTCAATTCGTTAAGCCAAAATCTGATTTCCATGTGTTTTGGACTTCAAAATATTTTTTTTGAAATAGTTGGACTAAAATTAAAATAAAAGAACGTTTCAAAAGCGAATCAATAAAATGGATCTTGGATAATATTCTGCATCTCATGCCTTTGCTGGCGCGCACCAATTTGTTGATTAATATTTCCACATTTTCGGCTCTGTGGTTCCATAAAAAACATTTATAAACAGCTCCTAGTGAAATCCAGGCCTCTGACTTTTTGGTTTTTATCAGAATGTAATGTATGACATGGATAAAATCATGTGGGATCAGAGCCTACAGAGAAGGCAAAATATTATTTCCACGCAATATTCGTCTGTTATATTCAATTAAGTAAATTTTGGCGCAAAAAATAAAACGAAGTTGACGTAAAATCACAGTCTATAAAAATATGTGGCTCGTTTTTATCTAGGTTTTTACATGCTTCATCTGAAACGTCATCTGAATTTCTGTTCTTTCGGTCACTTCTTTGCCGTTTTATTAGAATAGCAAGAAATAATTCTGCATTCTGCATTCAACTCACAGATCCCTGTGTACGTATAAATAATTAATTATTGCAGTTTTACAAATTTTATTCTGGGTGGTCTTCGAAAAAGTATACACAAGTCCATATATGATTTCTTCATTTACATACACAAAAACATTTTTGTCTATTATAATATTTGCATGAAACCTGAGTTAATAAAAACAAAACATAATTTTACTTAATAATATTAAGTAAAATTAAAAATAATATAAAATAAATTAATAGTTAACTGCTTAAGGTGTCCACATAAAATGTCTTTATACTTTCCAAGATTAAATCTCAAAAAAATTTCAAGGATACAAACTTTACTAACTTAACAAACAAACTTAAACTACAAAACTATGTCATTTAAATTGCTCCAACAAAAAACGATAAAACAATTTTATTTTGCTTTAAAATAAACAGATAAACGGATTTTTTCTTTCCTTTTATGGAACATAATCAAATATAATGTCTTGCCATTTCTATATACTTTAGACCTAAGTTGTGGTTATCAAAAAAGATTTTTCTTCCTTTGTATACGGCTTTCGAAAAAGAAAGGAAAGTAAAGACCACAATACGGCTGCAATTTACTGACTTTTCTGAAATAATGGAAACGTTTTGCTTGCAAACAGCCAGCCGCGTAAATGAAAATGTATCTCTCGTCTTCGCCGTAGGAATTCAAACTGCCTTTGCGTACCACTGAGTTTCCAGATAGGTTGAAATGCATAAAACTGTAATCCTGTTATGCGCGCAGTTTGCAAAAAAGGGGCTATTAAAATTCAATCGCCAAATAAAGGAAACCAGACATAGAGCAGACAGACGAGAATCTGCAGTTCCAAAAACATCATAAATGGCGCTGGACCGTTATGTTATTGTTTTAGGGACCTTATCGAATTAGCAATTCAGATTATCTGCGGTGCCATGACGTTAATGTGGCCAGGATATGTGCAAGTATCGGCGTAGAAATAAAGGGATATAAACGAAATCCAAAAGTTTTAGGTGATATTCAAAGAGCTGTAAGAGCTGACTTGGAGAAAAATGGCCGTAGAGAAAAGACAAAAAATGGAAATTGAAGTTCCAAGTTTCTAGTTTTTGGATCTTGAATTTATTTTTTTAGCGTCAGCAGTTTTTGATAGAAAAGAAAATGATACATAAGAAAACCATCGAGAAAAACCGAACCGATTTTGCTTGAATATTAAAAGGTCCACGGATTTTTTTTCGATAATTTCATTCTAAAGCTCTTTTAGATAATTTAATTAGCTTTCTTAATTTACTTTTATTTTTTCAAGAAATGGAAACGATGCACTTTTACAATAAAGCAAGAATAAAAAGTTCTTAAAATCGCTCAAAAAAAAAAAAAAAAAATTACCATCCAAAGAATGATATTTTTTAAATTTTGCAAAAATCGACTATTTGCAAAATCCAAAAAATTTTGAGCTAGATTTTGAAAAATTCTAGTGCATTCAGTGAGTGATTTTAAGAACTTTTTATTCTTGACAATTTTTTGTAAAAGTGCATAATTTTCCAATAAAAAATTCTTGAATTTTTACGCAAAAAATTTTGCGTTCAGGCGTCATTTTGAACGCGTAAGGGAAAACACCGATCTTTAAACCACGTATACTTAAAGTTCAAACATTTATTCCACCGGTTGGTGAGGTTCCAGGTCCCTTGCAGACCGGAAACCCCCGAAAATTTGATTAAAAAAAATGTGCAAAAAAATGTTTAAAAAAAACTGCTTTTTTTCATTATTAATAATTTTTTGGAGGAATTTCATGGACACCATCGGAAGGGCGCCTCTTAAACTTTAAAAATATGTCCCTGTCAAATTTTTCTGTCGCAAATAGTATTAGTTATGAGACGACAAGCAAAAGTTCCAACAAAATTGTTTTCAATGGTTTTCTTATGATTAAAAAAATTAAACGCAAGATCCATTAAGTAGAAACTTTGAGTTTCAATTTCTTTTTTTTTTTTTTCCCTACGCCTACTTTTTCCTAAGTTACAGCTCCTTGAAAAACCACCTAAAAATTTGAGATATTTTCTATATTCCTTATATTCTGCCCTTAGTGTATAATTTAATCAATATTAAATGCCAATTAAATTATTTGTATAGGAGGGAAAATAATAATATTTAGTTTAATTAAATTAATCTAATTTTTTTCACTTTTTCGAAACTAATGATATGCATGCTTATCGTCGAAGCTCAGTCCAACAGCTGTTAGCAAACGATCACCTATTTATTATTGTACGATACTTACATCTAGAAGCATCATTCAATATAAACAGCTAGGGCATTCTAAATTTTACTTAATATCTACTTATTTCCTGAACCCATCCTCAGTTTATTTGTTCTCTTCAAGTTTATTAAAGTAAGTAGACGTTAAAATATCTAGTCTAGGGGCAATAATTTCTTTATCGAAATCTCACGGCATTTTCGGAATGGCACATACGCAGCACAACGCTGACTTACAGGCAGGTAGGTGTGAAATGGTGCGTTTAATACCTTTTTAAATTATACCATTTGAGGGAATTAGGAGAACGTGTCACAAACAGAAGGAAAGAGATTATAAATGTGTACCTGATAGCATTGTGATTTTGTTCCGCAAAATCTCTTTAAATACACGGAACGCCTTTTACTTTTTACCGACACGCCGTTGACGCTAAACTGTGCTTCTATTTATTGAGTGTGAGAACGGGGTGTCTTGTTGTGCCCGTAGAAATTTGTTAGAATAACATAAGGGCTTACTTGTTTACTCACGGCAATCACTGGGTTAGGTGGAATTTGTTGTTAGGTGTTATTGTTGCGAACATCCTAAAGATAGTGGACCCTGTAAATTTGTTGGCCCTGTTCATCAGGCTTTGAAAATTTTATTAGCCCCATGTTTCTTTTGTTTTCAGCATTTTTCCCTGTTTCATTTCGAGTTAAGATACCGATAAACATATTTTTTTAATTAAGCATACAATTAAAAATAGTCATACCATGTCGGTATATTTTAGACTAAGATTTTGTTCTGGTTACAAAAAAAAATGTGGATTTAAGAAACATTTTTTGTGTACGGTTATGAAAAAAAAGGAACGTTAGTAAACGAAATTGAAAGAATTATGAAAGACTTTTGAAACATTTTGCTCGCAAGCAGCTGTCAGTGTCTTCGAGCTTTCAGAATCTAGAATTATAGTCACGATGTTATCATTCTTTTGAAATGATCTTGCCAACAACATCATTTTAAGTATATCCTGTTTAAAATATACCGTCAAAGAATGTATTTAAAATATGCATGACTTCAATTCTTTTTCATACATTGTCCACTGTAGACTCTTTAATAATAATAATAATATGTTTAGTTGTTATCTATAACATCTGAATCATTATTTTAAATTAACAATACTTACTAAGTAACTTTATTTATACGAAATATAAAGAGAAATGAAATTAAAATATAGGATGAAGAGTGAAAATTATTTAGGGCTTTCTCAAAATACCTGCCCTTACTGCCCATTATCTGACTGAGGTTTTAAACGAATTTTTCTAAACGTTTCGAGGATTAACTCCAAAGTAAACAACCGCAATAATATGGTTATAAGATAGTTATTGGTTTTCCCTATTTCTCAGGCCTTTTCAGGTGAACAACGAACAGGTTAGTAATGTCTTCCATAAACAGTTGAGGAGAATGCGTAATAATTGATACATTTTGTAGAGATCTTATTGTTGCAATCCAGTTACAATTTACGATTTGATTAGTTCCCACGATAAATTGACAGGTGGTACCGGAGTGACACAAGCATTCCCATGAAAATTGTTTCAAGGACTATAGAGATCAGTCTACTGGCCATATCTTATATAGGTTTTAAAAAAAATCTTGAATTGGCATATCTGACCAAATGAGATTGTTACTACCATTATGGAACGGTAAACATATTTTATCATATGAGAAACTAAAAGGTTTTGGGTTCTATCGTCATTAACACAGGCCCACAAAAAAAAGTGTCTGGTTCTGGGATGGAGACTAACTTTTTTTTATGTATTTTGTGCCGCTGAATCCAAATTCATCATTAAAAAATAGGGGTTCCGCAGCTAATTTTGAAGATAACCTCAAAAAACTGTCGAAAACGACGTGTTTCGGTTGGTAAAAGCTTGAGAAGAACAAAAAAAAATATTTGATTCACATCAAAAACACTTTGTTTCTACGTATTTTGGCCTGCTGAATCCGAATTTGCTATGAAAAATGAGGTTTGACCAACGGATTTTGGAGATAACCTCAAAAAACTGCTGAAAACGACGTTTTTTGTAATAAAAGCTTGAAAGAAATGGGAATATGATTCGCGTCACATATAAAATACCGTATTCCTATGTATCTTAATTTCTTAAACGCGATTGTGTTACGAAAAATTTGGTTTAACAAGTGAATTTCAAAGATCATCCTCAAGAATATGTAAAAATTGCGTTTTTAACGGTAAAATCTTGAATAACGTGGATTGAATCAGTCTAAAATCAAGATTAAGTGGAAACTCTTTAGTAATCACATGAACATACTTGCATTTGACTTTCTGGAATTCAGACTACGAAAATAACTTGAAACAACAGCAAGCTGAAGACAAATCTGAAGATTGTTGTATCTCTGAGAGCGGAGAATATCCCAGAGAAATCTGGGAATATTCTAGGATTCAGCGGCACAAAATACATAAGAAAATGTTAGGCTCTATCCCAGAACCAGATACTTTTTTGTGGGCATTTTTTTTTTGGTCTTCTCAAGGTTTTACAACCGAAACACGGCGTTTTCGACAGTTTTTTGAGGTTATCTTCAAAATTAGCTGCGGAACCCCTATTTTTTATGATAAATTCGGATTCAGCAAAATACATAAGAAAAATTTAGTCTCCATCCCAGAACCAGACACTTTTCTTTGTAGGCCTGTGTAATTTTGGATTAGTAGAAATATAACCAGTATAGATTTTCATTTCGTGATACATTGGGTTATCCTACATAATATAATGCAACAATTTAAAGAAGGTACCGTTTTCTCTCCAGTGTTTATCTAACAATTATAGAATACTCAAGTTGCATACAAATTAACTGTAATTATATTTCGGTACTGTTCATATCGTCGTGTATTTAAAGGCACGTGATCACGTGACAGACACTCCTAAGAATTACCGAGAAAAGCTTACTGGTATTGATAACGGTATGCGTACAGTAGTAATTTAAATGGTAGACATTTGAGACTAATGAATAATAATTTTTTGACAATTGGTGTTATTGGAATGGTAGGTTTTGCTTGTAGAGTAACTCGTGTACGGTTCAGATTTTCTGTAAAAAAATTCGTATAAAAGCTTCACGTAAAAGTTAACTCAGTTTTCAATCAGGTTCTCACTTGGTTCTCTTGGATGCACCTTCTAGTATAATGTTTTGAAACCTCAATAATTCGGCCGTTTTCAAAGTACCTGCTCTCTCAACCAAACGCTATTAAACTTGGTGTACTATGTGCAGATATATCTTGTCTAGTTCGAGTCCCATTTATCTTGTCTTTGATCCATCTATGGTCCCAAATTGACGTCTCTTGACGTGATTTTCCAATCTCTCAAAGAGAAAAAAGTCACAAGGACTCAAGTCAGACGAATAAAGATGCTGAGGAGCCACAGGACGTTTTTATTAGCTAAAAACTCGTTTACTGAAATGGCTGTGTGACAAGGCGCATTGTCGTGATGCAATATCCAGTTGCTTTTGATGTTTGGTCTCACACGCATGTCCCATTTTCGAAGTTTTTCAAGAACCTCTCTGTAATAGTGTTGATTGTTTGGCCAGCAAGCACAGACTCTTTTTTGGACAATTCCCTAACTTTCAAGAAAGCAAATCAGCATGCATTTGATCTTCGACTTGCTCATTCTTGCTTTTTTGGGTCTTGGAGAGCTTGAAGTGTGCCATTCCATGCTTTGGCGCTTGGTTTCCGGTACGTACTCAAACACCCACTTTAAAAAAAAAGTCAAGACACCATTCTCTCCTGATGTCTAATGAACAATGGTGTGATTCAAATTTAACTCTTCCTCGATAATTCTTGTCATCGATCGACGATCTGAACGCACGGAGATCCCGTAGTCCATCGACATTTTCATAGATTCTTGAAGATGAAGGCCTTCCGCTGCGTGGTTCATCTCCAATCGACTCTCTTCCTTCTAAGAATAAAAAAAACTAGTCTCTTGAAAAAAGCACTGTCTCCGTAGGCGTGTTGAAGTTTTGCAAAAGTATCCGTTGCGCTGTGTCCAAGTCGGAAGCAAAACCTGATTGCACACCATTGCTCAAATTTTTAAATCGCACTAGAAAAAACCGGTTTACGAAAACAGTCACAAAGAACAAACAAAATACTCCAACAAGTTCAAACTTGTTGAACTGAAGGTGCGTTATATGTTAACCTACCGCCCTTCCAAGTCCCCGCAGTGTTGCTAGATGGGGCGCTACGTTGCCAGTCTCATTACTTAATTTACACACCTCGTATGAGGTGTTCTCGGGGTTGTAGGATCTAGGATGAAAGAAAGTAGGTCTGTAAATTACTTTTAAACATTATTGTGGCGCCCCTTATTGCTAATACCATAGTTTATTACGAGCTGCGAATTACGCGCAAAATTATATTGAATTCGACTACGTTACCGAACAAAATGTATTCCCAGAAATATTACATATATTATAACCGTGCATACGTGATTCCCAAAATATATAAGAGTCCGTTTTTGTGAAATCGCATCAAAGATAGGCGGAGTTTATGTTGCTATCGCCTGTTTCAAAACAAACTTTAATTTCTGAGAAAAATATACATCTCTTAATTTTTATTCACTCGCAGAGAATCAAACAAATAACTCAACCGGGGTTATTTTGAGAGGTGTCAGCTCGGTGGAAACGTTTAGCGGGCTACTTTGTAATATCTCATTAAGTATGAAGAAACACAGCGGCTAGATTCTCAATTTTGTGGGATGTTTCAACAGCTTAAATTAACCTTAGGTTTCAGGATGAAGTTCAGAGCCGTAATTAATACTCTGGCATTCCAAAATTTTAACAGAGACCCAAAACAATGTTTTCCTCGAAAACATTCCTCCTTGCTAATGGATACGGGTTTTTCTTATACAGTGTTTCTCAAAAAGTATGCACCATACGGGTAAATTTTTTTTAAATCTTTAAATTTAAGCGAAAATTTATTCACGAACTATAAAACAATTATATTCTATTTTCATACAAAATGGCGGCGATACAGCGTATCTTTAAAAACACCTTTATCAAAAAGCCCTCCACGGGCGGACAAATTTCTCGAAAAGTTTTAGATCTGGAACAAAATACCAAAAATTTTCTTAATTTACATATTATTGGCTAGAGAAATACATAGGGATTTTTTTTTAAATTGATTTTTGTAGAAACTGTGCACTAACGAAAAAAAAAATATCGATTTTCGCATTAAAAAATCAGAGAACCCTAGTAAATTGTTTATTAGGGCGGTACAAAAAAAAATTTGATATTTTTTTTGCTCTTACCCTCTCAAATGCTTTTATTTGATGTAAAAAAATCCTCACCAAAGATGAGCGCTGTAGCTCAACTCTAAGAGGTCGCTGTTTTGTTTTGGTTTCCCATTTGATTAACATGGAAAAATTTTGATTTTTATTCAAATTGAAATTACATGTAATCAACTCAATTTTTTTAAATAACCCTCTTAATATATATTTTTAAAGCTGACTCTTTAAGCTTTCCAAAACTGTATAATAACGTATTATTATCACAATTAGAAGACCAGTTAAAGCCATCTGAAAAAGACTATATTTCTTACTTATATTGAAAAAATAGTCTTTTTCAGATTAATATGTTATTTAAAAAAATTTAGTTGATTGCATGTAATTTCAATTTGAATAAAAAATCAAAATTTTTCCATGTTAATCAAATGGGAAACTAAAACAAAAACAGCGACCTCTTAGAGTTAAGCTACAGCGCTCATCTTGGGTGAGGATTTTTTTTTTACATCAAATAGAAACATTTGAGAGGGTGACAGCAAAGGAAAAAAAAATAAAAAAATTTTTTTTTACCACCCTATTGTTTATATATAAAAATATACATTCTGTCAAAAAAACGGCTACGTACTTTTGGGCAAAATCGAGATCAAACCTTTTTATTTTTTTTTTTTCATTAGAAGACCAATTGTATATGAGTTTTATGATCCTAAAGTACATTTTAAGCCAAAAAAAAAAACTAATTTTCGAAAATTCTAGAGTGGTGTTACCCCTAAAGACTAAAAAACACCTGAAATAAACAGTCCAAGTTATCTTAGTAACTGTGAAATCTAAGATTAAAAATCATACTTTCAGAAACATCGCTTTATTTTGAAAGTTTAGAAAATTGTTACTAAGACAATATGTTCAGAATTTCATTCTGGACTTATGGTTCAAATTTTGCTGGTTAACAGTATTGTTAACGTAATTTAATTTAAATTAATACAGTGCGGTACAATTTTTGTTTAAAAATTTCTTGATATTTTTCGACAAATTATTTTTTAAAGCATGGATAAAAATTTATAATCTAGGTACATATTACGTCAGAAATCTTACAGCATACGATAAACTTACTTTGTATTATTTTTCTCGTATAAAAATTGCATTATACTTTCAGTTTATGAGCAATGAACTAACATTCTCAGTGACATTCTTCAATAACTTACTCTTATGTGTATATATTGTATACAATCCGTTGACACATTATGCTTATTGTGTAATTATAGAGGATTTAACGCAACATTACTGGGTGTTTACGCCACTTCAATCGTATCCTATAAAATATTTAATTTGTAGTGATCGATCATAACATGCATTACGCATTCCTCTATGGTAATTACTTATTTACAGTTGCAGTAGAGATGTTTACAAAATTAAGTAATCCTAGGAAATATTACACTTTTTTGTAATACAAATAAGATTCTTTTACTATATTAAAATATGTATACAGTGTGTGTGCCCTTTGAAGTGGTACCGCCCTCTTATTTTGGAAGGGAATGGCCGATTATTTTATGTAGAAAATGAGATATAGGATAACAATAGAAAATCGGTCTTCCCCTTCCAAAATAAGAGGGTGGTTCCAAAGGGGTTACAACCATGATTATAAACAGCTTGTAAGCCATCATGAAGCAATGGAAGGTTACGAAACCTTTTGGCCTGTCATGCTAAAAGATATGTTCTATGTGTGACAGATCTGCCGGTTGTGTAGGCCATTGGAAATTCATTGGAGTATAAGCGAATGTCAGGTCATAGTCTGGTTGAACAATTCTGACGAACTCATCCTGTATATTATACACCCATGAATGACAAATTTAAGTGACTCGAAGGACTGTAGTTGTTGATTGAGACATATTTATCTCAATATATCTTTGCCAAGACTTAAAAGTACTTAGTTTGAATAGTTCCATAAAAAGCTATACAATATTACAAAAAAATGTGGACAAATGAAATATCATAGTTTTTACCATTTACTCTTTCTTATGTGCTTTGTGAAAGAAGTACGTAAAATAAATTTTTGTCTACAGATATTTATTCATAGCAATCTTTATGAGTTGTGGCTAGGGTTGCCACCACTCTGGGCCTCACCCGGAGTTTCCGGGCCTTGGAGACAATCTCCGGGTCTCCGGCCTTACGCAAATTTATCCGGGCCAAGGGGATTTACAGATATTTTCTTTAATTGTACTTAAATTTTTTTTCGGAAATAAAAAATGACACAATGCAGCACTTTTTGATGTTACATTCCTGTAGAGTAAACACAGGTTTACATGTTTATATGTATGTTTTACTGCCATCTACCAGCCTGCGGGTCAACGAGTCAACGTTCGATGCCAGTCGTTCTCTATTATTTTAAAGGGACGAACCAGAGATGACAACCTCATAGATAAAAAGAAGACCTCTTCACAGCACAAAAAAGAGAACCACTGTCAGGTGTGTGGCGGTAAAAATCTTAGTTATCTGGAATATTTTACTGAAAGTGCAGCATACCTTTTTTCAATGGAACCGTCTGCAAGGAAAAAAACCTACCTCTGTAGTTTTCATGACAGATGGTTACAGGATCCTAATAATAAGTCATGGTTAACCAACATGCACGAAATATAGTGTTACATTTACACTCAAATATGACGGTGAAAAAACAGTTAAAAAACACTCAAATAGTGAGAATCGTAAAAAAACAGGAAAAAACCATTGCATCAAACAAACTTATGTCAGCTTTTTACACTTTTTAAAATTATGGAGTTTAAATATCCCGCTTACCCCCCTGCCCTTGACTGAAAATCTCCGGGCAAGACGTAGGTCCGAGGTGTCAACCCTAGTTGTGGCATTACTTACCAACATATCGTATGACATTAACTTATAATAAGTTATTCTAGACTAAGATTATATTAAGTAAATATCTCGAATCTATATGCCGATATCGTGGCGTCATCTCCCTTTTGGATAGCTACATTATTTTGTATCGATACCTAAAATACAAACTGATGCCACTAATTGGTAATTTACTAATTGTAGCACGGCTCCAATAGATGGCATCTAAGAGCTTTTCCGTGGATAGAGCGATTGCTGCTTTCTTCCCTGTGACGTGTTGCCATCTTACGACCAATGCAAAAAGTATGAGCGACACAAGGGACAGTAAGACGATACACGTGTAGTAATTTTTTTAGGAATATATTGGGTACTGAGGCCATCTGTGAAATCGTCCGAAAGCTCACAAATGAACGTTTCATTTCGTTCCTAAAATTGATTCATTTGTTTAGGTTCCTTTTCTATTATCAATCGACAGATGACAGCACGACAGAGGAGGTCGATATTATGTATGCAACCCATAATAATATAGAAAATATTCAAAATTTTCCTTTATCTTTGAATACAGTTTCCCAAATAAATGCCAAAAAATCTGAACGTCATAGAACAAAAAATCTAGATAGTTTATGAGTTTACTCTAGTCATCTTTTGAAAGGAAGATTCACACTGAATATTCAAGAGATATGATATATATCTACTTTTATTATTATTATTTCAAACCAAATATCTTTCTTAGTACAGTTTTCTTAGTCCATATAAAAAAAAAAACTTGGACTGAGTATATTCCTGTTTCTAGTATTTACAATTTAAACTAGCATACTTAAAGTATGTTTGTAATGTTAATAGGTATACCATTTTTTGATGCCCCAATTCATTTTTTCCATGACAAGTAATGCAACAGAAGAATTTAAATAAAAAGTTACGGACGATTTTGGTTGTCACATGTTATAGTTTCTTGGTATTTACTCCAAATTAATGAATTACACTCCAATTATATGAAGTTGCTATTAGTTATCTACAGTTATACCACATGGTTCTCTCTTGGTCTCCTATTCTCTCAATAGGTGGCACAGTAGCTCATTCTTCATCGAGAGCTGCATAGATCTGTAGTTAATTTATGGCGCTCGATATGGTTCGTAAATATACATATCAGATACCAGGATGTTGTTTCAAAGTAAAAAAAATTATAAAGCAAGTAAGTCGAAATTAAAAAATATTGAAATAAAAATATGTTTTCCGATACCGGGAATCGAACCCGAGCCTCCTGGGTGAAAGCCAGGTATCCTAGCCACTAGACCATATCGGATGTGTAAAAGTTTGTTTGATAGCTCAGGAATGTAGCAAATATAAATTTTTATTTTGAGGAAGTTCTCTAATGGTTGAGTAGTGATTGTGTGCCATATGAATACGTTATTTATGAAATATTTATTCGTAAATTTTGTATACTAAAGAATATGTAAATATCTACTTTTTTACTGCCATCCCCGTGGGGGTAAGAGGGGAAAATAATGTAATGAAAATATTAGAGATTATGAAAGGTTAACTTTATGAAAGGAACTATAAATAGCGATTTTTTTTTGTTTAAAGGCGCGATGCACTGACTAATTTAAATGGAAAAATCTCATACCAACTTATGGAAGAGGGCTAATTTAAATGTAAGCGATAGTAAATCTGATAACTATTATCCTTTTCTTTTGGCTGTTTCTACCTGTAGTATTCCAATTTTCCAAATTCTCTCAAACGTGCCTTAACCACAAAAAATACGCTAAACATGCAAATGATTTACTCATACTTTTTTTTTTCAGGACTGGAACTCATCAAAATCTGATCTGACCTCCCAGCTATCTAAGTTGGTAAGCATCTTTTTCTGTTTGTAACAATGCATTAGGTTTATAAAAACTAAATATATTGTTGTGTATATAAATCATATACACAATTTGCATAATATAATACTAATCTGCTAAAATTGAGTCTTAAATTTTTCTTTAAATAAAAACGATTGAGGTCAATCAGCAAGGTCAATTAATTTTGCTTCCTACTACTCTTATGGGAAGTTGGAAAATATTAGCTGATATTGACCAAATGATCATTTTCATTATTCAATTTGTTGCTCCAAATTGATAGAGCAATTTATTGGAATTTTCATCAATACAATCAGCTAGGGACCTACTAGAAATGGGATTTTATTTTAAGTATAATAAAAACATTGTCAGTATTGTTTATTCACATAGTTGAAATTAATGGCGATTTCAATCTGACCACATGAATGGTGAAGTGGGTTTTCATGTTTTGTTAAACAAAGAACTAACGACCCAAAGTCTGGTAGACTTGAAATTATTAACACTCAGTGACTCCATCATCGGAAAGTACGTTGGTACTCAATTAATTACTATCAGTAACGAGAACTGAATTAAAATTATGTGTTGTCTTTCCATTCAAATGGTATAGTGTAAATACAAGAATATTGCCGCAATTTGTTGTAGCATCAGAATTTCAGCAACAAGTTGGATAGTGCAAATCCTTCTTAAGAGAAGATAACAACAGTGTTTGTTGAACGTCGAGCAGACGATTATACGAGGTGTGTAAATTAAGTAATGAGACTGATTTTAATTCAATTGTCAGTATTGTCTCCTTCAAAATAACTTCCTTGGGAAGCCACAGAGACGGTTCTTCCATTCTTCATAGCAGTGCTGGAATAGCCTTCAGCTGGTTGGTTCATTTCCTGGCTATCAAAAAGGCAAATCCGCATGCATTTGATCTTCGACTTAATTCGATTTGATCTTCGACTCGCTCATTCCTGCCATTTTGGATCTTGGAGAGCCTGAAGTGTGCCAGTCCATGGTTTGGCACTTGGTTTCCGGGTCGTACTCAAACACCTAAGTCTCATCACAAGTAATGACACGTTCCATAAAATGGGGATCATTTTCAATCGACTCCAAAAAAGTCAAAACTCCTTTCTCCCCTGATGTCCTGTTGTTCCTGCCAAAGGTTTTTTGGAACCATTATTGCGCAGATTTTCTCATCCCCAATTCGTTAGTCAAAATCTGATGAACAGTGGTGTGATTCAAATTTAACTCTTCCCCGATCATTCTTGTCGTCAACCGACGACCTTAACGCACAAGATCCCGTATTCTATCGACATTTTCATCGATTCTTGAAAATTTAGGGCTTTCCGCTGCGTGGTTCATCTTCAATCGACTGTCTTCCGTCTGAGAATGCCTTAAACCACCGAAAAACCTGGGCTCTTGAAAAAACTACTTCCGTAGGTGTGTTGAAGTTTTGCAAAAGTATCCGTTGCGCTGTGTCCAAGTCTGAAGCAAAACCTGATGATGACATGATGAAAAATGACTCTAACAAGTTCAAACTTGTACTGAAGGTGCATTACATGTTAACCTACCGCCCTTCCAAGTCCCGTATCCGCAGTGTTGCTGATCGGGCGCTAGCTATTCAGGTCGTTGCGAGATCATCTTTGTGATTAAAGTGTACGATCTTCGTGGCACTATATCTTCCTGGCGAATGTATATCCGAAATCAATTAAGTTTTATTAGCCCACTTGGCTCGGTAACATCCGCTCGCTGTTTATGTGGCCGCGGATCGTTTTATGACGCTGTTCCCCGAGACCAATCGTTTAATTAGCCCCCGCATATTGGAGAAAAACCAATGACAATTAGCCATAAAGCGTTTATTGCGCCAGGAGATCGTTCAAAAACATCTTTATATTACTTTAAATGGCCGCGGAGTTTATTCGCCGCGAGTAGCGGTTTCAGCGGACCGGAAAGAGAGAGCAGGATATGTCGTATAGGACGCACCCTGTGCGGCTACGGCCCTACAAGATGTTACGATCTTGGCATGGCTAGAGCGAATTTTATTTAACCGTCGAATAATTTAAATTGTAAAAGTTGATTGAGGAGCCGGCGTTATTTTCTTGGGAATCGTTTGGAATATCGGGGATCGTAAGCTGTTTGGGGGTCTATGATGGCGTAAAATTGTACGCAATGGCTAAACTTTTAATTAGATTTAGGATTGGTGGCCAAAAATTGGATAATGCTAGAAGTTGAAACAATGTCTTAGCAAATTGATTGCTATATTTCTCAAGTAAATCATAGTTTATTTGTTAAACTAAAGCCGACTAAAGACGAAACAAAGAAATAATACGGCCAGCATGTTATGAAATTAAAAATCCCCTTTCAGATAAATTTGAATATCTCAGTGTACTGTATTAAAAAATATTTTGTTTTAATGGGCACAAATGAATTGATCCCTTGACTGCCGAGAACAGAGATCTTTGTTTTTTTTTTCGACTTGCCCAAACTGCCGGAAAAACATAAATCTCTGTCCAATAAATAAATGATCTACTAACACCTGATGATGTGTAAATTGTAATCAACATGGGGTGCTTAATATGATCCCGGGATTTATTGGGTTCTATTTTGCACTCAAAACAGACTAGACCTCTAAGGAAATTAATTCTTTTTTAAATATTTGTTCTCTAACACTAAAGTTAGGTGCAGCATTTAAAGCAGTGTTATTTTGACAAGCTGCATCATTTCCGAGATATTTTCACCCCCTGAATATTATGGTGTTTTGGTTTTTGGACCAAGTGCTCCCAAAGGCCAATTTTGGTGGAAATTGCCCCAAAAATGACTCAACTTATGACATTAGGAAAAACTGTTTTGATTTCTGTTCAGACTCTCAAAGTTTGTGTATTATTCAGAGAATCAAAGATTGAGGCGAAGATTGGACAAGGTTTTCTGACTCAGCGTATCCAAATATTTCGGAAATAATGAATAAATTATTAGAAAACTGTATATTGAGGATTTATGAGATGATTCAATGACAAAAATTTAGACTTTATGATAATTTGGCTTGTGTAAGACAAATTCCGATAACACCATGATGATCAGAGGGTCAAAATACGTTGGAAATGATATGTCTGATGACTTGGAGGTTCATCTGCCCTCAGAGTGTCATCTAACTATATTATGTGGATTGCAGATGATATATATAAATCAGTTTTTAGGACGTGTATTGTAAACATATCTACTTGGTAGTTCAGATGGCTTTTTGGTGTTCTTTGATTGTCTCTGATCACTTGCCTCGTCAACATTTCAACGTTTTCTTTTGTTCTTACTCTAGGTTTTTGACTTCCTTGTTTGCATTTTCTCTTCCACTTTCCTACAGTCGCCAAAAACTCGTTTTTTGTGAGTAGATAAACTGGTTCAAGTGAGCAACTACGTTTCAGCAAACTTATGTGAAGTTCTCCTTTTTGCACCCTTCTTTAATTTTAACTGAAAATCCTTCTATTCTTTGGTAAAATAAAATCTTTCCCCAAAGTTCATAGGGTTCATAGCCAGACTTGATGATGTTTCTTTTAATGATTCGTTGTATTAGAAGTCTACAAGTCATGGCAACTAATGCTATGAAATAATTTCAACCGAAAAAACTGAGGAAACGACTAATGGAACGTTCAGTTCCTTCGCCAATCACCACAGCACCCGTAAGGACCTAGGATTATGGCCGCTAACCCCGATTTACCTCGCGGCGTTGCCGAAATATATGCAAAATCATTGAAATTCGCGGCTACGCGGCCTATTGGGGTTTCCGTTTCACGGAATTGAATTAGCAGTGTTCCAAACAATGTTGTTAGGCAAGTTAGATTAGGGAAACAGTATTTTAATTGTACATTAAAAGTCGGCGCAGGCAGGCAAACAGGGGTGTCGGCGACGGTGATCGGGATTGGAAACAGCGGAGCGAGAGTCAGTGGCGTACCCAACATTTTTCTATAGGGGATTCAAGCCTTTAAATCATTGCTCATCGTAATTTAGCAAGATTCATGCGATGCGATTTCTGTAAAATCGATTAAATTATATGGAGCTTTAGCGTCCATAGCTATTTTCTTGAAAAACTGATTTATTTCATAGGCTATTACGGTTTTACTTGATATAACGACATCAATGTATTACGAACACCCATTATTAAACATAAATATAATTTTGAACCGTCAATGTGTTATACTAAACGTACAAGGATGTTATGTTGATTATACACAGCTGCTGGTTATAGACATAATGCTTTAATTGCGTTTGTAATAAAGTACAGCAAAAACGTGTTGCGACAGCATTTGGGACTTCAGGCCATCTTTTGAAAAAGTATCTAGACTTTTGTTACCTGTACTTAACACGCAATAATATGCCTCCATTGATAGGCCAGCAAAAAATCTGCTTCGTGATATTTCAAATATTTGGTAAATTAATTGCAAGAACTTCTCTGTAATAGACATTGTTACAAACGTTTCCATGAATTTTTTACCGCATCTTGGCGTCTATTTTATTTTCAACAGAAGTACAAAATATTAATTGTTATTGCTATTAGTTATTAATGCCAACTTGACCAATTAGTTGTAAATGCCAACTCGGTTGGCGAAACGCGTATCGAGAAAAGTGTAGTAGTTCGGTGTTTCGTGGAAAACGTCCAGCTTTGTGTTTCTACGCCGAAGGTTCCAGTACCCACTCCACGATCAGCAATTGATACATATATATAAAAAAATGATTGTTAAGGGGATGTTCTCATCTAGCGACCCAAAAATGACACAATTTTCTCGAATTTTTTTTTTCATGGAAGGAAGTAAATAAAGGATTCAACTTTTTTGTACTGATTTAGGTCTTAAAGTATGTTTATTTTTTTTTTTAGTAAAAAATAATATAATAGTAATTGTTTATTTATGCTGAAACATGGCCGCCTCAAAAAAAGTATCCAAGTGGGCTTGGTTGTATAAGAGGGGTGTTAGCGGAAATCTAAAGAGCAACGTTGCCAGAACTAACTGTAACTCTTAACTCTGCATAATAAGTCTTTATAAAAACCCAATATTTACAAAATACATTGATGTACGATCAATTGCGTATCGTATAATAAAGTTTACTGTTACCTTTTTTTCAAACCAACTACTGTGAAATGATTTTAAACAGTTAATATTACTTTAAAACAGCTGTGAAACAATTTTAAAATATCTATTAGGAATATTATGTTGATATGACAACAGCGAACGCACGCAGCGAACGAAGGCAGAACGAACGGTCCAATTGTTCACTCTAAGCTCCACCCACTAATGCACTCTCCTTGCCCCGTCACGGATCTCTGCGGTTGTCGGCGGACGCGCTCATACCGTCTGTCATTTAATTATTTGAACCTTTTCGTCAATGTGATAAATATCCATTTTTAATCTTATGAATATGTGTAGTGCTTCTACAATACGCTCGTGATAACGCACTAGACCAGTATAAAATATAAAATGATATTTCAAATTTTAACTCAAACAGCCCTACCGACAAACCGGATGCCTTTCATACGCCTGCGCTAGCGATTGGATCGCGATTGGTTCTCACCTCATGTTTACTCTACTTACAAAAGAAGTTAAATTATCAATTGCCCTTCATTCGGCTATGTACGCATTAGGTTGCCGCTTACTGTATAGAAGCACGTCTATAAAGTCATAGCATATATTCCGACATCTGGTGGCATTCGAGGTAGTTATACTTACCATGATCACCCATGGTATGATCGTAAAGGTGGGAAATTCAAAAATATAACGGAAAACACGCGCCACCGCGTGAATTCCATTTTCGCGTAAAAAGGTGGTTCCACTTTTTTCGCTATAACTTTAAAAAAAATAATTTCGTACAAACCGTTTAGGGGATATATTCTGCGGATAATTAGCTATCAAAAAAACGCAAAAAAAAAAAACGGTTTTTTGGTCGGTTTTTGATGAGAACCTCCCCTTAAGTTCGATATACTTGCAATTTTTCATTTTTACCGTTGTAGACTTATTCGGATTTTCACGAGGTACCTGCCTATATTTCCCTTCCTCTCCCCGCTCGCACGCCACTGTGCGCGGCTGCCTAACCGCGTTAGGCGCGTGTCGCTCGGTATTTTAACGGAAGCGACGCTCCTGCCAACGGCCGCCCGGGGACACTTTAAATGGCTTCCATTTCAACCCAATAAACATGTAAAACACCTTATTATTACCTACCCTACCTCATGTAAATACCGCAATGGTTAATAGAATATAAGGGTGCCCTCCACGTAAACGGATAACCCGTCCGCGACAAGGAAATGCACGGGATGCCATAAAATACGTATACAAGGTGTTGCCATAATTTGCCGCCACTTTTACAAGTTCATTTCTTGAGATAGAAAAATTATATCAGTCATTGTCATTGTATAATACATAATTAGGGTTGGCCGGCCGTCTGGCAGAGTCTAGCATTACTATTGGTGTGTTTGAGGTGTTTATGTCGTCGGCGTCGGTATTACACATCAATAATAAAATGACATTCGTGCAAACGCCTAAAAAAACTACTATTTTAACGAAAAACTGCTGCGTAGGGTAACTACAAACGCGATTGTAGCCATAAATAGTGTGAAACATAAAAATTAAAAAATAGTGTTTGCCCTTGAGAGCTAGGTTTATGTTGAAGTACCCCTGAATGTACTCGATAAACAACCATTTCTTGAGTTTTGGAGCAAATACGTTCCAGGGATGTCGTTTAACCAGTTTATATTTTCACGATAAGCACTATCAAGCTGTTGCCTTATGTCTACCTTTCCCAACACAGTAAAATCTAAGATGTTATGTAAATGTTTTTCATTGTAGCTAGCATGTTTCTTAGCTCGTTCATTTAAATGTTTTAAATCACTCACCTCTTCTTGAGTCCATGCACTTCGGTTGCCATCCATCACTAAACAAATAAAACAAAACAGTTGGTTTGTTTTAGGACACATAACCACTTAAATCTGTCGTAGACACTGCTATTAAAATTTCGTGAATAATTTCGCGATTTTCCTATGTCTGTTTTGGAAATAATCAAATCGGGTATCGGCCTTCCTAACCGTTTAATTTCCGATCGGATCTCGTATGTAATTTCTTTATTAGTCAATAAAAAGTCCACCGAATTCATTTTGAAACGTTTCACAATCAAAAACAGTAAAAACACACTTCTCAGCGAAGAAAATAAACAATAAACAACTCTAAAAAGGTCACTCAACAAGTGTGACCCGTTCAGCTGATTTAACGACGTCTGTCTGCTGCAATTGTGTCCAAACATACCAGTCACCGAAAAAGCCCGATTAAAAACGAGGGCTGGGATACTGTGTGCCCTCGGCCACGCGCGCGAAATGCGACTACGGTGGCTCGGTGCTCGATCGATAGTCTGTCATATATATGTGATAAAAATCATTATTTGTGGTATAAAAGGAATAATAATTAGAATATGAATAGTTTGTCGTATACAATTAATTGATATTACTATTGATGTAAACACGAAAGACAGAGAATAAAAGAGAAGAAGATACAGAGAATAAATCATAAAAGTTTTAAAATGACATATCAGTCTGGCAACTAAGGATATAATATTTATCTGTCAGTTCCCTTTACTTGAGGAGTTTATTCTTTTCAATCTTTTAATGCTCGGCTTTGAAATCTAACCCTGTCTAATCGAAGTTCCAGAATAAGTCTACTCATTTCGAAAAGGCGAGTTTATTTCACGGCATTTTCATAATTTGACCTTGAAACGACCCTATGAAGGGGTGGGGGTTGGTTCCGTTTGTGGTCGAATCGACTCTAAAATGACCCTAGACTGTGTTTTTTTTGCCAAATTTGAGGGGGGCCGAAAACCGGCCTTATTGACCTTCCCCCTTTATTTCGGAGCACGATTTTTTCCACAGAATTTTTTCGCTTCCGGCTTTCCCGCTAACAGCGTAAGAAGGAACGGATACATCTCGCGACGCTACACGTCGGGGCGTTATCTTAATCGTGTAGACGTGATGCGAGTGTCTGTTCCGGCCTGCTTTGATATTCCAAGCTTGTACCGGAGCCCGGCTCTGCCGTCTAGCGATGCTCTCGAGTGGAAGTGGCTCGTCTCCTTACACTAATTGCTCATATCTAAACATTAACATGCTAATTGGACCGCTTACTTTATTGCATCCTGCTGCCTGGGCGAGGACGTGAACATTTCGCGTACGTGCACCCGTCTTAAACGGCCGCCCTGATTTATAAGTCCGCATAATGTACGCGTACGTCTACGCGCGCTGAAACCCAGAACCCTGAAGGTCATAGTTTTGTCGCTGGTATGTGTATTGTAAGATAAAGAAATCGTTTTCAAATAAAGGTGATTCAAGGAAATGTACCCTACGGAACCAGCAATACGAGTCATTCCATATAAAATCGTCTGAAAATAAGAAAAATCTTTGCTGACCCATTTTAGATTTTGCTGTAACTTTGAGGAACTATTCTTTAGAGTTCCGCAGAACAAAATTTACGCAAATTTAATTTTTACAAACGCTCGTTTCCGCCTATTCGAATTAAAACTTTTAAAAACCGTCATTTTTCTGCTTTATCAAATTTAGCTCTAAAATGGTTCCTTTTTAAGATATCTACCCGCTTGAGACGGCATTTTGAAGGGGAAAGATGGTAGTTTTAGTGTAAGTATCAAAAATTTGATCAGTCATTACCTCCGAATAATGGCAGCGTGTTAAAATTACGTGATTTTTACTTATTATTTTTTTTGTGAATTTTAACCGACTCTAGCGTCTTGACTGTTTAGAGTAAGCAGCTTATGTTACTCAGGAAGTGCACATATCATAGACGAAATACAGCCACGAGTCGACCCGAGCAGCTCAATCTTTATAAAAAAAACTTTGCTTGAATTTTCGAAATTTTGAAAAATCGCATTATTGAGGTCATGAAAAGAACGTGTTGACTGCGTGATAAAAATATGAAACTTACAGAATCTATAGTTCTTACCTTTAACTTTAAGTGACTGCACACTCGTTTTGTTATTTTAATGAATATACAAGTGGTTTTTTTCGTAGCGAAAATTGACCTAATTTTTTTATTTTGTAGTCTTATAATTTCAATTGTACTTCATTACTTTTTGTAAATAGAGATTATATCTTACCTTTTTATTCAACTTCGGTCCTTTTATCCCTGCAGTTACTTATTCGATATGGTTTAACAAATGGATTAAAATAAATTGCGAACAAAAATAATTATGAATGTGAAAGAATTTCTAAAGTTTCAATGAAGTTATGGGCATATTAAGTGTAAAATTATCTCTGTAAGTAATATTTGATGGAACCAAGGTAACCGTTAACAATTTGAACTGGAACATTATTTTTTATTCAACAATTTACGTTTGGGTTTTACAATATATATATTAACAATATCAAAATTATCGGAAGCTGAATATTTCCGCGCTTTTAATTGACTTTGAGAAAGGGGAACCAAACTATGATACGATCTCGTATTTTTTATTGTATTTTTATTCATAAATCTTTCAAATAAAAATGTTTCAGCAGCTTCAACCTCCAATTCAATACCATTGCTTGCATGAATGAACATTGCTTCTGGTGTTAATATAATTAACACCAGAAGCAATGTTCGACTTTTTGTTCTAATCAAATTCCCGATAGTCTGGAGGTTGAAGCTGCTGAAATATTTTTATTTGAAAGATTTATAAATATAAATACAATCAAAAATACGAGATCCTATCATAGTTTTGTTCCGCTTTCTCAAAGTCAATTAAAAGCGCGGAAATATTCAGCTTCCGATAATTTTTGTGGTCTTGGCAACTACTTTTGATGTTTCTCACCAGTCAGTTAAAAACTTATTTAAGCCAGAAAAGTTATATCCATACAAACTACAACTTCACGAGTTAAAGAGGATGACTTCGATAGAAGGTCTATCGAAGAACAGGAAGAAAATCAATATAGTCCAGGCGAGGTAGCAAAAAAACAAGTGATTTTTTTATCACTTAATAACAATAAACAAAATAATTAGTTGCGGCACTTTCTCAACTTGATAATTAGGAGGAAAATCGTACGAATTGAATGAAAATGTTATGGACAAAATACGATTGGGAAAAAATTGCATAGAGGTGCGAAAAAAAAGGTTTTTTCGACTTTTTTAGGCACGAAAAACTATTAGTAATTGAATTAATAGTAATTTTTCAAAGGGCGTTTGGTTCGTGAAGAGGTGCTCTACAATCACACAATGGACCAAGTTTGTCAAATTTGAGGAAGTATCTCAAAAACGACATTGGAAACAGGGCTGTTTTGCATTTCGGGCGCTCGTGCGCTCGAGCGAAGGGGAAAGGCCTTGGTGGGGGAACTCAAGCAGTCGAGAGTTCCCCCACCATGCGGCCTTTCCCCTTCGCTCGAGCGCCCGAGCGCCCGAAATGCAAAACAGCCCGGTTTTCAATGTCGTTTTTGAGATACTTCCTCAAATTTGACAAACTTGGTCCATTGTGTGATTGTAGAGCACCTCTTCACGGACCAAACGCCCTTTTTGCCGGGCCATTTTTTTGGAAACACCTTTTTTTTACATTTTTCAGAATTGCACCAAAAGTAATGAATATTTTTTTGATAAAATTTTTACTGTAAGTGCCGCCGAAAAGAGCTACAATTTGGTCACTCGCGGAAGTCTCTACGACCTTCATAGGCAGAGTAATTAGATAGTAAAAAAGG